>BDMV01000009.1:16223624-16626587 GCA_008326285.1 Oryza officinalis
TATAAGTGTATTAATCTATTCCTTTTGCGAGTTACTGTGATAAGTAAACCATTGTCCATAAAGAAACATTTGCTGATTATTTTTTTATGTTTCAGGAGGAAAAATGGAAAGCGTGCAAGGAAAGGGTAAGGTGGGGGGCAATGTTGATGGTGTAATTGGAAAGCGTAAACAACCGGAGGCCAATAAGTATGAACTGATGCGTGATGCAATAGTGGCAGAAAATCGTGCAAAGATGCTAGCCCTTAGCCTTCCTGTTCATGATCATAATGCATCACAAAATCATCAGCCGCCTAAGAAAACACTAAAGGTTACCATCCATGACTTGTTTAGATATCTCTCATGTGCACATTTGTAGTTTACATTTGAAATGCATTAATTTCTGTAGGCACATGGATGTACAAGCGCACCAGAAAATGGAGATCAAAACTTGCGACGGTCAAGAAGATTGAATGTGGAGAATGAGGGGCATAATGGTGACCCAGAATATCAACTAGACCAAGATATTGAGAATGAGAATGAAGGTGTGTAAATAACTATTTTCTTGACTAAAACTGCTTGTTATGCTGAAAATGTATCATGCATTGTTGTGACTGATCTACTAGTAAATTTATCCTAAAATTTTTGTTTTCTTCACATGGAAATTGAAAGAAGTTGCTGATCTTATTGCTGAGCCAAAACAAAAGAGGAAAGGAAGGGGTATCACTAAAAAAATCAATATGATATCAAGGGTAAATCAACCTAGAATTAAACTTACCCTTAATGAATATGGTCAGCCTGTTGGGGTCGATTCTAAAGAGTTTGCTAGTATGGTTGGTATGACAGTAAGAAGGGTAGTTCCTATTAATATCAGTGACTGGAGAGATGTTGATGTCACCAAGAAACTTGAAGTATGGTCTGAACTGCAGGTACATCCAATTAATCATCATTCATCAATCTTATTTCTTTTATTGTTTTTTCTGAATTTGTACTCTCATGTATGAAAAAACAGAAAACATATGACATGGGTCGAGAAGCTCTCTACTTTGTCATGGAAACAGCACGCATAAAATGGAAAGGTTATAAGTCAGATTTAAAGAAGAAGTATTTTAATCCATCTTTGTCTAGAGAGGAACTAGTCGCAAGACATGATGACAGACTTGATGATACACAATGGGAGGATATGGTTGACTACTGGAAATCTCCAGAATCTGAAGTAAGATATAACTTTCTTAAGGTATTATTTTGGAATCAGACATATGGAAATGATGTTTCCTTACATGTTCACATTGTAGGCCCGCTCCATAATAGGGAAAGCGAACCGAGGAAAGGTGGTTATGTTACATACGTCTGGCAGCATGAGTCACGCTCGTGTTGGCCATGAAATGGTAACAAATATAGACTAAAAATTGCTCTTAGCACTCATTGTAATCCTATCTATTGTATGATTTATTGACTTACTGCAGAGTAAGAAGAAAGGGTCTCCAGCTAGAAGAGATGAAGTTTTTATTGCAACACATTCGCATAAAAATGGAGAACCAACTCCACAAGCTGCTTCTATTGTGGTATGTCTGTGTGCACTGTTGGGTCAAAATTTAGTATAATATAGGTCTTGGTCATGTGATTTTCACTTTTGTAGAGAGAACTTAAATTAGCTGCTGAAACCCAACCAGAACTGAAGCAAAAAACTATTCAAGAGTGTGATCTATTTGCAAGTGTTTGTGGAAAGAAGGAGCCTAGAGGCCGTGTTCGTTGCCTTGGTTTGGGACCAACTCCTCAAGATGTGGGCACACCTGGAACACAAAGTAAAATGCCAACAAGGCTTCAGATAGAAATAGCTTGTCACAACCTAACTAAACAAGATGTTGTATGTCTAACCAAACGGGTGGACAACATGCAGCAAGAAATGATTGAAATGAAAAAAATGATTCAAGCTTCACAAGGCATGCAGAATATTGAATCAAGTTCTCAACATGGCTCTACTTCTCGACATATGGTACAAATTCTTTCTTTGGTTGTTTTGTGCAATCTACACTTGATACCTATAATTGTCTCCTTTTCCTAATTGTTGCACACATGACTTGCTTGGTTTTAGAGCCCTTCATGTGAAGAACTACAGGAACATGCCAATGGGCATCATGATAATGATATTGAGGATGACTGTGCTCGTATGGAAGATGTGCTTTTCAATGAGAATGAGAACATTATGCACAGAAGAGTTATACCAAGGGGATCAACTTCAAGAAATGCTTCAGCCACTACAAGAAGCCATGAATTCTCTTGCAGCGAAGAAGAAAGCTTTGTAATGTCCTCATCCTTCTCTATCAACATTTTTTTTGTTGTACAATAACTCATGTTTATATTCACAATTATGAACTATATTGTGTGATAGGTTGGTAAAGATGTTATACTCTACGCTATTATGAGAAATTACAGCCCTGTAGCTAAGGCAACAATTCTCTCAACGGACCCAAGCACCATAGTAGGAGGTCAAGCTCTTGGGCTACAATATTATGAGGTGGTTGTGACTGTGGTCTTAAAGAGGGACACATTGCTTCCTCGTCCATATGATGGTATTGAAAATCTGGGTGATGCTCTCATGTTGTCCATTGCATGGCCAAATAACAAAGTGAGAATTGAAGTATATTTCTGTTGTTTTGGTTACCATGTATAAGTATGACATACTAACTGATGCTATTATTGACAGATGAAGGCAAGCAAGAAGCCATATTTGTCCCAAAGTGCAGGTATGATATGTAGTAGTATATGAGTTACAAATAATATTCTAGTTCACCTTGCAACATACTGATATAGTTTAACCCTCCAAGGTAGATACTTTGTAGTGATTTGAGCTAAAAGACCTACAAATATCTTGGAATGAGATCTATTTTATGTAGTAACATTAATCCACTGTACATAGTTGACAATGAAAACCATTGATGGGTATTTCTATAGAATCCTTTCTTTTGACATTTTGATAACAACACACAATTATTTCCCTCTTGTACATGTGTAATGCATGATTTTTCTTAATCTTCTTTATTTGTATGCTTCAAGCATCTAGAATTCCATATCCTTATTATTCTGTCTTAGATGTATAACTGCACAAACAACAAAAATGCTGATTATTTAGAGACCTGGAAAGGTTATCTTCTTGCTTTTGAAATAAAGTACTAAGCATGCATCATTCACTATATACAACATTATTTATTTAAAGTATAGCTTTTTACCAAAAGTTGATTACTTTTTGTAGGTGGACATTCTGGAAGGACATAGAGGTGGGAAATTGCTACTAGTTGACATAGGAAGTGTGACACCTTTTGATTTGTGGGGAAGAGAAGCTCAACCTTTTGTTCACAGCCAACTTACAAGATGTTGTTTCATTATTAGATGTCCTGTGTAGTAGACCATGATCATGTTGGAAAATCATATTTTGTAATGGAGTTTTGCCTGCATGTGCTGGTACACTATTGATAAGTTGGCTGTACATTTTGACAAGTTATTCTCTAATTGTAGTAGATGCACATTTGAAGAATTCTATGAATGATTTGAACTTGGTGGCTATTAATATGAATTGTTATCTCTATTTGAGTGGAAGGAATCCATGGTGGCATTGCTGTGAATTTATCCTTGCAAATGTGATGAACAATTATATAATATTTGCAAGTTTTCAAAATAATGTGTTCATGACTAATTGTGGGTTGCCAATTCTCATGCTTACAACAGACCGTCGGTCGGAAGTTGTTGTTGGTTGGGAAAAATAACGTCGGTCGGGAAAAACATGTCGGTCAGCAAATCTATGTTATTAGGGTCGAACGGTCGGTCGGTAGAAATGTGTCGGTCGGCAAAGACTTTTGCTGACCAGACTTCTTCCGACTATTGAAGTCGGTTGGGAATACTTTTGCCGACCGACAATTCGTCATCAAATATGGTCTTTGCCGACCGATGGTCTGTTGATGATTTTGTGTCATGGTGTAGTGTTTGCTTCTTTCTTTCAGTGCATCTAGAAGAAGGGGCTTGCCTTGGGCGGCAAACTTCTCTTCGGTTGCTCGCCACTTCTTTACGTGGCCATCGTAGCCGCTCGAGCCCAACCAGTGCGGGTATTTATTCCTTTTAGCTAGATCGGACATCTTTTTCCTTCGCACTAAGGCTTTCGGGCTTGTCATCGTTGCCACGAAGGTGTCCCATTCGGCGGGCGTAATACCACCGAAGTCGGCGAATGGAGTCTTGTTCTTTTGCACGTAGTGAGTGTTCATGTCCAATTTCCACTGCCTCCACTGATGCGTCATCGTTTTTAAGGCAAACTCTTTTCCCAGAACCTCTGAACCAGGTGGATATACAAGCCACTTCTGCAACTCGTTCCACATGAAGTTCTTCATGTTGTCATCCACCTACTCCCAGGAATCTACATTTAAAGGGCCGTGGGTTCTAGCCAATACACCGCAAGTGCTGCTGAATTTTGTCATTGCTATCTTGGGCTCTAGTGGCTTCCCATCCTGGTTCAGAGAGGTGATATAGTATGTCTCCTTCGGAGGTTGGTTCTTACTTCTCTGACCACGTCTTCTCTTTTGACCGGGCGTTTCTCCGGTGTCAGTTCCTACCAGACCGGACGTTGTTGTGTCTGTCTCGCCTTCGGCTATGACGGCAGACTTGGCAGCCTTTCTTTTTGATTGGCGTCTTATTTCCATCTGTACGTACATCAGAAAAAGTTAAACGCGACCAAGAGGGAGACGGATTAGTTTAAAACACTACGGCTCGACTTACTGCTTGCTCCATACGAATGTAGTCGAGGTCTTCTTCAACCGGTTGTGCTGGCGTAACTTCGATATGGCACATCGGATCGCTTGGTGTCTGCCATGTGCCTTCGCTCGAAACCTCTTGCGTTTGTTCGACGTTGGGTGCATCGGAGGGAGCTTTCTCGGTCGCCATTTGATCTACGGTTGGTCGTAAGACAATTAATCTTAAATAAATTTATATTTTATACCTCAAATGAAAGGTCAAAGCAGTCAAACAATAAATTATCCTCAAACCTTAATTGGCAAAAACAATACCTCACTCATATATACATTCAATTGCATAAATGTGAATATTAAAAATAATTTATTAAATACTAATCTATTTATAATGAATTAAAATAATTTGTCCAGATTTTATTTCATAGGTTTTGACCTCCTAAAAATTCAAATCATTTTTTAGATGCCCGAGGGGCTAGGACCTTAGTGATGAGCGATTGACAACACGGTCAAAATTTGACAATAATTTCAACATGCATTCACTTTTCCATCACATATATATATATCATCAGATATTTACACAAAATTTGACAATAATTTCACATCACATACAACAATAATCTGACAATATGTTCAACACATACATTCACTTCAAAAAATTTGACAATAATTATTCACATATTGTGCTTGGCTCAATATGAATACATGGATTCTTGGCTAAGATCATGTGTTCAACTCATATTACATTGAACAATATTAGTGATTCAGTATATGCTAAAATTAGTTCAGCATGCCAAACTCTTCTTATCTATTGAGTAAAGTGAATCTAACAGTACAGCATATTATTCAATCCATTTAGATGTAAGATCTATCAATAATACAAGACAAGAAATGCAGTAATGCATCTTGGCAATAATTATTCACAATAATTGGCAGCAACCAAGTAGACCTGCATATATACAGTTTAATGCATGTGCATCCAGCCAGCCTATGTTCCATGTGAGCAAGCGGTTTCAGCTCCAGGAGGAGGACAAATATTAAGTGTTCCAGTTTCAGTAAGGGAAGGAAGCTACAATCCCAGCAGGAGAATCACCCAACCTTCACGGCAACACAAGTGCCATTAAACAAATACTCAGGAGATTAATATGGTACAGAAATCATATCATGGCATGATTGTTGTGTGTTGCATATACTGCTATGGGTAGGAATTCTGTATATGTATTTGCATCCGTAGAAGATGAACAAGAGCATGTCTGATTGAGAAAAAGAACCGTATTAAAAATTCATGTTGCAGAACAACTTCTGTAACCAAATAAAATATAGTTTGATCTAAGTGTGAAGTAGAAGATTAATTCTGGTTGAGATTAATTATGTCATCATGTAGCTAATAGAAGAAATCAGGGTTCAGTACATGCATGGGATTATTGATGCAAGAACCTATCTTTGATCATAAGAATCTGGGTGGTACTGATATATATATATATGTGTAACTAAAATTTTAGTATAGATAAACAAGTTCTCAAGTGATAAATCAAGAAGACAGTAGGATATATATATAAAGATATGATCAGTCTTATGTCATTATCAAATCTAGAAAATTCAGATTTTGTCCATACAGATATATCATTCTTGACATATAGAGGAAATCAAATCCTAGACTTAGTCATAGAATTATGAATTAATACTTCAACCCTAGCACATATTTAAAATTTATCATGAACCTTGATTACATAAATAGTTAGAGCTAGTTAAAACCTTACTTAATTTGAATTCTTAATGAAATATATAAAATATATTTCATATGAACAAAGTTTTAAATTCTAAACTAATAAAAAACACATATAAAATCATATATTCCTATTTAGTATTCCAAATCAGTGGTAAGAGTTGTCCAATAATTTTGATGAACATGCAGGCGTATGTAATTTATGCTTGAGCTTTCAACAAGAAATTTGAAGTTAAAATTAACATGCATACAACTGTTTTATGTGCTGTTAAAATTGGTGAGCATCAATGTCAAATCAATAATTTAAACCTTAATGAAATACATATACACAACACCATCAAGCTAGCCATCTAAACCACAGCCTGCCTTCCGTTGGGTTTCGTCCGATGCAGACCTGAGGAGGCAGCGGCGGTCGGTGGAGGCGGTCGTGAGGCCGACGGTGTCGGGGAGCGGCGGCGGTCGGCGCTCAGCGTCGGGCTCGGTCGGTGAGGGCGGCAGCATCCGGGTCGAGGGCGGCGCGCGGGGCGGTGGGAGGAGGCGTCGGTGAGGCCGGCGTCCGGCGGCGAGAGAGAGAGATGGGCGCACGGGGAAGGGCGACGCGGGAAGGGAGGCTAGCAGCGGTCGGCGATCGGCGGTCGGCGCGAGATTTGGGCAGCCTGGCGGCACGGGTAGGGTTTCGCCTGGACTTAGAAAATTTCGGCACCCGCGCACCCTTATATAGGCGGAGATCATCGCGTGCAGGCGGCTTAAGCGCCCGCACGGAAATATAGTCTTTTCGTGCGGGCCATGTAATCCGCCCGCACGGAAAGACTATATTTTCGCGCGGGCCGTTTAAGCCGCCCGCACGGAAAGATGGTTTTTCCGTGCGGGCCCTTAAGCCGCCCGCACGGGATAATTGCTGCCCTTATATTAAAACTATAAAACTAAAAAACATATGAATGCACATAAAATATTAATTAACATATTAATTATTCCATTTATTAGTTATTCCATGTAAAACAATAAAACTAATTAACAAATATCAATGCAATATTAATATATCAATGTAAAAAAATGCAATCAATGTAAATTCATCACATATTAATATATCAATTGCTCACATATTAATTAATTAACATATTAATCATCCACACAAATACCATAACTTTGATATAAAACCACACATTCACTGGTAACACCATAAGTTTGATATGTATACATTCGCTCGCAAAAACATATTATACACAAAAAAAAACAAACTAGCGTTTCACAATTTTTGGATTAACATCCTTCCGCACGGATGCAAACTTTGATTCGTCGAGGACACTCTCAATGCGTTTCATCCGCGTAGAAAGATCTGTGAATAACTCAATGGCGTCGTATTGATTATAATCGCGTGTGTTTTGAATGTTGTCAATACCAATGATGTGTTGGTTGCCCGATACAAAAATGTCCATCTTTTCGTCGGAAGGATCCTTCACATAAAAAACCTATGCAACATGCTCGGCAAGGACCCATGGATCATCCTTGTGTCCAATTTTACTCCGTTCAGCACACGTAAATCCAAATTTAGCTACCATGCTGTCTTTCACCCATTGGCATCTGAGAACAGGGATCTGAATGTTTAAACCGTAGTCAAGTTCCCATATGTCTTGTATGATCCCGTAGTAAGACTTGTTCTACCCTGTTGCGTCCAACGCTTCGACACGAACCCCACTGTTCTATGCTGAGCTTTTCCTATCTTTGCTGTTTGTGTAAAAAGAATATCCGCCGATGTCATACCCTTGCCATGAGGTCACAAGGCTTGTTGGGCTAGCTGCAAGTCTAGCAATCGTTTTTTCCTCGCTTGATTCTCCATACGGTAGCTTTTGATCCTTTAGCCATTGGGGAAAAGTGCGCTTCTGTTCTTTTGAAACCCAACCGTCGAATCACCCCGGATTGCATGCTCTGATCTCCGAAGTGTGTTGCTCAATGTAGGGCGCAACGATGGCGAGTTGTTGAAGAACACTGCTGTGTGCATCTGATACCGCTTTGTAATCGTTGTCGTAGAAGCATTTTCTTCCCACAGTACCCTTCCCAGATAACCTTCCATCATGTCGAGGCACCGGTATCCCAATGAGGTTGACATCTCTCATATAATCTAGGCAACACTCGACAACCTCCTCAGTTGTGTAACCCTCTATCATCGAGCCCTCCGGATGAGCACGATTACGGACATACCCTTTCAGAACGGCCATGTATCACTCGTACGCCCACATTTGATGTAGGTATAGAGGACCAAGTTCAATAATTTGAGGGACAATGTGAACAATGAGGTGTTCCATCATGCCCCAGTACGATGGAGGAAAAAACATCTCTAGCTGGCAAGCTGTCTCGACTACAAATTTTTGAAGGGGTCCTAATTCTTCTGGATCAAAAACTTTCTGTGAAACTCGATTAAACAAATAGCACAGCTTTGTTATCACCACCTTGGTGTGCACTAGTTTCACCACCCTTATAGCGATAGGGAGGAATACCGTAAGCATCTTATGACAGTCGTGAGTGTTGTATCCAGAAATCGACAAATCTTTCATTGATACTAGTTTCCGGATATTCGATGAGAATCCAGTCGGCACTTTCAATCCACGAAGACATTTACAGAAAGCCTTTTTCTCTTCTGGTGACATTGAGTAGCATGCCGGTGGAATCTCAATCTTACCATTCGTTAGCTCTATCGGGTGAAGATCTTTCCTTATGCCCAAATTGACCAGGTCGTTACGTGACTTCAACCCATCCTTTGTTTTACTTGGGATGTCAAGTAAAGTCCCGATGGTGTTGTCGAACACATTCTTCTCGAGGTGCATGACATCGATAGCATGGCGAATCTCCAGGTCTTTCCAGTACGTCAGGTACTTGAAAAAGATTGAATGTTTCTTGAAGGGTAGCGTGTTTTCTACCACTTCTTTCTTCCTCTTGCCTAAAGCTGTCTTTCCCTTGCCGAACATGACCTTTATGTTTTTTGTCAGCTTGAACACCGTGGAACCATCCTTTGCTTCGGGGGCAGTACCTTCCTCAACAGTTTTGTCAAAAAAGGTAGCCATCGCACGATACCTATGCTTCTGTGGTAAGAAACGACGATGACGCATATAAACTAACTTTTTTGACGAGGTCATGTATATGTACGATGTGTTGTCCAGGCATATAAGACATCCGGTCTTTCCTTTAATCTGTCCTGAGAGAGAAAAATTTGCTGGTAGATCGTTTATAGTAACGAATATGATAGCACGCAGAGTAAAATACTCCTGTCGGTACGCATCAAACAATCGTAGACCCTCTTCCCACATTTCTTGCATATCCTCCATCAAAGCTTCAAGAAACACATCTAGATCGATGCCAGACTGTTTTGGCCCTTGTTTAAGGATAGTCAACAAAATATACTTTCGCTTCTGACATAACCATGTCGGAAGGTTATACATGGTGAGCAGAACAGGCCAAGTGCTGTGCGAGCTGCCTAGGTCACCAAACGGATTCATTCCATCCGTGCTCAACACAAACCTTACATTTCTCGGATCATTTGCAAATTCTGGGTGCTTCGAATCAAAGTTTCTCCATTGTCGAGCATCGGCGGGGTGTTGAATCATACCATCTGTTTTCCGACCCTCTTGATGCCATCTCATCAACTCGGCGTCGGTGGGGTTCGAGAACAATCGCTTCATGCGATCTTTCACTGGCAAGTACCACATCACCTTGGCCGGAATCTTTTTTCCTGCCTCGACCAATGCATTTGGTTCGGCAACATCACTATCAGTGGCAGCGTTATCCTTTTTGTACCTACTCGCCCCACAAGTTGGACACTTGTCCAGGTCAGCGTATTCGTTGCGATAAAGTACACAGTAATTAATACATGCATGGATATTTTCCACACCAAGTGATAATGGACATATCAGTTTCTTGGCTTGGTAGGTGTTAGCTGGCAACAAGTTAGGCTTAGGAAGCATAGCTCTCAGGAGACCCATCAAGTCGTTGAAACTACTATCAGACCATCCGTGCCTGGCCTTCAATGTAAGAAGTTCTAGCACCGACCGCAACACTGTATAATCCATGTCACATCCCTTTGATTGATCATACAAAAGATCTTTCGCTGATTTCTGCAACCCCTCCCAATTGTTTAAATCTCTTGCTTTCTCTGTTAGGACCTCTGGTTCAGCGTGCCGCAACATATCCTCAAGATCAAGATCAATATCAATCTCTACGGCGTCAAAACCAGAGCCACCAAAATCACCAGTCATTTGACGGGACATGTCCTCAATTATAAAATTCTCTGCCTGATCGAACCAAATATCACGAATCTCTACAGGAGGGGCAACTTCCCCGTGATAAGTCCAAACTGTGTATTTCTCCACAAATCCACGCTGAATTATATATCCCAGAATTACATTCGGATCTTTTCACATCTTCTGATTCTTACAATCCACGCAAGGACAAAAAATATCCTTCCTATTCTCCCTCAAAGCGTGTGCCTTAGCCTTATCAATAAATGTTGATGCTTCTCTCATGAACACCGGATGAGTTCTCCGTGTCTCATACATCCATGTCCGATCCATCTAAAAAGGTTCACAGCATTAATTAATATTATATTGCCGGTGTTTTCTAAATAAACAAAATAAACTTAAATCCTACTTTTTAACTAAAACATCATTCACAGCAAATAATAATACTGAGACAATATTAGTTACCAAAAACTGGTTCAATAAAAAAAACAAAATATTTGACCAACAAATTACAAAAATAGCACAAGATATACAATTCAAACAAGTTTACATATCTTCGCATTCAACCAATGAAATTTTACAAAAACGGAAGCAAATGAAGGAGATGATCAAGCACATTACCTTTTATATTGATTTCAATCGAAGATTTCAACTCTAAAACCTTCCACCAAAAGAAAATGCCTATTTTTGGAGAGAGAAACAGAGTTAAAAAATATTCAAATATCTTCACATTAAACCATTAAAAAATTTTAAAAATGGAAGCAAATGGAAGAGAAGATCAAGCATGGTACC
The DNA here is from genome assembly GCA_008326285.1 of Oryza officinalis. Classification (NCBI taxonomy): domain Eukaryota; kingdom Viridiplantae; phylum Streptophyta; class Magnoliopsida; order Poales; family Poaceae; genus Oryza; species Oryza officinalis. The sequence continues at coordinate 16,235,081 of BDMV01000009.1, forward strand.
TTTTGTATTGAATCCAATTGAAGAATTCAAGTTCAAAACCTTCCCCCCTAAAATTGCCTTTTTTTGGAGAGAGAAACACCAGGTTCAAAGTGGCACTGTCGGGGTTAGGAGCTGCTTTATGGTGCTTCATCGCGTGCGGTCCACCTAACGGACCGCACAGGATAATGCATTATCCTGTGCGGTTCACTTAAGCGACCGCACGGGCTATTATCCCGTGCGGTCTCTTAAGAGGCCCGCACGGGAAGATACATTATCCCGTGCGGGCCGCTTAAGAGACCGCACGGGATAATAGCCCATGCGGTCGCTTAAGTGAACCGCACGGGATAATGCATTATCTCGTGCGGTCCAACTACTGGCCCCCTCGGGGCCGGTTTTTCCAGGTGCGGCCACTTATGGCCCGCCTGGAAACTATCGGGACCCTCGTCCAGAAAAATCGATTTTGTAGTAGTGTAATACCCCATACTTTTGGTAAGTATTCAGGAAAATAATTAGACTAACAAATTTTCATATCGTGAGAGTAAAAATTTTGTTGCACCTCTGTAACATTAATTATATGGGTGAGACGTAATGCCTGATTTTAATATTCTCCTCCAAGGAGTTCATCAGAAATTGGTCTCTAACTTATTACTCCTTCCGGTTATATAATAAGACGCTTAAACTATTTTCTAAGTCAAACCTCTTTGACTAAGTTTATAGGAAAACGTAGTAATATTTTTAACAAAAAAAATAGTATCAAAATATTTAATGTTTGATTTAATAAAACTATTTTGATGTTATAGATGTTACTATGTTTTATAATAAAACGGTCAAACTTTATAAAGTTTGACTTAAAAATTTTTAAGTTCAAAGCTTCTTATGATTATGAAATGGACGTAGTTCTCTGTTGTGTGTTTGCATTTGGTATGTTCAGAATTGAGTTTTGTAGGCGCGAGAATCAGTTGTTGCGGTAAATTTTGGTAGCTGGATATGGTAATGTCCAAGTTTGCCAGATAGTGACCTGTCAAAGACACATACTTTGCATCATCAGAAAAATAGCATGGAAAACGGAAGAAAGTTCGTGCGACTATGTACTCGACAGCTTATCATTCACGGAAAACGGAAAAATAAATATGTAATGATCAAAGCAATTGTACCTGGAAAGATTATTAAGTCGTTTTAATGTTTCTTTTGGGTTTGTTATAGTACAATGGACTATTTACTGCTTTATGGTATTGTACCTGTAATTATATAACACGGCTATAAGTAAATCTCATGATGTAGTGGACCAATTGTTTTTTGTTTTGTTTTTATTTTGTAAAATAGCAGATGTTGGTACCTGTAATCACAATCGACAGTCATGCATTTGATGTCAACCTAGATGGTAGCTTTTCTCTGGATGAATATGCTAACTTTGGCTGCACTATCTGGTGACTGTTTTCCGTAGAAAGGTTTGCAGGAATCCCTTTGTCTAGTAAAGTCTACAAATGTTTCTTGGACATAAAACCTAGTTTGGACTCATGATGTTTTAGGCAATACATGCTGCTACATGTATGGTTCCTCTATTTGTCATCCTAGTCCACATCCATGCCTAATATAAAGCTATATCACTGTTGGCGAGGTGTTGATGATCATTAAATACAAAATCCGATCATCAATTACTACATAAAACCAATTGAAAAAAACATCAAATGTAGTGGTACTGGTTGTTACCAATCATTTTCATATGAGTTGGTGAATATTTGTATGCTGATAAATTATAGACGAAAACCACCCTCCATGCGACGAAATACACCTCTGACCAATCGGACGTGAGTATAGGATTGAAGGGCTCACATGTCAATCAAAACCGATTACAATTGAGCCAATCCACAATACAATATGCAGAGGGCCCACCAGGCAGTCTTCTAGCCGAAGGAGTGGTTGAGAGGTCGGGCCAGGAGGTCGGCCAAACCACAAGGTCAGCCGAACTATCTTCGTCTCCTTTCACCATCTGCTTCCATGTGTAGATTCTTGATGACTCCCCAAAGGCAGTTATGAGTGATTCTCGCGAGTTACCAACTTCACAACCATCATAGAGTGGCTATAAAAGGAGCTCTCACTTCACACTCACAACACACAACTCAAGTGAAGTACAATTTACTTTCATATTTAGGCTACTCTCTAGTAAAGTTAGAGCATAAAAAGAGAGTAAGAGGAAGCTCCGAAAGGTGTGCCCTAGATGACGGCGTTCCCTCCGGGGGAGTTCCGGAGAAGTGCTGAAGATGTCGTCACTCTCTCCATTGGAGTTCCGAAGTTCTCGGCATTCTCTCCGATCTTGTATGTCAACGGATGTTTATTTTCTATAAGTATTCGTGATTTCTTTTGATATTTACTTTTCTTATTTAAGTAAGATAGTTTTTCATCATTGTGGGGTTCGTTGCTTAGTATTTATACTGAGTGCTCTATTACTAAGACTATGGATAAAGAAGGAAGTCCTTGGCTGAGGCTAGAATAGTAATCGATAACGTAGACATGGTGTCTAGGTTGGAGGTTCCCTTTGTTTGTTGTGTGAATCATCAAAAGTGAGGTAGACGGCTGGTGGTAACAACATTATCTGTCCTTCGTCTTCTCCATGTTCGGATACATCATAGAACTACAAGCCGGACTCATCTTGGCATACCAGAGGAGAGCCGGTGGCAGAAGCAACTAATAGAGTTGCTTAACTTAATTAAGATTGTTAACCCATAGGAGTCCTCTCTATCCTAAGCCTCCCATTTAATTGTTGTCCTTCGATAAATTATGTTTTTAGATTATACACATATGTTCCCTGTGATTAGATACCCTTGGAATACTCTGAGATAAAGTGCTACATCGTTATCCGTGCATTTGCGAAGTTACCTGTGATCGTAACAAATACCAACAAAAGGTAAAGCACATACTCTGATGGTCCTAAGTTTTCTGCATCATCTTTCTGTACATAAGCAAACTCCTTTGGACTACCACATATGTCACAGTCACTCTCTTTTGCTTCTGTAGAACAAAACATATACACTCGCTTGGCTTGGGAGTTATCAGGAAAACTGGACAGGGGGAGCAAACTCTAAGATGAACATTGGTTGAGGTTCCATCAACAATTCTGCATCCGTATATTTGTCATGGGCCATGGTCCGGGCTGCAGGCAGGGCGCTGAGGCACTTCTAAGCAGGGTTTCTAAAACCGCCGGTAACCACGCGGTTATCACGGTTACCGCGCTTACCGCGGGGTACAATAAAAGGAAAACCGTGGTAACCTCCTTAAATTCAAATAAATATAAAAAATAATTTAAAATTTTGATAAATTTTATACGGTTTCATACGGTTTGCCATGGTTACCGTGGTTACCGCGCGGTAACTGTGCTTATCACCGGGACGCGGTAACCCTGTCCCCGACTGTTTGGAAAATCCTGCTTCTAAGTTACCATGCGTAATTAAAGAAACAGGAGAGGAATGAGAAAGATATTAATCAATAGAAGTGGCAACGGCAGCTTGGCAGTGGCAATTTGAAGCTTGGCTTGGCTCATTGTCAATCTTCTTCCCTACTTTTCCCTTTCCCATACTTTGGTTTAGAAATTTCTACACTTTTTAGCCCTTTAATTTGTATCCCTTCCATATTCCACCTCCATCGGCAATTATACATGAATCTTATTGGCTTTGCAATTATCTTTTATTGAGTGAAGTGGATTGTCAGTATTGTCATCGTTAAAACTACAAGAGCATTGATCTACAAAACGATCAGTTGACAATCAACATCAAATATATGTAAGTAACATAGAATCCAGCTAGTCCGACATGGCAATGGCCATGGCATGAGGGTACAAGCCAAAACTTAAGGAGGGAAGAAAATATGGGGTCTCCTGATTTAGTTAACAAGGCCTACTACAGTACTGCCACACCGCTCTCTGCAGCTCGCCCTGGTCACTATTAGGCTACATCCAGCCCTGATAGATCTGTCGAACCCAAACATTATCAGAGGAAAAGGCAATGTTTTCCCACAGGTTCACATCTACTTCAATCCTATTGGAGGAACACAAACGCCAGAGAGAATTCCATGATCCACATTACATTCCCAACACCTCCGAATCCTATAACCCAAATGGGTGCCGCGATCATCATATATCTACCGTGCATCACGGCATTGAAAATAAACTATAATGGCCTGCACGATGATGCCTGGATTGTTGTTTTATCTTGTAATTTTTGGGTATGAAATTCTGAACCACTGGTAATGAATGCAGCTGACCTACAAGTTCCACGTAATTATGCAAAACCAGATAATTGGAAGAACTACGATCTTAAACCTTTCAGAAAAGAAATAGTGAAAGTACTTGATCAAAGATTAAATCTGAGCTCTTCATCTTCCTCTCACCAAAGGAGCAAGCAAATGCTTCAGCCGTGAAGCGACGAATCTCCTTCTGTTCTACGTTCTTAATAAAATGGCAGGGCGAAAGTTAGTAGTCTTTAACTGATGTGATCATGACAACTACGAATACAACCATTGTTCACATTATAGGTCAAGATTCGGTCATGTTCCGGAATTCAATTCAGCCACCTGCAACATTGCTAACGTCAAACGGCTGCCAAATGTGTGTACGAGCTCTTTTTTGGACCCATGAGTACTTGATGGACAGCACTCAAAATCCTCTTTCAAACAGATTCAACCCTCTCTCTAAATTCCATCTAAGTCGGTCACAATCACATAAATAAGATGTTGCCCTACCCATAATGGACATATGGGCTTGTAGCTTCGTCTGGGATCCCGGCCCAAGTAAGATGTGCCCCAACCTGGCGGAGCAATACAGAGGGATCTCTTAGTCATCCTAACACCTCCTTAAATAGCTAGGTACCTCTTCAAAAATTCTCAAGTTTTGTTTAGATTAATTTTTAGCCATTGCTACTTTTCGAGTAAAGCTGTGATCTGTTAGGTCATTGTTTTCTTGTTGCGGAACCCTAAATAATCTTGTGTATTCAATTCTTATTTACAATATCAGATTGTTTTTATCTTGTTCCTGCTTATTTCTTTGATTTGCTTGCTGGGATAAGGTTGATCTATACCGACAAGATCAACAACCCATGGAGATGTGTATCGATCGCTAAGGCGCTAAACAACAACATCTTGAACGGTTGTAGTCGGGTCATTAATGTTTCTCTTAAATCATAGTGTTGACATGAAATTCATTGCAGACATGAAGACCTAAGAGATTTCCTTACCTCTAATGCAGGTCCTATCAATCGGGTTCTGATCATGCTAGTTAGTTTGTTCTTGTAACTAACAAGATAAAAGAAAAGATTAGATCGTGGAGCCAATCGACCAAAAGGCCGACATGGTATCGTGTGCCCAACTGATGCTGATGGAATTTTGGATCGTTCGGCTATGACAAGATGAAGTATAATCAATAGCAATATTCAGTTATTGACTACCATCTTGATAGAGTGGACCTAACCAAGACAGTATAAGATCAAAGACAATAAAATCAAATCTTGTGAATTAACCAACATAGCAGATTAATTGGCGATAAATAGATAACTCATTGGCTAGAGCTTTGATGATACAACGAATAACACATATCGACTTGAGCAAACTAACTAGCAAATTATAACCAAGAAGATCGGACTTAACCACGACAGTACAAGGTTAACGATAAGGTTCATAGATTTAAACTAGCCGATTGATGTTATACGAAGTGATTGATATATCAAACTCAACTAAATGACAAAGCAATCTAAGAAAAAACTGATATATCGGATAAGCAAGGCATTCAAAGACCAAATTAGTATATCGGACTTAACCAGGAGAATACTAGCCAAGTGGATACAAGCGAAGTTGATGGAACTTACTTTCTTGCTGGAGATCAAAACCAATGCAAGTCAAACTCAAAAATAATAACTCATCGAAACTAGAACTTGGGTTGGCAATATGCCGAAAGTAGTATATTGGACTGTTGTTAGATTATAAAGGCGTTGAGCGCACATATTTATACCCTTGGGTTGGAACAAACCCGTCTCCGCAACAATTTGATCGACAAACTTACAAAAAAAGAAAATTAACTGAGTCCGATTCCAACACGACTCTATCGGCTCGGGACTATCTATAGAAATAGAAACTAAAACAAACATTCCTTATTATGAAAGCTGATACAAAAATAATTCTAAACTTAACTAAACTTGACATCCGAATCATCTATAAACACAGCGTTAAATCTGTTTGCAAAAATGGAACTGACAACTTCACATTTCATTTTTGTGCAATTTTAATTTCAAGGTTTGGACTTTTACATTTGAGTACCTATAATTTTTATTAACGTACTGCAATACTTATGGAAACATGATACTTTCTTATCTGAGCAGACCACAGCCATTAGGTAAGATTTTTAGACAATAGAAAATGCCATTCAAAAAATAAAATAACCGGCCTCTACAACTAATCATTAGGTAATCAGATTTGTCATCCAAACTTGCATTGAAACAAAGACCGGGAAAAAATCTGTTATGATCCTTCATACAAGTATTTATTGTGTAAAATTTAACTAATGAGCAAAATAATGTCCTCAATGTAGTTCATTGTAAAAGAGTACAGTAGTATTACGGAAGCTAAATTTACTCCATAAGAGTTACCGGCCAGCTCTACGTCGCATCTCTGGAGATCTCTACGCCATGCAATTACTCCATAAGAGTTACTGGCCAGCTCCGACTCTTTATATATCCACCCTTTCCATCCTTCATATAATGTAGTGACGCTTTCTTGGGCTCTTTGCTATCTCTCTTTGCTGCAGCATGTCAAGGCCTCGCTGCACATCATGTTCTTTGGTGCAATGAAGATTTGGAACTCAATGTACTAGCCAAATCAAATAAACAGTTTTAGCATACACTTAGCCTTAAGGGCTATGGAGCTCTTTTTTTTCTTGGCTTGGAAGTCCTCGGGAAAAGGGAGATCATAGCAAAGATAAACATGCTAGAGAGATGTAATTCATCAGCTATGAAAGCTAGAGAAGATGAAACTTAATACAAAAAATAGCAGGCTGGGGGGCTCCATATCTATCCTTAACTTCTTCCTCAGGCTACATTCCCAATGCAGAATCGCCATCTCACAGTTTCCTTGCTCCAATATCAAGAAGTACAGCAGCAAATTGGCAAAATGACCAAGTGACCTGTCGCTACCAAGTGACCATGCGGTATTTCTTAGCTCTCTTTCGATCTTATATCACAACACCAGGAGGTTGCAACATCCTTTCTTTGGGCATATGAGGCATCAGGAAACCGTAGGTTAGTTCTGAGTTGAGACAAAATCCAACCCTTTTGTTAAGAACTGACAACGAAGAATTTGTCATCGACTGTGAGCACTAGTGAATACTGGTTACATCAGCGCTGAAAGGCAACTTTGCCTTCTAACCAAGATCAAGCGCTTCCCGCTGTGAGCCTTATTAGCTTTCTTAGGAAGTCATTGATAAAGGCGGAGTAGACTTTGAATCTAACTTTCTATAATTGGAGCTTTATCTATAGTTTGTTCGGATGTATGTTTCTTGGTGTCAGGTACAGATCATGCAATTTGTAGCAGGAAGCTATGTAGAATGGTAAAAGGTAGGCCAAATAACTGCTTTCAGTCTCCTGCAACATATTATAGCCCACAAAGAGTAGATAGCCTCTGCTTTGGGTTGGTTATACATCCATGTAGCTCTATTCAAATCTGGAGAGGTATGTATAGCTGAGTCTTTTCTCCTCTAATAAAATGAGTTTTGGCATACAGTATTTAAGTATATTGATGTTCAGCTTTATGATTTTCAATAGCTTATTTCCTCAAAAATTCTAAAATTTCCATTAACTACACATTTCGGTTTTAAATTCCCTCGTGAAAAATTTGGCTGAAAAAGCTTGCAAACCCAAGATAAGCAAGAGAACTTTTACAGTACAGTTTACTGCCAGTATATACTAGCATTATATATAAGGACATGTTAGGAATTTGACTGAAAATTACAAGTGTCTTTTTAGTAATTTTATGGTTAAGAGTTATTCCAATTCTATTAGGACTCGTTTGCCTACGCACCACCGCTGGATCTCATACATGCACCCATGCGATTCAATGGCGACAGCGTGATTCCCGCTCAGCTGCTAACGTGTCCCCTGCGTCCTGCTTGTGTTCGCTAGAGACGAGGTGCGTGTGGCAGTATCAAATATGTACTAGTAGATAGTTAGCTTTGTCAGTGTTAATGTTTGATTTACCTGATGGTCATATACTGGCACTGAATTATGTAACTTTGTCATCAAATAGTCGGTGCTTAAGGATGTGCTGATTATAGATTGCTGCATGTACCTTTGCCATATTCAGATTAAATTTTTCATAGTAAAATGGCAGAGAAAGAGAAAGATAGTACTTTCTTTTGGCCTTGTAGAGGGAATTCTGGATGGCTGGCTAGCTGTCTCTTGGTGCGTGCGAGTGCAAGCGACTGCGTGCTGCGCTTGCGTAGCACGGTAACAGTACCCTAAGAGCAAATTTAATAATATAGTTACCTACTAGCTCCAAATAATCTATAATCAATTTAACAGCCTATTCTATTCACTACTATAAAACTCTTCATCGTGAACGGCCTATTCGTGACAGGGGCTCACAAACTGTCATACTGTCGTCACCTTTAACGGGCCGGAATAAACACCGAGAAAGATATACACTTACATACAATTTTTATAGGTCTTTAGGCCGAGCCCGTCAGCAATGACACTCATCCGTGACGGGCTTATGTTGCAGCCCAATAAAGATAATCTTTGTCGGGCTAGAAAATAGACCCGTCACAGACGAGTCTCATCGGTGACGGGCTAAGAAAAATATCCGACAAAGATAATTGTCTAAGCCTGTTACCGATGAGTGTCATCGGTGATGGGCTTGGCGTAAAACCTGACAAAGATAACGGTGAAGCCCGTCATCGACATTTATTAATTGACCATTACCGATATTTATTGCGCACTATAAATACTCTAACCGTCGTCAAGGAATGGTTATCCCATAGTTCACATTCGTGGTGGAAGGTGTTGAGGGCGAATTTTGTCATTTTTAAAGAAGAACAGAAAATTCAGAAAAAGTCTATTTGGGTACTTAAAAAATAGCAAACAATCCCTACAAATTTAGGTACTTGGAACTTATGTTACAAAAAATTTATCTAATATTTGTTCATTTTTGCAATGATGGATCGAAATTGGTGGATGTACAAAACTGATCGAATAGCAAGAGTATAGAAGTGGCGTTTTAAATTTTATAAACGTCGCGGATGAGGAGAGGAAAAAAACAACGATTACATGACTTTTCCATGTGCAGATTGCAGAAATGAGAAGATGTTTGATAGCAGAGTAGATGTACACGCTCATCTGATATGTCGGGGATTCATGAAGGGCTACACATGTTGGACGAAGCATGTTGAACCAGAATCAGTCGATAGTAATGAAGTTGTAGCGAGTAGTGGCGCACAAAATCAAAAAGACGAAGATTAACTTGACATGTTTGTTCCTTCTCCATTGTGCGATGAAATGGTTGATGTCGATCATGATCTATTGCAAGACATGTTGCATGATATTGAGGTGCTAGCAAACAACAAGAAAGATTCCATGAAGTTTACCAAGTTGGTCAGTGATTCAGAGACACCTCTATACACCGAATGCAAATCAAAATACACCTATTGTCAGCAATCCTGGACCTAATGAAGCAAAACGCATGCAGTGATTGGACAGACATAAGTTTCATAGAACTTTTGGGTATTTGGAAAGACATGATTCCTGAGGAAAACACATTGTCCAAGACGATATATGAAGCAAAGCATGTTTTGTGTCCTTTGTGTTAGAGGTTCGTAGAATTCACACTTGTCTAAACAATTGCATATTGTACGATGAGCACTATGCCGACTTAGAGGCTTGTAATGTCTGGAAGGCTTCTCGGTACAAGCGAAAAAGAAGTCCTGAGGAAGCAAAAAAGTTAAAGAGGTGTGGTCCGGTGAAGGTTGTGTGGTATCTATCTATCGTTGATCTTTTCAAGAGAATCTTTGCCAATCCCAAGGAAACAGAGTTAGTACGTTGGCATGCCACAGAGAGAAGAAACGATGATATGCTAAGACATCCTGTAGATTCGATTCAATCGAAGAATATCGATCAACAATACCCAAAATTCGCAGCGGACCCGAGAAACATGAGGATATGTTTATGTACAGATGACATGAATCTTTTCGGAGATATGAGCAGTTCTCACAGCACTTGGTCAGTTTTCATTGCAAACTATAACCTACCACCATGGTTGTACTTCAAAAGAAAATACATTATGCTGTTGTAACATACCCAAAAATTTTAATTTAAAATTTTGCATCAAAAAGTTGAAAATGATTTTTGTAAATCAGAAATACTAAAATTTTTCAACTAAAGACCTAGGTGAGTCTAATATAACTAGTGTGTATATGGGAATTTGTAAGTAATTTAAAACCTTTTCCTTACCATCCTATAGATGAAACTAAAATTTGGTGTGTGCATATATCTGCATAATGTATTGGTGTGATTTGAGTTCTTTTAAATGTTTTTGGATCTTGGATGCATTTCATAATAGGTCTCATAAATATAAAAAGATGGGTAAAGTTATTAACTTAACTTTAATAAAATCCTACCATAAACTTCACTTAGTGAAACAAAACCACATGTATACAAACTTACAAATAACTTCGAAAAGAAATTATGGGAGCATGGAAATCAAGTCTACTAATATCATCTCAGGTCAAATACAGCTTAAAGATAACTTTACAATCATTTAATCACATTTTTATAAAAGGGAACTTATATGTAAAGATAAGCTTAGTGAATTTCTAAAAATAATTATTGTAAGATCAAATCATGGAAACATTAATGTAGATGCTACTCAATATATTCAATTCATAGGAATTTTGGTATAATTTTATCTTTAAATATGATACCTCAAATAAACTGGTCAAAGCAGTCAAACCATAGGTTATTTCTAAACCTTAATTGTCAAAAATGATACATCACCCAAATTTGGATTAAACTATATAAAAGTGTGTGTGTAACATAATTTATTCAAATACTAGTTTATCTATCATGTGGCAATATAATTTTTCTAGAATTCCTTTCACTGTTCTTTAGCTTTTAAAAGTTCAAATAAAATTCAGCCTAACCCTTGTTATTTATTTTCTTGAGAATAAAATAAAAATAATTTTTGAGTGAAAACAAAAAAAATGGAAACTAGATTATTTTATCAACCATCAAAAAAATTCACCATAATTTATCAGCTTTTCATATTAAACTATTGAATTTCAAAGATGAGAGAAAAAAGTAATTTGAGGAAAATCCTGAAAATACCCAAAAAAACCAGTATTAACCAAAGTTTCTACCCACCCCTCTCACTTTTGTCTTATTTACAATGACCTGGGCTTCTTTACAAGCTTCGGAAATAGCCATATATTCTACTTCAGTAATAAATAAGACAACAGTTACTTGCAAACATGTTTTTTAACTAATAGCATAGCTTCCAACAGTGAAAACATAACCTGTGAGCGATCTTCTCCTATCCAAATCTCGAGCAAAATCTGAATCCACATAACTAACAAGTACATCTCTAGATCTCCCAAAATGCAAACAAGCACTAGAAGTACCACGTAGGTATATCAAAATTCACTGAACTACTTTCCAATGTTCTTTGCCAGGATTAACTATGTATCTACTGACAATACTCAATGCATGTGATAAGTTAGGAAGAGAAGATACCATGACATATATAAGTGAACCAATTGCACTTGAATATGAAACTGTAGACAGGTACTCAACATCATAATCTGACTGTGGAAATAAATCTAAAGATAATCTGAAATGTGTAGCTAAAGGAGTACTCACTGGTTTTGCATCATGCATATTGAAACAATGAAGAACTTTTTCAATATAACCTTTATGACTAAGATATAACTTGCCAGAATGTCTTTCTCTAATAATTTTTATATCGAGAATTTTCTTCGTTGCATCCAAATCCTTCATCTCAAACTCACTACTCAATTGTGTCTTCAATTTTGCTATCTCTGATTTGTCTTTTGCAGCAATTAACATATCATCGACATAAAGAAGCAAGTATATAGCTGAACCATCACAACTTTGAGATAAACATAACTATCAAAATTGGATCTTCTAAACTTCTGAGAAAGCATGAAAGAGTCAAATCTCTTATACCACTGTCTAGGTGGCTGCTTCAACCCATAAAGAGATTTCTTCAATCTACAGATTAGGTTCTCTTTTCTAGGAACAACAAAACCTTCAGGTTGCTTCACATAAATGTCCTCTTCTAACTCCCCTTGTAAAAATGCAGTTTTAACATCCATTTGCTCTAGTTTATAATCATGCATTGCAACAATACTGAGTAAAGTGCGAATTGAACTATGCTTCACAACAGAGGAAAAGACATAATTGAAATCAATACCTAGAATCTAGCTATAACCTTTAGTAACTACCTTGCTTTGTATCATGTCTCATTAGTTGGAGATATACCTTCCTTTCTTTTGAAAATCCACTTGCAACGAATAGGTTTCTTCTCCTTTGGTAATTTCACCAATTTCCAAGTATGATTCTTTTCAAGTGATTCTATCTCATCATGCATAGCTGTTATCTATCTATTGCAATCATCAGAAACAATAGCATCAGAATATTAAGAAGGTTCTGTATTACCTTCAATTTTCTCTGCCGCACTCAAAGCATAAGCAGCTATGTTCTCTTCTTCAATATATCTTTGAGGGGGTTTAATATTCCTTTAGGGCTTATCTTTTGCAATAGAATATTTTGGTGACTACTCAACAGTAGAAGAATCTAAATCTTAACTAACAGATGCATCTCGGTCAATGGCAACATCTTCTTTTTCTGGTGTATGCCCTGAACTAATCAAATGCTCCACCTGCACACTTGCTTTCTGCTGACTCTCAATAGAAACATTAGTAGAAAGTTTGTCATGTAACATAACTGATTCATGGAAGACAACGTTTCTGCTAATCACAATATTTTTAGTTTCAGGACACCATAACTTATAGCCTTTCACACCAGACGGATAATCAAGAAAAATGCACTAAATACCTCTAGGCTCCAATTTACCATTATCAACATGAGCATAAGCAGTACAACCAAATACTCTTAAGTATGAATAATTTACTGGGAACTAGACCATACCTCAATTGGAGTCTTCTTATCAATGGCATAACTGGGTGACTGAGTAATAAGATAACAAGCAGTAGAAATGATTTCCGCCCAAAACTATTTAGACAAACCTGCATTAGACAACATACAGCAGGCCTTTGATATAATTGTCCTGTTCATACATTCAGCTACGCCATTTTGTTGAGGTGTATGAGAAATGGTGTAGTGACGCACAATGCCTTCAGACTTCCAATATGATTTAAATATCTTAGAACATAACTCCATCTCATTGTCAGTACGAAGTATTTTTACCTTCCTTTCAGTTTGTCTTTCAACAATAGTCTTCCACTCTTTAAATGCATCAAAATTTGATATTTGTGCTTCAAGAAATGAGGCCAAACTTTTCACGAATAATCATCAACGATAGTCATCATATAACGACCACCACCAAAGCATGTTTTACAAGCAAGCCCCCATAAAATCGGAATGCACATAATCAAGAATACCTTCTGTAGTATGTGTAGATGTGTTGAACTTCACCCTCTTGTGCTTGCCAAAGATACAATGCTCACAAAATTTCAGCTTTCCGATGCCTTATCCATCTAGCAATCCTCGCTTGCTCAATTCTGCCAAACCAATTTCACTCATATGCCCAAGACGCATATACCAAAGATTAGTAGCATCGGAATTAGATAATGAATCTGAAACTGTAGCAATGTTACCTAATATAGATGTACCTTGCAGATGATACAGGTTGGCAGTTTTAATGTCAGCTTTCATCACAACAAGAGAGCTTTTGGTTACCTTTAAAATTCTGTCTCCACCAGAATATTTGCACTCTTTGCGATCAGGAGTACATAAAGAAATGAGACTTCTCTTAAAATTTGAAATATGCCACACATCTGACAATGTTCTGATACAGCCATCAAACATCTTGATCTGAATTCTTCCAATACTTGCAACCTTGCATGGCATATTGTCACCCATCAAAACAGTACCACCTTGCACAGCTTCATAAGTGGCAAACCAATTCCTATTTGGGCACATATGGTAGGTACAAGCAGTATCAAGAATCCACTGGTCACTAGTTTGTGCACAACCAACATAAGCAACAAGCAATTCTGCACCAAACTTATCATCAGTAACAACTGCGTCTTTACCGTTCTCTTCTTTATTACTCTTCGGTCTATAACTTTTGGTCCTCTTGTCTTTGTTCTGTAGCTTCCAACACTTAGAGATATCATTTCCATTTCTCTTGCAGTATTTGCATGACTTATACCTACCTTTGGACTTTGATCTCCTACAGTTGCTACTTGAACTTTTATCTCTTGATTGATTCTTTGTATTCTTCTCCTGTTGCCTACCCCGAACTGCCAAGTCTTTATCATCTTCATCTTTTCTGTGGCATGCAAAGTTTCATAAACTTCTTTTAAAGTTAAAGTATCACGACTATAAAGAATAGTGTCTCTGAAATTTGCATATGAGCTAGGCAACGAACACAATAGAATAAGACCTAAATCCTCCTTATCATACTTTACATCCATAGTGTCGAGGTCAGCAACAATTTTCTTGAAAGTGGAGAGATGATCAATCACACACTCATCATCTTGCAACTTGTGCAAAAATAGCTTTTGCTTCAGGTGTATCTTACTGGTCAGATCCTTTGTCATGCAAATTTGTTCCAGTTTCAACAACAGCTCAGCGGTTGTCTTCTGCTTAAGCATCTCCTGAAAAATATTATTAGATAGATGAAAATGAATATATGCCATAGCCTTACGACTCTTTTTTTTTGTCATCGTCTGGACCAATAATGAGTCCTCTTGTCAAATCTAGATAGCGCATCATCGAGGTCTTGCTTGGCAAGAACGGCTCGCATCTTCATTTGCTAGAGTGAGAATCTTGTGTCTCGGTCCAGGAACGGTAGATCATTCTTCAAACTTGCCATGAGAATTAATCTTGAATCTACTAGTAAGAAGTTGGTATAAATCTAGCAGAAATGCGAACCTTTGGGTGCACTTCTTTTGTGCATGTAGCGAGGTAGATGAATCCTCCTGGTACAATGGCTGTGTGCATATAGCAATTTTCAATCAAGAAAATTAATTCACTTGAACAGGCTCCTCTCTCGGTGGCTGATTTGATTTTCCTCAATGCGCGTGCTGAGTAGATGGGCTTCTGGCTTCTGCGCTGCTGCTTTTTCTTCTATTCTTCAGGCGGGCGTGGAAGGACGACGTAGGATGACGTCGACTCAGAATCAATCTAATGCCTCAGCAATTCTGCGTTGGACTATGCCAAATTAATCTCGCCGAACATAACAGAAATTGTTGAGGACGATGGACAGATCGGCGGCAGAACGACAACTTGACGACGCCAACGGTTGCGTGGTATAGATTAATCTCCAATACTGTGATACCACTTGTTATGAAAATAGATGCATAACGGAGAAACGAATTTTACGTGGAAAACCCTTGCGGGAAAAAACCACAGGCGTCAACTGGCAATGATCACTATTGAGGAGTTGACTACAAACGTAGGAGAATAACAATGGGAATGTCACCGCTTCTCGTATGGCTTACAAGAGTATATATAGAAGATAAAAGGAAAAACTCCTAATAGGAAAAGACATGGACTCCTATTAGGAAATTAATTCGAATATATTGTAGGCCTAAATTTGGATCACATATTTAACAACAATGACCTAGGCCCACTTGGGCCTACCTTGCTGCCTCTTCAGCTTGCCCTTGCTCTATTCCTTTTTCTTTGTCTCTTTTCTATCTAGAGAGCAAGCGAGAGAGAATGAGAGAGCGAGGGAGAAGCGGCATCGGCCGTGTTCAACACGTGGCTGCGAACGTGTCCAACTCCGAGACACCCTATATAATGTCACACGGCTTTCCTCTCCTCCTTAGTATCGATTGCACTGAGGGAGAGAAACCATAACCTCTCTATCACCCTTATCCCCATAGCCGACCGTCAGGAAGAAGAAGCCTATCATCGCCGTCAAGATGCTCTCGCCATCATCTCTTTCGCATTCTTTATTATCCTCACCATGTCGAAATTTTTCCCTTTTGATTTGGTCTCGTGTTGTCCAGTGCAGCAACGGGAATGCCTCCACGCCACGGGGGCTTCAGAGCATGCATCGATCACCGCCGCTACGACCTTATCCCATGGACCATCGCAAGCCAGGCCACCTCTCCATCAATACCTCCTTGACCTCCTCTTCGAAAGCCCGCAATAATCCCAGCCAATGGTACAACAAGTGTGGAGATCGACATCGTCTTCTTCAACTCTGGCCGCTCGTCGCCATTGTGAAATTCCTCCTTCTCCGGTGCGCCCCAATCAAATTCCTCACATGTATAGTTTCTCTAGGATCTCACCAACCCCATGCGTGCCTCTTAATCGCCATGCATGTGCTAGATCGAGCTGTCGTCATCATCCTGAAGGTACTTGTCGCTGATGCCGTGTCTCTCCACCGCGCCACAGCCGCAACCTCGACTGGGAGTCGTGGAGACTACTTCAAGCTGGGCAATACCCTTCCCAAGCCTTTCGCCGCGCTGCTCGCTGTCGGAGCCCGCGAGCCAAAGCTGTGCCGCGCCTCCCTGCTTGGCCTGTCCATAGGAAGAACGAAGGTAGAAGAGGACTTCATTTTGTAAATTTGATCAAGTGTAGGGTTCATGCTAGAAAGAGTTAAACCATTGACATGTGGGCCTAGGAGTTAAATAATATAAAGTATTAGCGACTCTTAATGAGATTTGCCTTCAACACATGGGAGGACCTCGGGACCTATTCCTTGAAACTTCAAAGGCGTTTTTGCAAATTAGCAAGTCACTGACCAGTGGTCCCCTTTGTTTAAATCCTGGAAAATACAAAGAAAATACCTAAAACATTATTTGTTGAACTGAAAATTGTACAAACTTTAGAAATAAATAGAAAATTCATCTTAGCTCCATTTTTGATGAAAAAAATTCCAGTAGACTAAAAAAATTATGCTCTTTTATATTGTAGATTAAAAAGATACACTTACAGTACAAGAAAATATCTCTAAAATTTTGTATAAAGAATAATTAACATAAAACATAATCTAACTCGTAAAACTCATAGAAAAATTCATTTTAGCTCAATGAATCAAACTAAAACTTGTTAGCTTCACAAGAGTATGAACTTTATTTTAGTAAACTCAGGTCTGGAATAAACAATATACAAAATATCTCCATTTTAGATAGATGTAAATGAATATAATTAAAAGGAGAACTTCTAAAATTCATAAGAAATTGGTCCTAACTCCAAATGAGATGATTCGAATTTTGTTAGATCCATAATTTCATAAACTTAATTACCATGAATTAAAATATGGCACAAATAGTACTAGAACTATTTCTAAAACTTGGTATAATTAATAAGGAATACAAGATGTGTTACAACTTGTAAAATTTATAATAAAATCATGCTAGCTCTAAATATTGTAAACTAATGTTTCTTGAACTTAGGAAAAAGTACACTTTACTGCAGTAATATGAAACTTCACATAACTTGGGCCTAAAATACATCGAAAATTTATTAGGACATAATTAGCCTATGTCTAGTATAGAATTTATAAAATTGATAACACACAAATTCAAATTCAAAGTGATGAAATAAAAATTACTTCACTATAAATAATGTTTATACAGTACCTATTTGCAGTAGTAAAATCATTCATTTTAGAGCACCTTAGATTTTTGCATATTTTGATATTTATTCGTTATTGTTATTTCTTATAGTGGACGAATTCGATATCGGTGAGAAGTTTGATTTTATTACTGACTATGGTGGTAATTCAAACTAAGGCAAGTGCCCTCCTCCTTTGAACACTTTGATCTTATGTTTTTATTAGGCAAACGTTTTCTATTGCAAAGTTGCACACGTTAGATAGTTATGTTTGGAAAAATTATTTGAAAGTAATAAACTGATAGTTATGACCTAATTGTTGTGTAACCCACCTTGAGATTTGCTATCCTTGTTGTTTGTAACCTTAGAGTGGTTTAGAGTACTCTCCATATGCTCAAATGGGCTTATAGATGCTAAAATAAGATGTCATAAGCTTAGTCATGCCTAGTGATATTTACAACTTCTGGATAGAGGTGAAGCCTCTGGTTATTTGTGAAATAAAATGGAGGAAAATCTTGATTCTAGAGTTGGGTGGCGAGTGGTGTATATATGGTAGTAGTTGTGCACCGATAGGGGGAGTGTTCGCCCAAGTCGATTAAGGACCGAACTCTATGTTATCAACTAGATATATAGTACTGCCACATGTGTTAGTATGGTATGACCTTAGCTTATTAAGTTATTTAATTTTTAACCTTGCATTTGGGAGGCCGTTGTAGTAGAGGTTGCGGTCAAGGTTTGTGGAGCTATCTATAGGAACTATCCATGTGTTTGTGTGTTTGATTGTAGGATCAATAATTCCCTAAGTGTGTGTGTTCTGTGAGGGGACTAAAGGTTCCACCTCACAGCATAGGCGTCTAAGTCTGTCCAATAAAACGATAATGTGCCTCATGGGGGAACTGTTGTATTTGCCGCCATAGCGTTAGGTTAAGACGTGGGCCCGCCACCTAACGGCTCTAGGACATATGCCAGGGTGGATTCAAACTTATCGTGCACATGCAAGGTTAAACATTAGGCAATGCAACGGCTACGTTATGACCTCTAGTCCGCACTCAACATGTAGAGTGTGAACTGCTAGGCCGACACCGAACTAACTAGAGTGTAGCCTCCAGGCTTCTATCACATCATGTGGATTTGTACGAACTCTGCAGATTTAAAATTAGCCGTGCTCATAGTGAGGAGCGACTTGGGAAAGTAGCATGAGTATAATTTTTAATTCTTTCTAAACACGCTTTATAAAATGGTTGAGGTTGGGAATTTGATGATGATTTTGAATATAAGGATGGCTTGCTACCATGGAAGGTGCAAGTGCGATTTTTATGATTTATGATGATGTTAATGAGGAGAAATGATGATTATGTTGCTATAATTATTTATATTGATCACCATGCTTTATTTTATATACTTGTTCTACAAATGCTTATAAATTTACCGTTTACAAAATATTGTGAACCAACTTAGCTTTTTGCAAACGAACCTACAAATAGCTATTCTTTGATAATTAGAGCTTGCAAGTATATAGGATTGTATTGCCTTGCTAGTACATTCATGGTGTTGAATGTACCGACACTTGTATCTTTTGTGGGTTGTTTGGTTAAATTGCTTTGCAGGATTAATTGAGTGCTACGGGTTTCATTGATCTCTTCATGAAGGTACATTAGGGGTCTATCCTTAGTCGAATTGCTTATGGGTCTTGGATAAATAAGCTTTCGTGCGAACCTCTATTTATAAGGTCATTCGGCCATATGTATCCTAGACTTAGATTCTAAATTATTTGTGTGTTAGTATTCCTTGTTTATGAATATCATTTGCTTTGATGAAAGTGTCTTGGTATGTTCTAGTTTATAGAACTAATGAGATGTTGTAGAGTTTAGCAAATTGTCTAGTCTCCTAGAATGTGTGACACATCTGGTCGCTGCCTTCGTGTGGTTTGACGGGCACGTCTCAAGCTGAAGTTGACTAGCACGTTAAGTCCCAACAATATCTCTTTTGTTCGATATTCGGCACTACGTAATTTATATTGAATGGTGTTTATTGTGATCATGGGACACATTGAGGCTTGAGTGACTATTATGCATGTGTGGATCCCACTCTCCCGAAACCATGTGGTGATCACAAATGACACCCGACAGTATAAATTTTGAGTGTCCCCACAGCTGTGCTTGTTAATCCAAGGACCGAAGTAGCCTGACAATGATATTGATGTGTTCTTGGAGCCTGTTATCAATGATCTAGAGACACTATGGAATGAAGGTGTGCAAACTTGGAATGCATATGGTCAGGGGAACTTCAATCTACATGTTCTATCATTCTGCACCATTAACGACTACCCGCACTTGATAATCTTTCTGGACAAACTGTCAAAGGAAAGAAGGCTTGCTTCGACTGTATAGAAAATACACGAAATAAGTGACTGAAGAAATCATGACAAATGGTTTACATGTGTCACAGGAGATGGATCCCGCTACGTCACTCCTATAGAAGAAAGAAGAAAATTTTCAACGGTAAGAGAGTTTCAACCTGCTCCATTGGACTTGGCTGGAGATGAGGTTCACGACATGGTGAAGGACGTAACTATGAGTTTGGGAAGAAAAGAAATGTGGCAAGGCAAAGGACAAGGGTATGTGAAAGAAAAAATTCATATTTTGGTGACTATCTTACAGGAAAGATATCAAGGTCCGTCAATGCATTGATCTCATGCACGTAGAAAAGAATATGTGTGAAAGTTTGGTCAGGCTACTGCACGTAAAAAAGATAAAGGACAGATTGAACACGTGTCTAGATTTACAGGAGATGAATATTCGAAGTGAACTCACGCCAGTAACTAATCCGGACACAGGAAGAGTGTACCTCCCCCAGCTTGCCACACCTTGTCGAAGGATGAGAAGATGCAAATGTTATCTTGCTTGAAAGATATAAAAGTTCCATTGGGCTATTTAGCAAGGATAAGTAAGCATGTTTTGTTGGATAATCTCAAACTGGTTGGAATGAAGTCCCACGATTGTCACGTGCTAATCACCCAGCTCTTACCAGTTGCAATAAAAAGTATTCTTCCACCCAAAGTCTATCACACGATCATGCGTCTGTGCACCTTCGTCAATGCAATCGGCCAGAAGATTATAGATCCTAAAAATCTTGATGAGTTGCAGGCAGATATTGTCAAAACTATTTTTCCACTATCTTTCTTTGATATAATGGTTCATCTCTCCCTGTTCATCTTGTGAAGCAAACAAAATTATGTGGCCCAACTTTTCTAAGAGAAATGTACCGGTCCAAGAGGTACATGGGAATTCTCTACGTTTTTAAATAGATGCTTTGTTGAGTTTTGTGTTGCATCATCATTTCGTGTCGCTGGTCTTAGCGTCTAGTTCATTTAGAGTTTTGAGTTCTGCTCACGTTTAGTAGCACTATCGTCACCGTTGTCGTATCTTTTGTCGTTGGGACCTATGGAAATGGAATCGCCTCGCCGTCAGGGTTCTATTTTTGTAGTTCTAATAAGTTTTTGTCGGTTGGCTTTAAATTTGTATCAACTTTAGGGTTTTTGGTCCGTGGTTGTGCTGTGATTCTGTCTCACTTGAGGGGGGAAGATAGAGATAGAGATTTATTAGGTCAGTTTTGTTTTCGGTGTCAGATTTGAGTTTCATTTGCAAAAAACCAGAATCAACACGAGGAGATCATTCTGTTTTTGTATAGTTCTATTTTAGGGTCTGCACTTTGTATAGTTAAGTCCATGTAATTTCATATTTATGTTTGAGTCCCTGTGATCTTACTTTGAGGCCTCTAAGTTTATTTTTGTTGGAAAATAAATTAAAAGAAAAATAAATGTTGAAAGGTGCTAAAAAAAGAAAAAAAGCCGCACCCAAAAAAAAGACGCAAAGAGCAAAAAAAAAAGAAAGAAAAGAGAAATTTAGTTGTTACCTTTGAGCTTGATTTCATATATCAGAGTTATCTTGTGGTATCGTTGTGTCTAAGCTCGTATCTCTATTATGATCTAGCCTAGGATCGGCATGGTACCGACTTTGAACGATTTTTCAACTTTGCATTTTCTGATTAGTACAATTGCTTTCCTTTGCTACTATATGTGTGCCTTCCAAGCTACACATACTCTTATCAGAATTGACATCCTCTCACAATTTTCTGCACTACACTTCCTATGATGTCTCTCCTAGCTGCCGGGTTTATCTCTTGTTGCGTAAGTGAGAACACTTGTAAGAGCGTGGTAAAACTCTTGAGAATGTGTGACCTTCCACTACCTAGTAGTTGATAGGGATAATATCATTGTGTTATCTTCTATTGCTGCATCTACTCCATTAAGGTCTAGGTACATCGTTTCGTCTATTCCTTCTTATGACGTATTTGGTAGTGAAAAATATAATGAATGGGAAAATACAATAGATAAAATTTTTGCGAGATGTCGTATGTGTGAAAGTCAGAAGATTAGGAATGTCACTAGGGCTTTAACTTATTGTGCATTAATGTGGTGGCAGAATTAAACCTTGTCTTCATATGTTGAATTGTCTCAAACTTGAAAGCAAATGAAAATACTCATTAGAGAAAATTTTGGCCCTCAATTAAATGTAACTACTTGCAAAGATAAACAACATGTTTTTGAGGAGCCGCATGCTCTAGCTCTTGCTTTGGATACTAACATTTTGCAAGTATCTAAGAACAAGAATGGTAATGAGGAAGCTAAGAAAGACGTAGGAAAAAAAGACCTACTCGTAGCTTCATGTATGTTGCAAGAAAGTTTAATTGAGAAAGCACCCACAATTTCTAAAAATCAGAACATAGGTGATGATAATAGTGCTACATTTACTCAAGGTATGAATAGTTCTGATGTGCTAAATATGTCCACTATTTATGCTACATCAGAGCAACACATAGTGAAAATAATTGCTAATATACCTTTGTCACAAAATTATTTGCTTGTTGTTTCTGGTGATAAAGAAGAGTTGTGTGATTCTTCACTTATATTCATGCCACAACTAGTGAATGAACATGTTAGTTCTATAGTTGAACCACCATGTGCTGAGTTTAAACATGTTATTCACATTGCTAATGAGGATGAAGAGCTTAGATTGCTATCTTTTTTTAATAACATAAGAAGTTCCTCCTCATCTGTCGGAATCTACAAAACAAGTCATGTAGCTCATCCAGTCCGAGTCTGATTTAGATCTTGAGCCTCGTAATTTTGTCTTAGGCTAAGCCCAAGGGGTGGACGCTCTAAGGGTAACCCTAGAACATCCCTAATCATATTTATTCAGTAGCTGTCATAGTTTAGAGTCGGGTTTCTTAGATTATTTTTGCAGTTATAGTTTTGCCGCTTATTTCGGTTTGTGGAACCCCAACTTGTGAGCTTCATCGTATATTTGCAATATATTCAGATTGCATCTTCTACATTTTTGCTTGTGTCCTTGATTCGCTTGCAGGTCAACCATGTTTCAGCTTGGGAGATAACCAACGGAGGGGTAGTGTAGTGATTGTGAGGGGTCCAGTCATCCTGATCGGAGACTTTGGATCATCAACGTCGAGTCTCCACAATCAACTTATCAGTACTTAACGAAAGAACGGGACCCTAGTCCTCATCAAGAATAGCTGGACAATGTGTGGAAGTTCTAAAACATGCATTTGAGAAAGAATTGAGAAGGCCGTGGCCTTACAATTGGAATCAGAGTGAGTATTTAAATTTAGGAAAATTGGTTCTAGTATTTATGGTTTGCAACTCTAAATAAATTTCAAGAAATTCTATGTATCATTGTGCAAGTTGCATAAAACTACATAATTTTTTGCATTTTATATATAACCACATGTATTATGGTAGTAGGATTTCACAAAAGCACAATAATAACCTATCTTGTTTAATATTGTAGAAAAAATAAATCACTTGGATGACTACAAAATTATTTATATGATGAATTAAAATAACTCATATATATTGAATATAAATTTGGAACTCATTTGTATTGTAGATCAAATAAAAAATGGTTATCGGTGTGGTTTTATAAAAGAGAATTGCTAAACAACTTTCAACACAAAAATAGGGACAAAATCTTGAAAATTTATAATCTTCATATCTGCTTCGCAATTCGTGCTTAGTGGGCTTCTTCTCAAAGTCCGACGACAGGTGGCGGCGACACCGACCAATTAGAGTTCCAGGTTGGGGTGTGAGTGGGAGGGGGAAATCGTCAAGCTTATAGAGATGGTCATGGGAGGCAGCAGCCCACGGTGGGTGGTGGACACCTGCGAGTAGCAAGGCATGGATGACGACGTCGGATCCGTGGGGATGAAGGAAGGCAGTGGACTAGCCTTGGCAGCAGGGACAAAGGGAATATTATGGTTAGGAGGTGTTGCCGGTGGTGACAAATCTAGCAAAGGGAAGCCACCGATGACACGGAAGATGGCAGGGCATGACACCTCGCGGCCGCCGCCACCTCGATGAGGAAGAAAGGGGAGGAGGCCAGCTAGGAGTGCCGCATTGGTGCCATTGGCACCTTCTGGGCTGCCGGGTAAGGCCGGACAATGGTGTGGTGGGGCGGCACCAGCGATGGTGAAGGAGGCGGAGTCAAGGAAATGTGTGCGCATCGTGTAGTGACTAGGAGGAAAAATGAAAACAGAAGGGGATTAGGGTTTCGAGGGATTTGCAGGATTCTTAAGGGTGTGTTTGGTTAGAGGGGTATCCTAGATGGGAGATGGCAATCCCGGTTTTTAGTGTGTTTAATTGATGGGTATGATTTGATAGGGCAGCCCGGAGTAGGAATATTCCATGAAGACGCTAGATAAGTGTATTCAGCCAAATTGGCCGGAATGGATATCCACCTTTGCTAATCTTGATCATTAGTAAGATTAGCAATAATTAATGTATTTTGTTGTTAACTAGTAATTAACTTGTCAAATTAGTATTGATCATATATATATATATATAGTATATTTTGTTATTAATTAGTATAGATTATGGTTGTACTAATGATAATTAACAAATTTTATTATTAATTAATATTTTATTGTTTTTATTTTATCCATTCTCATCCATTCAACCAAACAACAACTGGATGACCATATCCACCTAATCAAAAAAAAACCACCATATTCTTTGTAGATAGATGACCATATCCTATTGAACCTTCAACATGAATCAAACATGTTCCAACTATTCAAAATTTGTAAGATAATAAGGGGGTTTTCTGTCAAATTTTACTACGAACCAAACGCACCTTAAAATGATCCAATGGTCCAAAATATTTAGGATATTAAGGAGGTTTTATGTCGAATGTAGAGTAGACAGTCCAGAAAAATTATAAGGCCATAGAACCCAGAGTTATATACAATATGTCAAAAACCTTGTAGATTCATGCAATTCGGACCTTATATGTTGTAGATTCATGCAGTTTGGACCTTATATGTTGTAGCATTGAAAGATTGTAGTTCCCTTTATTAGCATTGAACTAAAACTTCCCTCAAGTACTGTCACAGTTTCTAAACCAGAATTTTTTTTCTGACACAGAACAATTATTTCAGTCCAAGCTGGAGCAAAGTCCATCCTGCTTCCCCGAGATGCCAAAGCTCTACTATATAATTGGTTCCTCTCTTCTTTCCGTATTGTATCTCGTTTCTACTTTTTCCCTTTTCTTATTTTTTTTGTGTTCTCTAGTGCTTAAACATGTATTTTCACACATGCTAGATAAGATATTGAAATGCCACGTTTACCTAGTCCTATGATCACCTGATGCAGTAGATCCAGGCTATGTTCCTTATTGTGGTAGGAACTAATTTTTCATGCACATAAAGAGCGATCAATTAGTATATGAATAATTAATTATTAGCTTAAAAAATTTAAAATTTGAATTAATATGGTTTTTGAAACAACTTTCTTATATAATTTTTTTTATAAAAGATATACAGTTTAGCAATTTGGGAAATATGCATGTGAAAGACGAGAGAGCAAAGTTAGGAAAAGGATGAAAAGAGCACTCCCAAGTCGTGTATCACATGCAAAATATATACGTGCTAATGCCAAAATGAACCTTGTTTGTCTACATTATACATGTCAGCAATGCTGGCTTGAAGGCACCGGGGAGGAAAGGCATGACCACTGAACCATGGATGTATCAATGAAAGAGCGCTTCAGAGTTGGCCCATGAAGTATTTAGGGCCGATGTGCACGTTGATGATACATAATCTCACTGAAATCATCATGCACAAAGCTTCGTTATAGAAATGGATGAGATCAAGGACTATACCCGGTAATTCTGCATGGATAGGACAAAAACCCCAGGTTATTGTATAAAGGTTTTTGGATATCCCCAAATGATTGTGTCCATTTTTTTTATCTCATGGGTATGCTTCGAGTACACTGTATATTGTAGTAAACCGTGCAGTGTAGGTGGCATGAATTTTATTGGTGTAATAAACTTGAAATTGGAATATATTGTGATGAAACCTAGCCCGAAATCGCCATCGGAAACCAAACGCGGAAGAAACATTATAGGAGACCAAACACGATGACGATAGCGAGGCACGATATTTGTTAACGAGGTTTAGCCAAAGCCTACATCCCTGAGGCACTGATTATGAACACTCATCCCCAATCCAACATATTATAGCGTATCAGAGTTACAACGACTCATGGCCAGACGTCGCCCGCAACCATTCCCTCTCGCTATGCTAAGTCGCCATGTGGTTACAACAAGTGTGCCCCTCTATTTAAGAGAGATTCTAGTATAGAGTCTGACTCTTACTCTATTCTTATACCTAGTACAACTCTAAATCATAAACTATAACTGACTTTGTACACATATGCGACACAAACTCTAACAAACTCCACCTTAGCTAATATACCACGCCAACCTGAATTTGTTTCTTGCACGAACCTCTGTGTACCAAGACTTGAGTTGATTCTTTTCGTCGCGCACGCCAAGTCGTCCTGACAAGTCTGCATAAGGTTCACCATTACAAGAGACTTCGCTATCCCGCAACTTCTTCTTTTTGACTTCAACCAGACTTTCTGAAGACTGTGTTCATCTTCATCTTTCATCTTAAATTTGACTTGATCGCTGCGTTGAATCACACGAAGAAATTGCCTCCGTAGTATTTGCTCTTCCTCTTTAGTGACATAGATTCCATATATCCCATCATGCAAACCCCGTAGATCCTGGATATACCCTCTACTGCCAAACAATCCGTTGAATCCATCAACATATTTGACCCATTGTTGCTCGGAATTTTTCAATCCTGCCCATGACTGCCTCTGCCAAGACACACTTTGCTTCACATGCCATGGCTGCTCTGCATCGATCTGTGCATATACGAAGGCTATAGTTGGCCAAAAGGCCCACAACCCGATGACCCGACCCATGACACGGAGATTTGGCCTAGCCCGGGCACGGCATGGCCTGACCGTTGGGCCATGCCTAGGCCTCTTCCTCAGCACGACGTGTCGGCCCGGCATGGCCCAACCCAACAATCAGGAAGACAAAATAGATGAAGGAGGCAAAATAGGCTTATTCTAACCATATAAGGCATGGCCCAAAGAGATGAGGGATGCAAAAATATACTTATTCCAGCCATGCAAGACACGGCCCAAAGAGATGAGGGAGATAAAATAGACTTATTCTAAAGAGAAGCACGATGGGCTTGTCGTGCCTTCGGGCTGGCCCGGCACTGTCCGAGTCTTACAGGGCCGTGCCTGGGCCGGTGGTGCAGCCCGTGGGCTGGCATGGCATGGCCCGATGTATCAATCGGGTCGTGTCGGCCCGACTGATCTTAGGCCGTGTCTAGTCATGCCTAGGCCGGGTCATGTCGTACATCACATTTTGCCATCTATAACCATGGCCCCACAATACAGTACACAAGCATGACAATGCGACGTGTCCATCTGGTCTCTGACCAAAGGTTTCCATGCACAAATCCATCGATGTCCTTGCAACCCACCACATGCAAATCACCCCGACTCAGCCACCAACCGCCATAGACAAATCTAGTCCAACAAACACCGAGCCGGTCTTCTTTCCTAGAAAAAACAGCTTTGGTCTCTTTGGTCAATGACCAGTCAACATTCTCGGTTCATATCGAAACCGAGTGCCACATGCGTGCGTGACGTGTATCCTCTCTCTGTCCCGAGCTGTGTATGCACCCAAGCATGCCTGCACCACGCACCGCCACGCCCACCGAGGTGCACCGCCTGCTCCCCGTCGTGATCCACCTCTGATGATGCCGATTCGCACCAACATGAGTCCACCTGG
Source organism: Oryza officinalis (assembly GCA_008326285.1). Classification (NCBI taxonomy): domain Eukaryota; kingdom Viridiplantae; phylum Streptophyta; class Magnoliopsida; order Poales; family Poaceae; genus Oryza; species Oryza officinalis. Next base: position 16,263,096 of record BDMV01000009.1, read on the forward strand.
AAACCTCCGATGTCACACGAGTCCGGCCATCTTGGATAGCTGCTCCTTCTTGGATCCACTGACCTGACCCCTTCCCACCGCTTGAGGCGGTAGTCTCGTACTGCCGGTCCCGACATGCTGCCTCAAAGAACACCGACTCTGCCAAGAGCCGGCCTGTGTCAAAATCCGTCGACACCTGCACGACAACCACACCAAGCCATGCTCCTGCCGCCCGAAGTTGGATGGAAACAAATCCGCTCTGACCTTCGATTGACCATCTATCAATCTAGTCGTGAGTCAAAGCCGACAAATCGCCATGCCATCTTCCCAGCCACTGAATGAACCAAGCGCTACGTCTAGCCGTCTCCCTATTGAACATAGCGCACCGAAAGGCCCAGGGCACCCCACCCGGAGTGTTCGATTCCACTGATTGAGAATGCCAAACGCCTCTAGCTTCAATCAACCCGAGCATGTGGCCACACATTTCCCTGTTAAGAGTAGCTCACCGGAAAGTTTGGGCCACATGCCCGAAGTGTCCGACCCACCGATTGGATTGCCCATCGCTTCCGCCGCCATCAACCCGAGCACCACGTCTAGTCATCTACTTGTTGAAAGCAGTTCTTGAACGGTTCAGACCGCTGCCTGAAGTGTTTGATCCACCAATCAAATTCTGTTGATCGTCGCCGTGCTCCACCTTATGCACATGTCTCTCCCTGGAGATAAACCACGAGCGGCATGGCGTGGGGCACCTATATCGTGCCTCTGATAGCACTTGTTTATGAAACCTAGCTTGAAATCGCCATCGGAAACCAAACGTGAAAGAAATGCCATTGGAGCTCCAAACACGTTGATGACACCAAGACACGATATTTGTTAACGAGGTTCAGCCGAAGCCTACATCCCAACGTCCAAATGAATTTATCTCATCTACGGTTATGCTCAAGTTAATACTCCCTCCGTCCCATAATATAAGGGATTTTGGATGGATGTGACATATCCTAGTACTATGAATCTAGACTGTCTAGATTCATAGTACTAGGATATGTCATATCTATCCAAAATCCATTATATTATGGGACGGAGGGAGTACTATATGATGGTACAACTCGGGGGGGCCCACACTCACTAATCACGAGTATGTTCAAGTGGAATCCAATGGTACACATCAATGCCTACTTATCATCAATGTCCTCTTATACAATGGGGTTCTATCAACTTCCTAAGGGGATACATCAAAGATTTGACTCAATCAGAGGAAGGTACTACTGGGTAGGCAATAAGTAGGGTACGAAATATCACATGGTGAAGTGAATAGATCTGGCCTTCCCAAAGATTTTGGAGGTATTGGGCTTACTGAAACTAGGACATTGAACACTACCCTGTTAGGTAAATGGTTGATGAAAATTGAATCACCAGTTAAGAGTTTGTGTTGAGTTGCTAAGGAGGAAATATTTACAGGAAAGAGGTGTGTTCTAATATAATGCTGAGAGAGGTTCCCAATTTTGGAAAGGCATTCTAAATGTCAGAAAATGGATGAAACTTGGGTCTGAATGGCTTCTAGGGGATGGAATGGCATGATGTGTGGTATGAACCCTGTCCCCTCAAAATCGCTTTCTCAAGAGTTTTTGAGGCCTACAATCAACAGGACATCCTAGTTTTTGAGCTGGTGGCAGGAGGGGTTGGATGCTTGTCTTTTAGGTGATCTTTTGGTGAGGTAGAAATGGAACAATGGAACACAATTAGAGCTATTGTTGAAGGAGTGGAACTGAGCAGTACACTAGATATCCTGAAGTGGGGGCTCAGAGCTAACAAGAATTTTACCACAAACTCACTTCATAGAGCTATATCCTTTAGAGGGATGAGAGATGTGAAAATGTAGGAAGTTTGGAAATGCCCATGCCCTATGAAAATGAAATATTTCATTTGGCTAGCAATGAAAGACAAAATTCAATCTGCAGAACTATTGAAGATAAAAGGCTAGGAGGGGTCAGAAAATTGTCTTTTATGTGGAAATCTTGAGTGTACTAACCATATTCTTTTCTGTTGCCTTATGGCATCCCTAATTTGGTGCATTTGCAGAGATGCTTCTGGCTCGAGTACAATTCCAAGTGATTTTGATGAGTTCTCTATACTAATTAGCAATATTAATCATGCTAAGGGTAGAGTTTTCACTGCCCTTTTAGCTGCTATCTACTGGGTGTTGTGGACTACTAGAAACAATATGATTTTCAGATCTAAATTGGTTTACTCCGCACTAATCCTCCCTTTTCAAATTATTTCCCATTTTCTGCAATAGAAAGTTGTTAGCACTAAGGATGCTGACAAATTGGACCTGATGACTGAGAAGCTAAAAAGGGCAACAACAGTCTTGAGTGATCAAAGAACTGGGATCGGCTGATCTCCGCTTTTGTTCTAGTTTGAGTAGAGGGTGGTAGCTTTGTGGGGGACTTTGCTCACTTAGTTCATCTGTTTATAGTTGTCGTGAGTTGTTGTGGGTCTTTCAAAACCTGTTGTTGCTCCTTGTTGTTGTGATACTTGCATTTCTTTTACAAAATGCGTAACCCCTATAACTATCCTGTTGTTTGTGGCTTTCAATAGAAGCTGGGCCTCGAGCCTTTTGTCTAGAAATCCAATGGTACACAGTTGCCTTGCATATGCATCTAAATGATGGGCCCCACGAACATGCACTTTTTATTCCTTTTGGTCGAACCAAGAAGTTTGTTTGATTTTACTCGAAAATTGGCACGCCCTTGGCGCTCACACTACTTATAACCAATGCATATAGTTTATGGTCTTCTTTATATATAGGTTGGTCAATAACTTATAAAAATATCATGAAAAAATATTCGGCATGAAACAACCTGATCAAATTACCACAGATTATGCAATCAACTATTTGATTTACAGCATTTACAAGCTGATCAAACAAAGAATTATGCAACCAGCACAAAAGATTTTCCCAAAGGACCACAAATCATACTTTATTTCCCATCTTTTGCATCATGTACACAACATTTGGCAGGTTTTTGACCTACTAGGAGATCAGATCATCATACGAATCAAAATGTCTTCTTTCAAGACAGTTAAGCTCCTACAGCTCTGAGCTTTTCCTCCTTATTCCTACCTTTGGTTTGCTAAATGAATCCAAAATGGAACTGAAAATTTACTCTCTTTAGTCCTGCACCTCTGAGCTATCTTCATAAAGAAAAGGGGCATAGGAGGGCAGCAGAACTAAATGAATCCACATCGCTTGCAGGAACTTTCTTCAGAGAGGAAGGAGGGCAGCAGCAGCATCACCAGCGTGCTGTCCGACGGCGGGGAGCTCGTGTGCAATATTTTTGTGCTGTTAATTAGTACAAATTTCGCTTTTCATTGAATTGAGAATTGAGTAAACTGAAAATTATAATATTTCTGCTCCATTGACTGACCATACATCCAAACCCTAATTCTCTCTTTGGACAGACAATGGTTGAATAATTTGAAGATAAATACAGGGCTAGACTCAAATATGTGGAGATGTGTACGTTCTGAAATGAACTCCAATACAACGCAACGACATCCTTCTAGAATTAAGTGGATATGATACCACTGAATATTCTTGCGATAAGAAAAAACATATGAATAAGGAATTGAGCTTTGTCATGTGTTCAGGAAACATAAAGCACCGAGGAAATTGATCTGGGGAGGGGAAACGTGCTCGAGCTCCACCGTGCCTTGGCAGGGGCATGGAAGAGGAGGAACCGGCGGCCAGGGCAGGAAGGAGGAGGTGGAGGAGGATGTGCACGATGGGTTATCCAAATGGACACGTGCCAGATTTTCGGAGAGGTTACAACCGAAATTATAGGACGCCATATGGCCCAATAAAAAAATAGATCGTACACCTTGAATTTTATTATAGAGATGTGTCAGACAATATTGTTCGGATCGCATGCTACAGTACAGTTTGATTTTTTTAGCATGATGCAGATGCTCTTAATAATCATGAAAATTTTTATAGTTATATTTAAGGTGTGTTTGTTGGATGAGGTTGGAAATAACCCTCCCCACGTACAAAACGAAACTACTTATTAACATATTATTAATTAAATATTTGTTTTTTTTGAAAAATGAATTAATATAAATTTTTAAAGTAACTTTCATTTAGAAATTTTTTTTAAAAAATACGTAATTTAGTAGTTTGAAAAAGAGAGAGGAGTTGAAAAGGTAACGTGAATGACCAATCCTTGATATCACCGGTAGCAGCACGAGGTACTAGAAGCATTGATTGGGAAATTTTCGCAGGATCAATGTAGCAGAGCAGAAGCAGAGAAATCGAGAGACGTCGTTTCAGTGGAGAAGACGAGTAGGACAGTAGTGCTGCAGGCTAATCCACAGCCCAGCAGAACATACAACATGGTAGCACAACACCACAAATGCACAACAACAAAGACAAAGTCCCAACCCAGCACCTGCAACATGCTGGGCTCAGTCGGTTAGATAATTACATGATTAATAAGCTTGGTACATCATTGCATAGTAAAACTTAGAGCCATACACAGCAACTTCAAACTAATTCTTCTTGAAGTACTTTGCTCGGTGGAACTGGTGACCTACACGTTCTGGACCACAGAGATATGCGGCTTCGAAGTCAAATAGGGCTAAACACATTATGAAGAGCCTGACTGTGACGATCTTGGATAATTAATTTGGTCATTATCTGTTAGTTATGAGAATGCAACTAGTTCAACATGCTTTGAAAATAACAGGAAAACATTGTCTAGATAACTAAAAAAGGTGACATATAAAGGGGTATGAATGTGAATAATCGAAATAAGATCATAAGCATGCCTATATGGCTACATAAGTGATATAATTAAATTTGTCAACAGAACAAACTGCAAAGTCCGCGGCATTAGTTTTATAACACAAAATGAATTTGATTCACTTTCTTATCCACAAAACATTCCTCTACTTGATTTGGCATTTTCTGAACCAGATTTTCTTTACCAGTACGTACGGAACATTTTTTCGTCGGTACGGGACAAGTTTCTGCTAACATGTACTCCCCAATGTCTGAGTAGCACCAATCCCTTCTTCCCCAAGATGCCAAGGTCTATATATTGCTTCCTAGTTCTATATATTCTTAACTCCATCCACACCCATACCAGATGGAGCCATCTCTCATCCTTGTCTTCCAACATTACCCTCTTGTTCTTAAACATCTAGAATCTCTATAACATAAACTTCCTAGACATATTGAAATTCCTCGTTTATATCTAGTACTACAGAAATACCTATTAGTGTCGGTTCGAAACGGCTAATAGGTGTCGGTTTCGGGCCCGACACCTATTGGTCGGCACCAATAACCAAAGACATTGGTGCCGGTTCTTCAACCGGCACCTATAAGCCTGCCAGAGCGCCTTAGATGACCAATATAGGTGTCGGTTCTTGTAAAGAACCGGCACCTATAGTCTTGAGACAAAAAAAATAATTTCTGTATGCAATTCGTCAGAATATATTTCCTGAAACTCAGATTCACAGGTATTCACATATTCACATATTCACCACAAGTATTCACATATTCACACATTTCACAGTATTTATGTCTCACATATAGTTCACAGGAATCAAATCAATTCATATATTCACATAAATCAATTGCTAAAAGGTTAGTGTAGTATTCTTCAGCTTAAAACTCAATCATCAGTTCATATTTACTACTATTCTATTCCTATTTCTGAAGTTCTATTCCTATTTTTCATTTTCTCAACATACTATTCTAGCTCTAGGTCTAGAAAAATTAAATGCCACTCTGGAAAACAGTAGTAAAATGGTACATGATAAGCAATCAACAATAATTGTAACAGAAGCTTAAACATATGCAGTGATGATATCTGCAAGCAAAGATGCATGCTAGTCCTTCAATTTTTCATAGAAGAATATATTTTGGAACTCTGTTTTTTTTACACAATTCTGCTTTTCCAATCTATTTTCAGAGCACTAGATTTGTTGAGCCTTCTTTGATCTCTCTATTCGAAAAGAAGAAGTGTTAACCTTTATTGGCAGCCAAACAGTTCATGGTCCAATATACATAGTAAAATCGTGCAAATCAACTTCTCAAGGGTGGGTTCTATTAGAGAAGGTGATTGTGACACCTTGATTTTGCAATATACAAGATAGAACAAGTGAAATTGCAGATGCCAAAGATAAAATCGAACAGAACTGGGTGCATAGGCACGGAATCTAAGCTTTTTGCTTCATATACTACAGGACAAAAGTTATGCGTGGTTGATTTCAGAATTCTCCATATGTTGGTGAGAAACAGCACAGTTGGGAAAACAATTAGTGAAACAGCACAGCACAGTAAAAAAAACTCAATCTATACTCCGTTCAAAAAAAAACTCAATCTATACAATAGTGTATACTATAAATCTAAATAACGACCTGTTCAGATAGATGAAGAGAATACACTATAATATGTTTTCCTGGCCACAATTATACTACTTTCATGTTTTGCACCCCAAAAGAATCTACGAGCAATGAACTCCTGCTTCTCGAAAAGGAAACACGTCAGCGAATGAAATAGAGTCAGCGAATAAAGCGGATTCATTAACAACTCAATTTACAGATCAAAAATGAAAAAAAAAGAAAGCATTGTCTTCTTTCCTATATCTTGTATTTATCGTACTTTTGCCTTGGGGAGTCTCTTTCTCTTTAAACAAATGTCTGGAACTTTGGATTAAGAATTGGTGGAATACCAGGCAATCCCAAACTCTCTTAACTGCTATTCAAGAGAAAAGAGTTCTAGAAAGATTCATGGAATTAGAAGACCTTTTTATCTTGGACGAAATGATAAAAGAGAAACCGAATACACATGTACAAAAACCCCCTATAGGAATACGCAAGGAAATAATACAATTGGCCAAAATAGATAATGAGGGTCATTTCCATATCATTTTGCATTTCTCGACAAATATAATCTGTTTGGCTATTCTAAGTGGTTTTTTTTTCTGGGTAAAGAGGAACTTGTTATTTTGAATTCTTGGGTTCAGGAATGTTCGTAAGTTTCTCTCTCCCCTCCCTCTCAGGATTGTACATTCCGAATAACCACATGTGTTTTGATTCCTCTACCCTTCTTAAATGGAAATTACTCACTGTATTTACTGGACAGTATAAACTAAATTACTTATAAAAACATTAAATTATCTCATTATTATACAATATCTCAAAAAGATTCACATAAGTGAATCTTTTTGAAGTATTAACCACCAAAAGCAATCATTAACCACCAAAAGTATTAAAAGATTCTCAAAAAGATTCACTCCTCTATACTCCTATATATGTGTTTTTTGAAGTATTAACCACCAAAACCAATCATTAATTTATAATTAATTAGTCTCGCAAGGCCTAACATATAAAACCCAAAGCTCGAGTAGAGAACATAGGAGATATTGCTGGGACTCAGCGTGCCAGTCAACTTCAGCCTGAGACGTGCCCGTCAAACCACACGAAGGCGGTGACCAGATGTGTTACACATCTCAGGAGACTTGACAAAAATTCGCTTGAGCTCTACAACATCTCAAATGCTCTAAACTCGTACTCCTATGAAAATTTTAGTTACACATGCTCACCTGTGGATTCCAGGGACAACAACGACGATACCGGCCTCATCCATGCTACACCTAGTCCAGGAGATCACCTGTTACTTTGAGAGATAAAAATATTAACTAGAGAAACTTAACACATGACACATGAATAGATAAGTGTTCAAGAAAACAAATAGATAAACATTAACAAAATAGATACACTTAATTCATGTTCGAGACATCAATCGAAATAACTAATCTACAAGATACGTAGAAAGCTATGTTCTGCTCACTAATTCTAAGTCTGCTTATCCTTTGTTGTTGAACGACTGTCTACAGTGTCACTAGGGCCACCAGCCTCAAGGAAACCCAGTAGCCCATCTGGAGCTCTTGAAATGTGATATGCGCCATTCGACGAGATGACATGTTGGAAGATGAATCCACAGAGTTGTTCAGCGAGGGCAAAGCAAACATGTGGCAGCAATTTACTCGTCGGAAGCTTTAATTTCTGCAAATGGAAGGATAGAAGATGTGAAAACGTACTATGTGTTTAGAAATGTGTATTTACGTCTAAACAAAATTGGCGAACCTCAGAATCCGTAATGTTCCAGTTGTTGTCATCCATGAAAAGCGACATAAATTTCATCACGTAGAACCCACATGTGCTCGTGCCCTGATCTTGGCGTGAGCACCAGGGGTGGCAGCAAACCCGGAATGTATTTGCACATGGAGCGTGTCGAACACACTTCTTCTTATACTTCAGAAGTGCCTTATTTAGGATGTCAATGACAGATTGAAAAACTTCTCGTGGTTTTCTCAAACCATCCATGACGACAATCTTGGAATCGTTTAAATGGATCGCAAGAAGGATCCAGTGAGGTGGCCTACATACAAAGGGAGAGAGCAATTAATATCTTTATGTACTAATGTGAGGTACAACGATAAATGCCACACTTACCTAAAGTGGTAGGGCAAAAGGATCGTATTCATCTCCTGAAGCTTGACAAAGGAGTTGTACAGGTAGTCCAGCACCATTTTCTGGGACTGCGGGCCTTCATGAATCCTAGTGGAATTGACAACCGCTGGATCGAGGAATCCTACTTTGTTATGGGTTGCTCTACATTCAAGCGTCCCCATTCTGCATAAAAAATCAAGTTAGACATCAACGAGGATATCGGCTTAAAAAACTAGCGAGGGGTCAAGTATGCTTACAATGCCCATAACTGAAGTAGCGATACGTCTAGCTCTCTCAGATTGTATAGATGAAATAGTTCTTCAAATGGGACCCAAATTATACCATCCTCGTGATGAAAGTCCTCGTCCCTGTAAAAAACGGCGAACGTCTCCTTACCTTCCTTTGCCATCTGTAAGTACCACTCTTCCATCCTTCTCATCTGAGTACAATTGGCAACGACATTGCGATATTCATCGGTAGTCAAGGGATCACCGAACTTGAACTTAGCTGCCAACGGGGCCTTCGCAATATTGTCCACATCAGACAAACTCTTCAGCCCTGCACCTTCTAAAAATTTTTGCTCAATCTTCTTGGCCTTATCTTTCGCGAACTCTTCCTTGGAAAATGCTTGTAATTTTTTTTTCCTGACCGTGTGTTGGAAGTCTGAAATAGGTTTCTTCGGGGCTGGTGGTCTTGCCATACGAAGGAAGTGGTCCTGTACTGCAACTGGCACTTTCGGATTTGTCGGCTCCTTTGTTTTGTCCTCTTTACGTCTAGGTTCGGATGATATGCTCTCACCCATCTCATTTTTTTCATTCAAGCAAGGCTCCGACATATTAGGAAATAAGGCCTTCTTGGTCTTCTTCATAGATGGTGGTTCAGACATTTCTGAAGTTTTAATCAGGCGCCGCCTCTTTTTTGGCTGGTCTAAAGAAGATAAGCTCTGATGTGCTGCCTTTGGAGGAGATTGTTGTGCCGGTTCAGGAGACGGGCTCTTACGTGGCAACGGTGGTGGAGTTGGCATCCTTCGGGGGGAGACAGCAAGTCCTTCAGAGCTAGACCCACCATCGCTTGGCTCGTCATCACCATCTCCTGAAGGAAAGACAATGAAACGCTTGCGCCACAGTATAATGTTGTGGACAGCTTCTCCAAGGGTGTTCACCCCCTCCTCTGGAGCAAACTCAAGCTGAAAAGCCCTGTATCTGCGCGACACGTCCTCCACTTCAACCCTTGAATAGCCAGTTGGTATCGGTTTACCGTGTATCCTTCCCCCTCCACTACAGGATGTGCCATACCACGTGCCACCTCTATAGTGAGGTTTTGAACTGGCACATGCAGCCTACATGCAGTACGTACAGTGATGGCGTCCACAGGGTGACGAGCCATGTCCGGTTCTTGAGGAACCTCAGTTGAAGCGCAGCTGCTTTTCCTTCCAGCTGGACAAGTTACACGGCCAGCATCAGCATCACCCCCATCCTGCCTTTCGAGGCCCGCCGCCATTAGCAGTGCCTCCATCCTTACCATTCGTTCCTTCAGTTGCCTTATCTCTTCTAACTGGTCCATGGAATTTCTATAACTTCGAGACCGGTACCTATGTCTGTCTTCAGGAAAACCTTCCCTCCATGGCACTAGGCCTACTCCTCTTGTGCGTCCCGGATGCTCAGCGTTCTGCAAAGCAAGTGTCAGCTCATCTTTCTCCCGGTTCGGAACAAAAGTACCCTCGGAACACTTCTGATGGGCATCATGGAGCCTTCGTGACAGTTCTTGCGATTGGGGACCCTTGTGTACCAACTCGCCTGTATCCGAGAGTGTTGCCCCTCGGGCATATTGGTAATTCTTGCCTCGTTGGCACCAGTCCTTTGTCTCGAACTCGATTCCCTTTTCCAACAGCTCATCTTCCCTCGCTTGCCATTTGTCTACGTTCTGAGCATATCCGCTACGGCCGAGACGATGAGGGTACAGGTTTTTGGCCGCATTGGCCTGGTTCCTTTCGCTAACCTCCTTTGCCTGATCTGACGTTCTGTACGCCACAAAGTCATCCCAGAAAAGGCGACACCTTTGACAATTGGGATCTTCAAAATTGGGTGTCAGCCCCCGCTTCACAAACTTTTTGGTAAGGTCTGCCTTGAACTTCCTGAAGCTGATGCTCATCCTCTCAAGGGCCCTCCGCTTTGCGACTTGTTCTGAACCTGTGGGGAACTGGAATGTCCGCTTCAACTTGTCCCACGCAAGGTCCTTGTCTCTGTCTGGTACCTTCCAGTCCAATTGATCTGGATCACTGGTCTTCCAGTATCGGTACTTTATTGGGATGTCATCCTTCACGATGGCGCCTATAGCATTGGAATATGGGGTGAGTACTGATGCGGGAGCTACAGGGTTCCCATCTGGATCTAGCGCTGTGATAGTGTAAAGGCCCGAGGGCATCCTGGTTGGACCTCTACTCCTTCTTGACGATGAAGTGGCAGTGTCCCCAGAGTTCACAGTGGCGGAAGGATTAACCTCCTTCAAAGAATGGTATAAATTAGTCAGCTCTCGTATGGGCGAACGGTATAAATTAACCTAATTTAAAATTTTGTTTGTTTCAGATGGGCGAATTTACCTCCATGTTATCGTGATTATCACCAGGCTGGTTTATGTTTAGAAAGACACTTGGGCTAACATTACCACCATCGCTTTGTCCAGAATTTGCAGGCCTATTATTATCTTGTTCCCGTGACATTTTCTAATGAAAAACTAAAGGAGGTTAAGGAGGTTAAGGCAGGCCTATTGTCAAGATACATGTAGAATGAGTAAAAGCAAAAAGGAAGCTGAAGGGGGGATTGCAGATACACAAGGTAATTTTGCATCTCTATAAACAAATAGACAAGCTTGTTTTAATCCTCCAAATAAACAAATATCTCTATAAAAAAACTGTTAATTTTGCATGCAGCATGGAGAGAAAAATGTTAAACTGAACACATAGTATAAATAGGACCATGAAATCCTAAGCACATAGCACAACTTATTTAAGCTAGAAAGTAAGTACCCCTACTAAGTAAGTACAGATGTACACTCCATAGCATTAAGGGCGCGTTTGATATGAACAACAGCAAGCATGAGATGAAAATTTAGTGAACTTCTTTATTATTTAAAACTTTTAGAATTAATATGTCAAAAACAAACCCTCTACAAAATTATTTTTCTACCCCATCCATTGTTGCATCTTCCGATTCACATGCATGGCACATTTTTCTCATGATACAAATTTTCTAGATTATTGAGTCACTCATTTGACCACCTGCAAACAAATACTCTCGAAATTATTCTCTCTGCTAAGCTCAAAACTTGATAGACTACTCGCAAATATTAAATACTTGTCAAAGCAGTACAAAATGTTGCAAAGTTAGAAGACAGGGTAACAAGAATGAGGGCACAATAGTCAAAGCTGATGCTAAGTTCTGAACTTATTGATTTATGCTCTCTCAGGGCAGTGCACAATTGAACTGGGAAGTTAAGCTAACTCACAATTGCATGCCAGAAGATTGTAATGAACTGAATAGCAGATATCAAAGAGCAAGGCTCAAAGCTTAGACAAAAACAACCAAAAAAAGCAATGAATGCTACAAAAAGGTCACAACACTAAACTCAAAACATAAAACAAATCGCTAAATACTGTACTAGTAGAATGGTAGTGGAACCAAATGTTTGTGACACATTAAGGGCCTGCTTGTGAGTTTAGTTTTTTTTTCTCAGGTGTAAAGTAAAAAACCTATAAATTTGGATTACCCAAAAATAACAGTGAAACCCCCTCTAGGCTCTACTTCATCTGTTTGTAAGAAGTGAATCCTACATGGCCATAGCAATCTGCATGACTATGAACATTTGTGTCTGATAGAAATTTTAGTTCATAGAATCAATCTGGAACTACAAAATTTGATAAACCAATAAATTTTGTAGAGGGTTTGTTTTCGACATATTAATTCTAAAAGTTTTAACTAATAAAGAAGTTCACTAAATTTTAGTTCATAGAATCAATCTAGAACTACAAAGCGAAGGAGATCTTGGGGCATCTCACTAATGATCCAGTACCAGATCTTGGGGCGGAGGAGATCAAAGGGTCGAGGGGCCGGCGGAGCAGATCTTGGGGCAGCGTCACCGGCGGCCACTGGACTTGGGGGATCCGGGAGGAGGGGACAGCTCCAGGCGCTGGACGGCGGTGGAGGACGTCATCGGCGGAGGTGCTGGAGGTCGACGACGGCGGTGGCGCGGGCGGCACTGGACGGGCGGGCGGGCGGTGGCGCTGGCGGNTGGCGATGGCGGCGGCGCTAGACCCAGGAAGCTATGGCGCTGGCGGCGCTGGAGGGGCTGGCGATGGCGGCGGCGCTGGACCCTGGCGCTGGCGGCGCTGGAGGGGGGATGGCAATCGCGGCGGCGCTGGACCCAGGAAGCTAAGGGGATGGCGATGGAAGCGCTGGATTGGACGATATATATAGCGGACAAATAGGTGCCGGTTGTATATTAAAAGCCGATACCTATATTTGGTAATAGGTGTCGGTTCCTAATACGAACCGACACCTATTATCCCTATAGGTACCGGTTCCTATTTAAAAACTGGCACCTATTACCCATTAACCCAGGTTTGATTAGGGAGAACTATAAAATTGCAGCAAACCATATGCATTGCAGCAAACTTTTTTCGGCTATTCTCCACTTTAGTTTAGCCCTTCGCTTATGGGGTTTTTACGGTAACAGAGGAGATTGGTTAAAGATTTTATCGTTTTATGCCTTAGTTCTTGATTTTCTATTTATTTATATTGGGAATATCTAGTGAAAATCATCCAATAAGTGAAAAGACGGCAGGTTGTAAGTAGTATAAAATTGTAAAAAAAGACGACAGGTTTCGAGTTCCAAGATTGGTTTGTTCATGTCTATTACAATCAATTTCCAACTTCTAAGTCGATCACAATTACTCCTTCCTCATGATCACTGCGAACATATGGGGCTTTCTCCTCGTCTTCGTCTTCGTCTTCTTGACTTTCTTCACCTTCTTCTATATCCTTCGCGAAAGGTGGTAGCTCGTCGATTTGATCGTAGCCTTCCTCGTCAATGATATTCTCCACTCTAATAATGCTCCGCTTTCCATGGAGAGCCACGTGGCGATCAGTCACCGACGAAGGGTCTTTCACATAGAATACTTGTGTTACGGAGTTTGCGAGCACAAATGGTTCGTCTTGATAACCCACATTGTTTAGGTCCACAAGGAACATTCCGTACTTGTCAATCTTCAAACCACTTGGAATTTTGACCCATTGACACTGGAAAAGTGGTATCTTGACCGGTCCATATTCAAGCTCCCAGATTGCCTCTATATAGCCATAGTACGTTTGTTTTACACCATTACTATCGAAGGCGTCTATGCGGACACCACTGTTTTGATACGAGCTCTTGGCATCCTGTGTTCTCGTGTAAAATGTATAACCATTAATGTCATACCCTTGGAATGAATGAATTGTGCTCGCAGGTCCCCGAGACAAAACATACAGCTGGTCACTATCAGTATTCATAGGCATGATATGCTTCCGTAACCAATCGCCAAAATTCAACCTATGCTGCTTAGCTATCCATGCTTCTGATTTGCTTGGGTTCTCGCTGCGAAGTGTGTTAAAATGCATGTGGACAAATGGAGCCACCAAGGCCGACTGCTGGAGCACTGCGAAATGTGCTTGCCGTAATGTTTCTAGGCTAGGAGTGAAAATTGCCTTATGCCCTAGTGTCCCTTTCCCTAGTAGCCAGACCTCATGTCGAGACATCGGCACACCAATGGGATGCAAATCCATATAGTCGATACAAAACTCAACCACCTCCTCTGTTGCATAACCCTCTACGATACTGCCTTCTGGTCGAGCTCTATTACGCACATACTTCTTTATGATCGCCATGAACCTCTTGAAAGCCCACATGTTATGCAGATACACTGGGCCGAGAATCTTTATCTCTTTCACGAGATGTGCCACGAGGTGAACCATTATATCAAAAAATGATAGTGGAAAACACATCTCGAGCTGGCAAAGGGTAATGATTGCATCTGCTTGGAGCTTGTCTAGCGTGCTTGGATCAATCACCTTCTGATATATAGCGTTGAAGAACGAGCACAGCTTTACGATTGGGTTTTGAACCTTATCTGGTAAATGCCTCTAATAGCAACAGGAAGAAGTTGTGTCATCAGCACGTGGCAATCATGTGACTTCATGCCCACTAATTTCTTCTCTTTCATGTTGACAAGTCTTTTAATGTTCGCAGAGTACCCAGAAGGGACCCGGACACCCTGCAGGCACTCTAACAGACTTATTTTCTCTGCGGCACTAAGGGTGTAGCACGCAGGAGGGAGGTACTGGCGACCATTGGGACGTTCTTGAGGATGTAGCTCGGGCCTGATGTTCATGTCTGCGAGGTCTCTCCGGGCTTTTAACGTGTCCTTTGTCTTGCCAGGTATGTTTAGCAGGAGTCCCATCAAACCCTCGCACACATTCTTCTCAATTGCGTGACGGACATCCAAATCTTTCCAATACGGTAGTTCCCAAAAGATAGATTTCTTCTTCCAAAGAGGCTTCTCACCTGTCTTGCCCGCCACGTTTCTATTGCCATGTCCCTTACCAAATATACATTCTATATCTTTTACCTCTTCAAAAATATCTCTGCCTGTACGGTGTATTGGAGCTGTCCCCTTCTCCATTGTGCCATCGAAATCTCTTCTATTGCTACGATACGGGTGGCCGGCAGGAAGAAACCTCCGATGACACATATACACAGTCTTTCCTGAGTACCTCAGCCACCTGCTTGCTGTGTCCCGCATGCACTGCACACATGCACAACCACCTTTCACTGTTTGGCCGGATGTGTTGCTAGCCGCAGGGTAATCTTGAATGGTAACGAACAACATTGCCCTTAAGGTGAAGTACTCTTTTTTGTATGCATCCCACATCTGCACACCCCGGTCCCATAGTAACTTAAGATCTTCTACCAATGGCCTGAAGTAGACATCGATATCGTTGCCAGGTTGCTTGGGCCCTTGGATTAGAAGTGGCATCATTATATACTTGCGTTTCATGCACAAACATGAAGGAAGGTTGTAGATGACAAGTGTCACTAGCCACGTGCTATGCCGACTGCTCATATCGCCGAATGGATTCATCCCGTCTGTGCTTAGCCTAAACCTTACATTCCTAATCTCGCATGCAAACCTTTTGTACTTTCTATCTATCTTTCTCCATTGAGATCCATCGGCAATGTGCCTTATCAACCCATCCTTCTTACGGTCTTCGTCGTGCCACCGCATCATCTTTGCATGCTTTTTGTTTGCATACAGGCGCTCAATCCGAGGGATTATAGGAAAATACCATGCAACCTTAACGGGCACTTTCCTCTTCTTTAGAACGGGCCCACCACTACCATCGTCAGCATCATCATCGTTATCTCCACCCTGATACCGCGGTGCTTTGCAAACTGGACACGTATCCAAGTCTTCGTAGTTACCTCGATATAGAATACAGTCATTTCGACAAGCGTGAATTTTTTGCACTTCCAGCCCAAGTGGACAGACAACCTTCTTTGCTTGGTATGTTGTTTCTGGCAATACATGACCCGCTGGAAGGAGGTCTCCGATCAGCTGCAGAAGCTCTGTGAAGCTCTTGTCACTCCAGCCGTTGGTTGATTTCATCTGCAATAACGAGAGGACGACGTGTAACTTGGTGTGTTCCTTGTTGCATCCTGGATAAAGCGGTGTTTTTGAGTCCTCCACCATGGCTTTGAACTTCTCGTATTGCTTGTCATCGTTGTAGGCTGTCTCCCCATCGCGCAACATTTGATCCAAACCATTTGATTCACGATTGTCATATTCACCTTCGTCACCAGGCAACTCCACATTGTCTTCGTGCATTGCTTCACCATGATTGTCCACACTGTCATTCTCATCTTCACCATGATTGTCCTGACATGTGTGATTACGCATAAAACCTCTTGTTAGAAGATGCTCGTGAACTTGTTTTGCAGGAAACTGTCTCTCGTTCCTGCAATCAGCACATGGACAATGCAAATATTCCGTCATGCTCAACGATCGGGAACTCGTGGCCGGGATCATGAAGTTGGTTACTCCCCTGGCATACTCCAAGGTACCATGCTTCGCACCGTTCATCCCTCCTTCATCCATCGGTCCTACGAAAATTCTTAAATTAACTGCTAACATATATATATATATATTGATTAAATCCGTAAATCAATCAAAAATCATCGTTACTAATCTTTCATATGTTAAATACTCGATGATTTAATACTCTCCACATTACACAAATAGACGCAAGTAACATATTCTCAATATTACTCCAAAATCAATAAGTCATTATATTTTCTCAAAATATTGGACCAATTCAACAAGAGACGTCTACATTATCTATCACAAATAAGAAAAGCATATATACCATAAAGAATTAATCACACAAATGAAAAAAACTTGCTTAGAGAAAATGTACTAACCTTTGTACTAACCATTAAACATGAGAAAATATACAAATTCCTTGATGTTTTTAAAATTTTTCGGCAAAACCTCTCCCCCCGTTTGCATGAGCCGCACAAAGACGCTCAAAATGAGCTCATCAGTGCTAAGAGGAGATATATATAGGTGCAAAGGATATAGGTGCCGGTTTACAACAATAACCGGCACCTATAATCAGTTCCTTCCGTGGTAAGGAACCACATATGTGCCGGTTCTTGTTACGAACCGGCACATATCTTATAGGTGTCAGTTTGTAGCATCCAGCCGACACCAATTGAAGCAAATAGGTGCCGGTTCATAACAAGAACCGGCACCTATTCCTTTCTCCACCCGAACCGGCACCTATAATCTATAATTGAGATGATAAACGACTAATAGGTGCCGGTTTTTGTTCAACCGACACCTATTATGCCGACACTGATGAACGTTTTTGTAGTAGTGTTTATCTAGGCTTATACCTATTCCTAGCTAGTTGCATATCAGTGCTCCACATATGTTCATCTGAGGAAGAACACATCTAGTCATCCCTTGCATGCAGAATGGTTACCCGAACATGAACTTAGTCTGTTCACATAATACATGCATTCTGAAACATTGGCTTGGGAGGCATTGGGAAAGAAGTTGATATTGAGTACATACACTACTGGACAACTGATCTTCGCTTGATCGACAAATACAGCAAATATCTCGGATCTCTTACGAACCGGTACTAAAGAAGGTCTTTAGCACCAGTTAAAACGCCCAACGACACTTTGCTATCTTTAGTACCGGTTGATAACACCAACCGGTACTAAAGATCATTTTTAGTCCCGGTTCACACTTTGTCAGAGAACGGCAGGCTCCCGAGATCTGTAGTACCGGTTAGTGCCATCAACCGATACTAAAGATCAACAATTTAGTATCGGTTGGTGTCACCAACTGGTACTAAAGATAATGTACTTCATATACCTCATCTTCTTTCTACAGCCCGAGCTATTGCCGCAAGTGTAAGGAGGAGGAAGAGAGGTGCTGGCAAAATTTTTTGTGAAAATATTTTGGTGATATTATATAAATCAAAGCGATCTAAAAGATTAGCAAGTCCATCCTCTACTGATGAATGATTAACATTTTACATTTATAGTTATGTTTCTATACATTATTTTCTCAAAAAGGTATGTGAAAAAAGATGAGAGAGAAAAATTGTTTAGGAAAAATTAGGATACTTTATAAAATTAGAAACATTTGGATAAAAATGTTAAAAAAAGATAACAAAGGAAAAACATAAAAAATTGAAGACAGAAAAATAGAAAACTAAATCCATTTAAAAATAATTAAATAGTTAGTAATAAGTAGAATGCATTAAAATTATGTTTAGAACTTTAAATTTTTTAAAAAATAATTAAAATAAGGATAATACATGGAAAAATATATTTACAAATTTGTGAAACTGATATAATTTATATATAATTAACCATGACTCCGATTAAGCCCACTTAAAACTCGTTATAATCATTAGAAATAAGAAGAATAAATTAGAAATGTGTATCATCAGTTTTCAATTTAATCATGATATTTTAAATTATTATATGATTATTTAAGTAGTTTCACTTTCGTCCACTTCCTTTACATTTGTTATCTCTTGATGTAGATGAATCGGCAATGATGTACACCGCGGACCGACGATCGATGGAGTTTATTGATGGCGTGCATTATTTTTTGAGTATGACCAATGCCAACAAGCGTGCATTATCCACTTGTTGCAGTCAGGATTCATGCCTAACTATAACTGTTGGATCTCGCACGGAGAGTCAGGGGTTACAATGGAAGAAGATGAAGAAGAAGACGACAACATTTCGGACTGGGCTCAATACAATCGATTTGCAGAAAATACAATAGGCGAGGCAGACAGAGCTATTGAAGAAAACAACAGTGCGAATGATCTTGGTTTGATGTTGTGCGACATAAAGAAGGACTGCGAAAGTGAAAAGGAGGTCCAGAAATTGGAGCAGATGTTAGCGGACCACAAAACGTCCATGTACCCAGGTTGCGAACAGTGGCACAAAAAGTTGGGTACCACGCAGGAATTCTTGTGATGGAAGGCAAAAAATGGTATGACTGACAAGGCATTTGGCGAGTTATTGAAACTCGTAGAGAATATTCTTTCCGAGGGAAACAAATTGCCCGAAACAACGTACGAAGCTAAGAAGGTAGTCTACCCTCTAGGACTGGATGTCCAAAAGATACACACATGTCCGAACGATTGTATCCTCTATCGCGGTGAGAAGTACGAGAACCTAGAAGCATGCCTGGTCTGTAAGGCACTACGATACAAGATTAGACGAGATAACTCAGGTGATGTTGACGGACAACCTTCGAAGAAGAGAGTTCCTGCTAAGGTGATGTGGTACTTCCCTTATAATACCACGGCTGAGGCATTTGTTTTGGAACAAAGCGCATGCTAGAATGATGCACTGGCACACAGAAGAACGTAAACAAGACGGGATGCTCAAACACCCTGCCGATGGGTCGCAGTGAGGAAACATTGACAGAACATTTCAAGACTTCGGAAAGGATGCACGGAACATAAGATTCGGTTTAAGTACGGATGGCATGAATCCATTTGGAGAGATGAGCAGCGGTCATAGCACTTGGCCTGTTACCATGTGTATCTACAACCTTCCCCATTGGTTATGCGTGAAGCGGAAGTACATCATGATGTCGATTATTATTCAAGGCCCAAAGCAACCTGTTAACGACATTGATGTGTACTTAAATCCATTGGTTGAAGATCTGAAACTATTGTGGACGAAAGAAGGTGTCCTTGTGTGGGATGAGGACAAACAGGAGCAATTTAACCTACGAGCGTTGCTGTTCATAACCATTAACGATTGGCCTATACTTAGCAACCTATCCGGACAATCAAACAAGGGGCATAAGGCTTACACGCACTGTATGGATGATATTGCCAGTACGTATTTGAAGCATTGTAGGAAGGTTGTGTACATTGGTCATCATCAATTTCTTGTAGCAAGCCACCCTGTACGAAAGAAAGGCAAATAGTTTGAAGAGAAAGCAGACCACCGTACTAAGCCTAAACATTGTAACGGAAAGACCATGTTTGCAATGGTCAAAGATCTGAAAGTAGTATTTGGAAAGGGACCTGGCAGCCAACCTATAGCAAGTGAAGATGGTCACACGGCGATGTGGAAGAAGAAGTCTATTTTTTTGGGAGTTACCCTATTGGAAAGTCTTAGACGTTCGCCATGCAATCGACGTGATGCACTTTACTAAGAACTTTTGCGTCAACCTGCTAGGCTTCCTTGGTGTATATGGGAAGTCAAAAGATACACTTGAAGCACGTAATGACCTGAAGCATATCAAACAACTGGACGGCCTTCATCCGAAACCAAAGAAGAAAGGAAACCTTTACTTGAGTCCAGCAAGCTACACTTTGAGCAAGGCAGAGAAGAAAAGTATGTTCGAATGCTTGGACAGCATCAACGTATCATCCCGATACTCCTCGAATATAAAGGAAAAAATTAGTCTGAAAGAGAAGAAGTTCACAAACCTAAAGTCTCATGATTGCCACGTGTTGATGACACAGCTGCTTCTTATTATAATTCGGGGTATCCTTCTTGATAATGTCCGGATAACAATAACAAAGCTATGTGCTTTCCTAAACGCAATTTCGCAGAAGATCATCAATCCAGACAGATTAATAGCCCTACAAAATGACGTGGTGCAATGCCTTGTCAACTTTGAGATGATCGTTCCACCATCCTTCTTCAATATAATGACACATCTTCTATGTCACCTTGTCAAAGAGATCGATATTCTCGATCCAGTGTACCAACACAACATGTTCCCTTTCAAGAGTAGGTGATTGAGTTCTGCGTTGAATTTATTGAAGACCTTCGTCCAATCGAGGTCCCTGAGTCAAGCCACGAGGGGAGATTACGGGGAAAGGGGACTATTGGAAGCAAAGAAATAATGACTATGGACAACAATTTATTTCGTAAAGCGCATTTCACGGTTTTGCAACAATCTTCGTTGGTGGCTCCTTACATTGAGGAGCACCTAGCGGTTGTTCGCTCCAAAAACATCGGTAAGTCCGATGCCTAGAGTACACGTCATCACATTGATACTTTTCGCGCATGGTTGTGACAACATCTCATAGGTAATGAGATGATTGACCAACAACTAGCCTTCATGGCGAGAGGACCATCTTGGTCAATCTCGACATTCCAAGGATATGAGATCAACGGGTATACATTTTACACAGGAGCCCAAGACAAAAAGAGCACAAATCAAAACAGTGTTGTTCGTATCGATGCCATGAGATACGATGGGACAACTAGCATGTATTACGGTGCCATCAATGAGATATGGGAAGTTGACTATTCTCCTCCGAAGGTCCCTTTGTTTCGGTGCCAATGGATTAGGCTGACTGGTGGAGGCGTAACAGTTGATGACTGTGGGATGACAACAGTTGACCTTACCAAGGTTGGATACTCAGAAGAACCATTCGTCCTGGCCAATGATGTAACACAAGTTTTCTACGTGAAGGACATGTCTAGCAAACCAAAGAAGGGCAAAGGGCCTGACAAGGCAAAGCGCCACATGGTTCTCCCAGGAAAAAGGAAAATAGTCGGAGTCGAGGATAAGACTAACAAAGATTATGATCAGTTTGACGGGTAACCTCCATTCGCGGTGACTGTTGACCCGAGCATCCTCTATCAATCGAGGACACCCCTTAGTCACGCAACGATCATAGCGAAGGAACATTCGTTAGGAGAAAGTACGTGCAGTCAACCATAACGTTGTAAATTATTTTTAATGTATTAAAGATCCCTCAATTTCTATTATGATCAACTGAAGCATATTGTGTATATACGAATTTTAAAATTTTATAACAATTTTCAACATGTTATCATTACTTTCATGATTTTATTTTATTTTTAATGTACTTAATCGGGCATGGGCTAATTTTATACGATTTTTAAAATTTTATAACAATTTTTAATATATTATCATTACTTTTATGACTTTATTTTATCTCTAATGCACTTAATCGGACATGGGCTAATTATATACGATTTGTAAAATATTATAACAATTTTCAACATATTTTAAATGTTTTATCAACACTTTTATGACTTTTTATTTTATTTTTACTGCACTTAATCGAGCATAGGCTAACTGTATATGATTTTTAAAATTTTATAACAATTTTCAACATATTATCATTACTTTTATGACTTTATTTTATTTTTAATGCACTTAATCGGGCATGGGCTAATTATATACGATTTTTAAAATTTTATAACAATTTTCAACATATTATCATTACTTTTATGACTTTATTTTATTTGTAATGCACTTAATCGGGCATGCGCTAATTATATACAATTTTTAAAATTTTACAACAATTTTAACCCTATTATAGTTACTTTTATGACTTTATTTTATTTGCAATGCACTTAATCGGGCATGGGCTAATTTTATATGATTTTTAAAATTTTATAACAATTTTCAACATATTTTAAATTTTTTATCATCACTTTAATGACTTTTTATTTTATTTTTAATGCACTTAATCGAGCATGGGCTAATTATATATGATTTTAAAAATTTTATAACAATTTTCAACATATTATCATTACTTTTATGACTTTATTTTATTTTTAATGCACTTAATCGGGCATTGGCTAATTATATACGATTTTTAAAAATTTAAATGTTTTATAGTTATTTTTAAAATGTTCTAACATTAATTTTCAAATGGGATACTTATAGTTGTAATGCACTTTTTAATGGGCTAAAGTTAATTTGGGCTAAAGTTAATTACTCATGTTTTTAACCTACTTTTAATGAAATTAATTTGGTCACGGTTAACTTTTTTTAAGTCTTTAGTCCCAGTTGTTATCCGAAGCCGGGACAAAAAATATTTTAGAAACAACAGGAAAAGATCTTTAGTCCTAATTATTGTAACCAACCGGGACTAAACATATCTTTTTCCCGGTTGGTGAGAATAACCGGGACTAAAGTTAGGACCTTTAATTCTGGTTGTTGTCCCGAACCAAGACAAAAGATATCTTTAGTCCCGGTTGGTGCCACCAACTGGGACTAAAGAGTATTGCATATATATAGGGGCGCATCGTGTTCTCCGATCTCCACACTTAGTAGTTTTTTCGATCTCATCTCCCATCACCGCGCGCCGAGCACCATCGTCTTCTCCCACTGCCACCATCGTCGCCGACATCGTTGTCGTTGCCGCTGCTATCGCCACTGGCATCGTCGTTGATCTCCCATCATCGTCGTCGCCGTCATTGCCGCCGCCCTCACCGTCTCCGCCCTCATTGTCCGTCGCACTTCAAAGTGAGGACGCATCTCTCTCCCCTCCACCTCTCTCTTCTCCGGCACCGCCGCCGCCACTGCTGCCACCGACCGAGCCCTGAACGAACGACCGACTGAACGAGCAAACATATTAGCGAATGACCGACCGAACGAGTGAACGTATTACCGAACGACCGAACGAGCAACAAGTGGATGCTGATGACAAAGATGATCGGCCAGATGATGATCACATTGAGGCTGCTGATGGTGATAATGTCATTGATTTGGAGGAAATTCTATGTCATGCAAAACTTGAGGTGCAAATGGGGTCGGTTATGGGTTTAGTTAATTTTGAATCTTTACAGAAGGCACCGAAAGATCTTTTGTACAATGAGTCAAAAGGTTGTGACAGGGAGTTCTCAACACTGTGATCAGTGCTTGAACTAACGCGCTTGAAGGCCAAATATGGTTGGTCTGATAGTAGTTTTGATGGCTTACTACAACTTTTGAAAATTACGCTACCGAAGCCTAACTCATTACCTTCCAACACAAATCATGCGAAGAAACCAATCCGTTCCCTTTCTCTTGGTGTCAAAAAGCTTCATGCATGCGTGAACCATTGCATCCTATACAGGAAGGAGTACGCTTCTTTGGATAAATACCCAACATGCGGTGCTAGCCAGTACAAATCAAGTAACAACACTTCTCCAGATGTATGTTTTGAGAAAGAAGAGGTTGACTCCTTCGAGAAAAATAAGAAAAAAATCCCCTAGCTGATAATGTGGTGCCTTCCTGTGAAAGATCGCATCAAGCGTTTGTACTCAAACCCTTGAGATGCAAAACTAATGTTGGCATCAAGAATGGCGCAAGAAGGATGGGATGCTCTGCCACCCAGCGGATGCTCGTCAGTGGAAAAACTTTGATGCAAAGTACCCAGAATTTGCTTAAGACCCACAAAATATTTGATTTGCTCTGAGTACAGATGGAGTGAACCCATTTTGAGACATGAGCAGCTCACATTGCACTTGGTCAGTGCTTCTAACCATGTACATTCTTTCTACCTTGCTTTGTCAGAAGCAAAAGTATGTTCTACTCTGTGTCCTGATACAAGGCTCCCGGCAGCCTGGTATTGATATTGATGTATTTCTTGAGCCATTGATGGAAGATATGGAAGATTTATGGAAGACTGGAATGAATGTGTGGGATGAGTATTTAAGACAATACTTCGTGGCGAAGACCATCATTTTTGTTACCATTAACGATTACTCCGCCATGTTTTCAATATCCGGGCAGATTAAAGGAAAAATAAGAGATGTGATCTATTTGAATGGAACCTACTGCAAGTATCTCCTAGGTTCCAACAAGCTTGTTTACATGCGGCACCGGTGTTCTTACGCAGAGATCATAAATACCGCAAGATGACGTCAAAATTCGATGGTACCAAAGAGAATGATCCTCGATAAAAAACCAAAAGTGGGGAGGAAATATGTGTGGAGACAAAAAAAAATCCGGTATGTGTTTGGCAAAAAGCCGAAGAGATGTGGCAAGGGAACAAGGCGTAAGTAACCAAATGATAAATCTCCTTCGTCATTCAAGAAGCACTCAATTTTCTTTAAGTACCTACCATACTGAAAAGATTTGAAGATTCGCCATGCCATAGATGTTATGTATATAGAAAAAAATGTGTTCGACAACACCATTGGAACATTGTTGGAGATATCAAACAAGACAAAGGATGGTCTACAATTACATATGGATCTAGTGAATATGGGAATTAGGGAAAAGCTACACCCGACAGAAGGAGAGAAGAATGGAAAAACAAATCTCCCGCTAACCTGTTTCACACTAAAACCTGAGGAGAATAAGGAATTTTGCAAGTTTCTTTGCGATGTTAAAGTGTCATAGATTTCTCATCAAACATCAGGTGACTAGTTAGCACTTCTTCGATCATTCTCACATGAGACCCAATGCCAACTTGGGATGTACTTTCCTCCATCATATTTTAATATGATGGAGCACCTCATGGTTCTTATAGTGAACCCGATGTGTACGAAGACCCATTTCCCGCAAAAGAGGACGTGGACGCTCCCCCGGTCGAACACAACAACAATGATAAGTCGGAAGTGCCTAGAGTGCTACGTAGCCACAACTCCAAGTCTATGATAAGCAAAAGGAGAAGTGGATGGTAACCGCCTTTCAAGGTGGTAAAAAACATTCCAAGGGATGCCAGGTTGATTAGAAAAAGGCCAATGAACTTGCCGGCGAGAAATACATTACAACCAATGAATGTCCAGCGAAGTTTGAAAGTCGCAAACTCTTCTTGCCGGATTATGCGCTTGATGAAGGTCCATGGAAGATGAGAAGGTTACACAAATGGTACATGTTGGATGCCAGAAAGAAATGCCTTATGTCATGGTCGATGAAGGTTTTTTGTGGCTCGATTTCACTGACCTTCAAGCCGTGTATCGTCGGGAAAAGATGGACGTGAACTTTGTTGCTGCATGGTTCCTGTGAGTATCAACGTGTATTTTTTACACATATAAATAAATATATAACATAAGGCTAGGAATATTATTAATTATGGGATGCAATACATGGATGCTAAGAAGACAAAGGAACCTATCAGTTATCTGGATCCAACAATGATTTGTCAAACCCAGCATACCGTAACTCTTTCAGAAAATTCTGAATAGCTAAAGAAAAAATGCCTGAAGAGATAGTGCAATATAAGAAGGGCTTGCACAATTATTGGCACAATATATTGGACGAGCATTCCTCAAATGGCTGCATACAACTTTAAGTAAGTCTGATAGATTTCTTTGTATATATCTGTATTATTTTATGTGTGACTAATTCAATTGTCATTACTATATGTAGCGATCATTATGTTTGTTTCTTGCTCTACCCGAAGTATGGGACTGTTACAGTCCTAGATCCCCTATATTATAATCATAAGTCGTACAGACAATTCCTAACTACAATAGTAAGTGATTCTGATCCATGCATGTCTACTATGCATGAAGTATTCATAATTATTAAATTTCGTTCATTAATGTAAATCGCTAATCCTATTATGTATACAGTGCATACAAGTACTACAAAGTAAAGGGTGGAGAACAACTATAAACGAGGAAAAAGATGCCAGTGCATACATACTCGCCGGTAGTGCACACTGCACACTTGTTTATTTAAATTCTTTTACCTGCAAGTAATCCTAATTCCTTCAATGTGTATGTCATAATGAAGTATCACAAGCAACCTAAAGGTATCGTTCTTTGCAGATATTACACTTGTGAGTTTCTTAGGGTTCATGGAAGGTATAAGACCAACACAGAGGATGTAAGTCAGTCTCTCAACTCACCATATAAGTCTAATAGTGAACTGCACATCTAATTGATATAGTAGTATATTATCGTGCTTTCGTGCATGCAATTGCTTATAATCAAACATCGGACTAGCTTTGATGCCATGAGCATTAAAAATATACAGCGGGACCTGTGCCACTTCATCCACCACGAGTGTTGTCATAAAGATGTACTTTTCTTTGACCTCAAAGCCAGCCTAGCGAAGAGTGAATAATACAAGTCTCTTCGTGATTGAAGCAAAGCGATGCCACCATGAAAATTATATTAGTGCATTTCGAAATAACAATATTAATTGTAAATATTATTATAGATATTGACAACACTTTTTACTAATGCAATATAAGTATTATATCCGAATTAAATGTTTGTTAGTGCCTAAATGTATTTATGTATTAATTAATTAATTAATTGAAACATTATTGATTAAAAATTAATATTACAAAATTTGGTGGGAAAATTAATATTTTGACGCGCATATTTTTTTTAGGCGGGTTTGGCTCTTTTACGCAGGCAGTGCGTCGTGCGAACCGACCGGCCGCCTGCAAAAAAAAGTAGCATTTTCACAGGCCTTTTCCTACAGGCGAACCGGCCGTCCGCCTAGGAAGATGGTTTTCGTTCGTCTGAAAAAAAAATATTTTTCTAAGTAGTGTACGTTGATTTCCTTTCTCCTTTGCACAAATATGATACCAATGACCGTGTATATAATGCATCGTCCCAAAAGCAAAGCAAGAATTGCACCTTTAGAAAGGAAAATCAATTAAACTATGGCAGCAGCATTAATTCTCTCTCATTCGTATATTCTACCTAGCTAGCAGATACATATATCGATCAATTTTGCTAGTATGCATGCCTACATGTCTCGTCAAACTAGCATGAGTATCGTTCATCAATCTAGGACTGGGAGGTGCTGGGAAACACAAGCTGGCAGCCTCCAAAGTGTCCCAAATGGGTGTCCACTGTTTTAGAAGATATCCAAGAAATTCTAGCACCTTGTACGTGGTGCGTTTTGAATCATGGTAGAGAAGGCATTGCTGACAAACTTACTGAAGGAGTAATATCGAAATTTGAATGAAATGGCTCCTATATTGCAGCGATTCTACAACATTTCTATGGTCCTTTGGAGGTAGTAACACCCTTTTCCTACCAAGGACTACAGAGACGTGTTTGATAGCATAATTTATACAAGCTTCTGGCATTTAACAAATCAACAATAATTTTTTATTGTAAAAATCTCCTAGTCTGTAAAGTCGAAGATTTTGATTGCGTTAGCCTAAAAAACATTGGAATAAGTTGAGCATTGCTAACTGCACCCTCTGTTTCAAATTACTTGTCGTTTTAGGCTTATCCTAAGTCAAATATTTATTGCTTTGACTATTAAATTCTAAAAATTTATATATGTTGGGGAAGCGGCTTCACCCTCGAAGGCAAGGCGCTGATGGCTCCCTCATTATCTCCATTTCTCAAGACGGCTTTGAGTCTCCCAATCTCCGTACCGGTGGATAGCCTCCTGGACGGTCAGTCTTCAGAGGGTTGGGAGGGCCTCTGGGAGGTCTCCGTGGGGGTTCCCTCAGGGAGCCTTCGGGGAGCTCTGGATGAGGGTGCCCGGGGGAGCCTTCGGTGTCGCTCGTCAGGCTCTGGGGGGCCAACGACACCAGGACAGAGCAGAGTGACGGAATTGATGGCTCATTCAAGGCGCCAACTACCTCTAACATTTGCGGTCATGCTAGGCGACTGAGCGAGGGCCAAGCGTCATGATATGCCGCCTCATCCTCTTGCCGTGCACTCTAGGAATCACAGGATCCTCGGAGATGCTGGTTTAATGGGAGCAGTCCAATCCCTTCTCCCCTAGGGATTTACCTAGTTTTCCTCTAGTGGGCCCTGCCTATCAGCCATCGATCGAGGGTTTAGAATCGTCAGGGGCATTGATGTAATTTCCCAAACCATTATGGGGTATATAAGTGTAATCTCCTCCCTTTCTCAGGGGACATTGGATACAGAATGGATACCGCCTCAGACTTTGGTTCAGTTCCTGTTGGACTTGGTTCCAAGAATATAGTTCAACATCTTACGATTTGTATTGTTAGATTCACTATAAGAAATGTTTTCATAATATGTAGTTCACATGTTGTTAAACTATATGAAATTCTAAATATCGATGATCAAAGATAGAAATGTTTGACTTAGATGAAACAAAAACAAGAAGTAATTTGAAATGGAGGTAGTAGTTAAAAACTATTACTTTACCTGAAAACAAATCAAAAGAAAGAGCCTGCCAAAAAATTCTGGTTGTGGTATGATTACGGAATCAGTAGGTGTCCATATACACTGACTAACTACATCATTATCATGCCTTTCCTCAACTGATTCCTCTCATATAACCATTTTGTTCTCCACTTGTGTAGTAGTTACCTATGGCCAGTAGCCATGCACCTTGCAGTTCTCCCTACCATCTCCTATGCTTTCCAAGTAATTAACTTGAATCTACAAACAATGTACTTAATTTGAAGGTACAAACCAAGTGGTTAGCCTCAAGAAAATGCTACAACTAAATAGCTAGTTCTAGCCAGACCACCCAAACAAACTAACCAGAATTACGCTGGGTTTATTTTTTTTCTCGAAAATGCAAGAGTCATGCATTTCATTTCATTAAGAAAAAGAAGAAAGAGTATGTACAATAAAGTGATTCACAAGGAACACTCTTGGAGGGAAGAGGAAAAAGGAAGAAAAAGCCTTGGCGAAGCGATGCGCAACAACTCCCACAGGAGCTAGGCTCCTAAGTGGGAAGTAACTGGTCAAGAGATCATGGAGAGCTCTTGCCCCAGCAGTGCACCATAACAAACTCTCTCTTGCCACAGCATCCAAAACAGCAGCGGTGCTAGGCGTGGCATTACTGAAGACACAGTCATTCCGGTGTTTCCAAATTTCCCAAGCCACTAAGGTAATCAGAGAATTCAGCCCCTTCTTAGCTTTCTTAGAGACACCTTTGATCACTTGGGACCACCAGATAGAGAATCGCCTTGAGGAAGGTTGAGGAGCTGAAGCCGCCAAGCCTATTTTTTCCAAAATTAGATACCATACTTGATGGGCGAAGACATAAGACAGAAGGATGTGTTGTATAGTCTCTTCTTGTTGATCACAGAGAGGGCAAACATCTGGGTGTGTCGTCCCAAACTTCTCCAGGCGATCCGATGTCCAACATCGGTTATTCACCGCCAACCACAAAAAGAACGTACATTTAAGGGGCGCCCAAGTCCTCGATATTCTCTTCCATGAGGCAAATTTTACCGACCCAATGAAATAGGTGTTATAAGCAGATTTGCTTGTGTAAGTTCCTGTTTCCGAAAACTTCCATGTGTGTTGGTCAGGGACATCCTGTTGTAGGATCATACCGTCAACTAAATTCCATAGTTGCAGGTACTCTACTAACACTTGTATAGAGGCTTCCAAAAATGTCACCAACCCAGCTTCTATTTGCTAAAGCCTGTGCAACCGAACGCTTCTTCCTTCGCCTCTTCGGGACTAACTCAAAGAGGTGAGGGGCCCATTCGGCCACTGTTCTTCCCTGAAGTCATTGATCGGTCCAAAATTTAGTATTTTCTCCATTACCCACAGAAGTCACAACCACCACACTAAAGAGAGCATGCACGTTTTGTGGCACTTGAATGGGCAGCCCAGTCATGGTCGAGAAAGGTCTGTTTTGTGAAGCCATAACCATCTTAAGTGAAGAGCCCATCCCAACTTCTCTAAATTATGGATGCCCAAGCCTCCATACTCCAAAGGTCGACAAACACGATCCCATGAGACAAGACAATTACCTCCATTGGCATTCTCTCTTCCTTTCCAAAGGAAACCTCTACGTCTTTTGTCCATTGCCTTGAAAACCCACTTGGGCAGATCTATTGCCAACATGAGATAGATTGGAATGGTTGAGAGTACCAATTTTACAGTAATAAGCCTTTCTGCTCTGTTCATGAGAGAGGCTTTCTAACCTGGCAAGTTATTGGCCACCTTGTCAACCAATCGCATGAGGGCCGCCTTAGTGGGTTTGCGAACTATGAGGGGGAGGCCAAGATAAGTGCACGGGAAATCCTTCACCTCACAAGCTAGCTCATTTGAAATGAGTTCCAAGTCCTCATCTAAGCACTGAATAGGGGTGACTGAACTCTTCATGAAATTAGTCTTGAGTCCAGAGACATGTCCAAAAAAATCCAAGATCTGCCTGATAAGAGAAAGATCCCCCAACGATGGTCTAAGAAACATGATAACATCATCCGTGTAGAGAGAGATTCGGTATCCCACATTTTGGACAGCTAGAGGTTGGAGGAAATTATCCCGGGCTGCTTGCACTACCACTGCGTTCAAGACATCCATGACTAGGATAAACAGCATGGGGGACAATGGATCACCTTGCCGGAGTCCCCTGTAGTGAGAGATCGGCTGCCCTAGTTCACCATTGACCAAAACCCTCGTGGAGGAGGTGGACAGCAACAAACTGAGGAGATTGCACCATTTTCTACCAAAACCCAAGCAGCCCAAAACCTCCATGAGGAAGGACCAATTAACAGAGTCAAAGACCTTTGAGATATCCAATTTGAGAAGGATGTGAGGCTCTTTCTTACTGTGCAGGGCTTTAGTCATTTGTTGCACCAAAAGAAAGTTGTCTTGTATAGTTCTTTTCTTAACAAAAGCACTTTGAACCAATACCATTTGTGGTAACAAAGGGGCCAAACGACAAGCCATGAGCTTAGTAACCAATTTGGCCAAGCTATGAATGAGAATGATAGGCCGATAATCCTTCACCTGAACGGCATCGACCTTTTTGGGAAGCAAAGTAATGAAAGCTGTGTTTAGAAGCTTGAACATGAAAATTACTTGATATAAGTATTACTATATCTATATGCACTGATGCTGGCAGGATTCGAACATTACTTGATATCAAAACAGCGTCTAGCTAGCTAGGCCGGGGAGGCACAGAGAGCTGAGCCATAAGGGCATGTCTTGATGAGGCAACAGCCACCACTGGTGGCCCTCAGGAGCTGATCATGCAGCCACACAACAGTGCAATGGACTCAGGGCTTAGTAGATGATCGCCTGGGGTTGGAGAATTCAACCATGAATGAGAGATGAAAGTACAGGCTAAATGACTGGATCGGCCTCTAGCTGCCTTCTCATGCTCAGCGATCATATTTCAAAGATAGCAGCGCAGTTGTCCTCAAATTGAGCGGATAAACTACATGTTCTAAGATTTCAGTTGCAAAGCACCATCCACGACTTGCTCTGCTCAACGAGCATGCTGGCTTTTCCATAAAACAGAAAAACGAGCATGTTGGCTCATGTCTGCATATACATTTCTCCGGAATTGAATTGAGTGCTCTCAGCATTCCTTCAGTTGCACATCCTTCTTGTGTGATTGATCTTCTGATTTGATCAAATTGTGTCCTAGTCCAGGCATAAAAACCATCCTATTACCGAAGCCCGAAGGAGGTTTCTCCGGACTAATAATACATGTTTTGGACAAGGACATGGTCTTAAAAAACAACTTTAACAATTATTTTCTATTATAATATATATAAAAATATCAACAAATATATGGTTTTATTAAAGTATTTTTTAAGACTAATCTATACATATGATCTCCATATTTTTAAGACAAATATTTTAGAAACTATTCATAGTTAAACATTTTAAAATTTAACCTTACTTTTGTCCAAAATGACAAGTATTATCAAACCGGAGGATTAGCAAGTATGCAGGTTTGAAAAAGAAAATGCTGTTTATTGGTCTAGAAAATTTGAAATGCAGCAAGCAGACATGCAAAAACAGACAGAAGGCATTTTAATTCCAAACGACATGGAATTTGTTTTCCTCCATAAAAAAAACATGGCATCAATTTAGTATAGGTGTGATGCCTTGAGAGACTAGTTAATCAAAGTAAGGAATTCTATTACTTACTGATGGCACCCATCAAATTTATCGAAAAGATACTCATCTAGAGCACTTCATGTCTCAAAATAAGTTTAATATTATCTTAAAATGATATACTCTTCTAGAGTACTTCATGTCCCATCAATAACCTTCCTTTCAAATTTCTTTTCATACTAGTTGCAACGGGTAAAGAAGTTTATTTCAATGGTACAACAACTATTAGGAGCTGAGCAATAAATAGAAACATTGGGATCGCTATACCCAAGTGGAGCCGCAAGCCCAGCTAGCATAGTCACGGTTGTCTCTTCCCGTTGCCAAGCCAAACCCATGCGCTACAGTAGTGTCTTCAACCTCCAGACGATAGTCCCATGCCCATACGATGTCGGAGCCGATCCTTCCTACCAGATCTAATTGAATCTTTCTCTATCTCCCAAAATTGGCTGACAACTTTTGATCCACTCGATCTCCTCATTCCGTTTCCCCAAAAATTGGAGCAAATCCACATTCCAATCGTTGCAGCCCGATTCCGCGAAACTCAGGATAAAAACGGTATAGGGAAGCTCGCCGGTCGACCATCATTGACGACCATTAAACGGAGATTAAATCCAGCGAATTAAAACCAAAGTGAAAAGGAAAATCATGGAAGAATTGATGAGGGATGAGTGGGGAATCGATTTTTGCAATCAATTGGAGAAGGAAACTTACAGGAAGGCAAATGGACGTGGCGGCGGTGCTAGGGTTCCACCGGGAGAGAAGAATGGGTGGTGGCAGCTAGAGGGGCGTGCGGCGAAGCAGACCAGGATGAGCGACGGCTAGGCCGAGCCCAAGAACAACCAGCCCGAGGGACGGAGGAGGGGGAGCAGGCCGAGGCAGGGAGGAAAAGAAGAGGAGTGAAAAAGGACTTTTGGCCGGAAGAGAAAAGACCCAAGAGGGAGAGAGATGGAGGCCTGGGAGGGGGAGAAATATTCCCTTCATCTCAAAATGTATAGAGATCACCAGATTGATTAACTAATCCTAGGTACAATAGAACGCAATTAGAGGAATATTGTCAACACTTAGAGTAATATGGTTAGTTTATGTATGGCTAATACTTCAACTTTTCAAAAAGGATTTATTAATGGGCAATTAACTTATTTAAGTGTCTCTGTATGCCTTTGACAAACTGAGTATTTTAGAAGATGTGTCATTCAAATTAGTAGGATTTATAAAATTTGTCAAACCACATGAAAATCACGAAATTTATATAACATATATATTTTTTATGGTTAATGACTTCTATGGTCAACTCAATATGCAGAGCCATAAAAAGTTACTCTTTGTACATCAGACCAGTCTTGAAAAGTTAAATCTTCCAAGGTCCTGGACATCAATGTGTGAGTACTAACCTAAGGGTATTTTTAAAAATATTTTGTATTTACTGAAGTATAGGATGAAAGATACTATCAGCGGTGAAAATGAAAAATTGCTAGGAGTCAGATGCTGCGTGCAGGTTCGCATGTGGCCTTTTGGAGCGGTGCCGGTGACCTCGCCGTCCATCTCTGTCTTTCAATTCTGACGCTCCACTGTACTGCACCTCCTAGCGCTATCATGGTTTTGTAGTGAGAAAGACCACGGGTGGATGGAAGAGGCAGCGGAGGTGGCCAGGATCGAACGGCAGCAGATCGGATTAAAAGGAGCCGGAGGCCCGACGGCGTCTCCCGTCCTGTCGGGCTCACTGTCGGCCGTCCTGTCGCCACCTTCGTTCCCTGGCGATGAGTTGCTTGGCAACGCTGTATTCCCCTCTATCTCCCTGGTGCGGTTGCCTCTACCCTTTCTTGGCGCCGCCTCTAGATGGGTGGGCAACGAGGTCACCAGAGGAGAGGCCATGGTGGTGGCGGAAACGGTCGAGGAGGCGAAAGCGGCCAGGTAGTGGTGGCGGAAGCGGCGAGGAGACTGTCGATGAGACGATGTGAGCGATCAAGGAGGCCGGCGATGAGTAGGGTGGCATCTAGCTGAGCCGCTCCCTATGGATCTGGTGATAACGTGGACCTCCAGTGGGGGGCAAATCGAGCTACCACCTCCACCACTCCTACAACTCACTCCAAGGCGACGCTGGCTGCACGCATCGAGGCCCCGCGTGGGTAGGCGAGCACAGGACCGGCATGGAGGTAGAAGGCAGGCCAGGCCAGGGCGACATCTCTTCCCTTTAGCCTTCTCCATCTCCACTGGCGTTGCCTCCTTCCAATGTCATCTTCATCTTCGTCGTTGGATCCTCCGCAACCCCCTTGTCGTCCAGGCACAGGGCCCTCCTCTCCTCCTCCTTGGCTAGCGCCCCTGCTCGCCTCCTCTCCCAACTGACGATGAGGAGACGGGCATTGAGATAGGGTGGCAGATTGGCAGATGGGGCACTCGACGACGGCGACACACGTGGGTAGGGGAGTGGATTCGGAGTTGCCGAGGTGAGTTCATCGTTGTGATCTTTCTCTTCCTCACCGACCGGCGCCCGCAATCACCCCGCCGTTCTCTGCTCTGTTCAGCCCCTGAACTGCCAGGCCCCACTTCTTCCTTCCCAGACACTCACCGTTCCCACGTCGTCGCGATCTTTTCACCAATGTGATCATCATCTTCTCGATTGATCCTGCCACCGTCATACAGGGCCGCCACCGTCATGGGCAAGATGAAAAATCAATGTCAGATATTGCGTATTGCTTTGTGATTTGTTCAATTTTATTGGTTTCAAAATTTTAATCCCGTGGATTCGTCCTAGCTGATTTCATTGTGTTTGATTCGGAGTCCAGACCAACATGGAGGCCAATGGTGAATCCCGATCCGAACAGATATCGCAAAGCAGACAGTGGGGTGACGGACGAAAATCCACCGAAAACCTTACTTATCTATACTATCTATATAGTTGTGTCGATGAGAAAACATGATGGCCCGAGAGTTCTGCTTAACTCTAGTACAAGTGGCCCGGGAGTTCTTCTTAGTTCCAGTGTAGGTCCAAATCTTTTCTTTCGGGTTCAGGGCATGCCAGTTGGTTTGATTCTGCAACCAACAAGACATACAATAAAACAATGTTAGTAAATACGATAGCCGATCGGCTAGTGGGCCAATGACGTATCGTACAAACCTAGCTGATGCATGGACTAAATCAGCTGTAAGGTGAAGAATGCTATACATAAGCCAGATTTAGATTAAGTATAATCATGAACAACTTTTCTTTAACAGGATCAATCCTATAGGTCGAACCCAATCGATGCAGCATAAGATTGATGTATTTTAAAGTCAATTGTCGTATGATTATAAAACCTAAATAACTAGCTGATGGATAGATGTTGTAGATTAAACATAAAACAATCATGATCGGCTGTAGAGATAAATAACATGTAATTATTCATTTAATCTTTCTCTTAGATGCAAGCCATTATAGATCGGATCCAACCGAGACAATATTAATTGTTTGTAACCAAGATCAGATAAATTAATGATTACATGAATCTATTTCATAGCTGATAAGATGTCTTTAGGATATTTTAGGTAAAGTATCAGCTAAAACTCCAATACAGTTTTATATAAGAATATCAATCTTGATCAAACATGTCAAACAAGTTTCAACTTCGATGGATCAGATCTAATCGATGGCAACGTGATAGTTGAAACGAGGTCGACAAATTTAAAGAATTGATACACTTATATAAGATGACAGTTATAACATATAAAGCAGATTAAATACGAAACAATTATACCAAGTAAGATCGGCTGAAACCCCGATTCTATTCTTATTGGCAATCAAAAAGCAAGTTATCTTTCATTATTCTAATTATGACTTAGTAGGTCAAACCCAATTGATGCAGCACTAAGTATGAAAAGAAGCATGAAATTTGAACAATCGAGCCATTGACTGATTTTCAGGGTGGTAGATATCTTAGCTAATCTAAGCCGATGAGACGATTTAGCCAATGCCGACAAAACCTTGGAGAAGGCTTGGCCGATACAAGTAAATCGAACCATCGAGTTAAATTAGAACATCTAATGTGATGCGCTAATCCGCCGATACAAACCACTGTGACAAGCCATACCTCTTATTAGAAATTGAAGCTGATGCAGCCCAAATCGAAACAAGGACTCGTCAAAAAGTAAAAGTGTGGCGATACGTCGAGAGTGTTTTGAACTGTTATTTTATTCTTACAAGACCTTGGGCATATATTTATACTCGAACATACAAACCTTGTCCATATCAGACATAACTCAAAAGCTGCCTAATTACAAAATAAACAAACAATTCCCTAGGCAGACTCTTACCATAAAATCTTAAAAGAAAACAACTAACTCTTATTTCTAATTAATAGATACAACTATCTCTTCTGGACTCAATACTTGTTTGGCAATATCTTTAAGCTCCTTCCTGAGTCTGACATGGACTCTTGTTGCCCGTATTGGCTGACCGAGTTTGATTCTGTACCGGTCGATACGATATCCAGCCGATGTGCTGTTCTGTTTTTTTGGAAACAACCCTATCCCTACGAATCCGATTTGGATCTAGCTCCATCTTACTCCATCTTAACGTATCCTTACCAAATTTTGTTGTTAACAAGTTGATGCCAACTAACTCTTAAAGCTCAACATGTAAGTATGTCACATCATCACCCACTAGCAATTACTGTCTAGAGTATTTTCAATCACATGCAAATGTGTCACATGATCACCCACTAGCAATTGTTATTTAGAGTATTTTAAATATCATACAAACATGACATATTATTTATAATTTTGTTGTATTTCTAGAATTCAATACGCAAGCAATGCCAAATTATTATCTTCACATCATTTTTACATTATTTAAATATATACATCTATCATTTCTATAATGTATAACCTACATTCATCCACATATCCCACAGCAAACCGCAGGGTATCACCTAGTTTTTTAATTAGATATGGATATAGATTTAACCCCAGCCATCCTCCCAGTCTCCCAACCATCCCTTATTTATTGAGTGTTATTTCTTTTACCTCATAATTTAGCTTTTGAAGGTTGAAGGAGCACTTATTTTTTGGCACAGAGGGAGGAGCTTTTCAATATTATTTTATTGCTTTTTCAATATTACATGCTGGTGGTCATGCACCACCATATTTTCAATTATTTACACCTGTATACATCCCTTGCTAGCGTACATGGAACGGATTTCGGAGAACTTACGTATAGTGCTCGTGGGTCTCAAAAAGTTAATTTATACATATGCCTAAATAACATATACAGGGGTTGTAGCTACATAAACCAGGGTTCTCCGTGGCATATTACTAAGTACATCTACAGTTTAGGCTTGTTTAGGCTTGCGAGGTGTTGGGAATACAAGGCGATGCGGTAAAATTTGTCATCGGAAGGGTTCTGGTCTTTAAAGAGCGGACCAGTAACATGGTATTTCTACGACATAGTACAAGTTGTTTGCCCTTCCGTAAAATTAATTGCCCTATGACTCCACAAATGTGACTATACTTCTGTATAAGTTTGAGAAGGAATTATATTGGAGAGAACAAAAGCAGATCGTTACTCAGTTTGTTAAATGCGAACCTAGCTATCAAGCAGGATGTACTACTGCACATGCTAGCTCTCACCTCTTGTCTGTGAGTCCGAGGGTGGTGTTGAATAGCCCCATTTGATTACAGAAGAGCAAGTGAGGACAATGTTTAGAAATCAATGGAAACTATAGACAGGCGTTGAAAATTGGAAGGGAAAATGAAAGTGTGTGGAGCGTAAAGACCAGCAACTTGTGTAAGGGGTATTTGGATTTTTCCCTTTAGATATTTACATGATTATTAATCAAGTGATCCTTAAGAAATCATGGTTTATTGTGGGATAGGCCTCAAATTAACACTAGCAAACGTGGTAAGCATGTGCTGCCTGGTCGTCAAACTAATGGCCTGTTTGGTTGACAACCATATATATAGTTTGCCACCATTGCCAACAAAAGTTATTACATTTGCATAAGATTAGGTGATCAAAATTATTGTCACATCTTACCAAGTCTAAAGGAATCTTGCCATGCCTTTTTTAAGTCACTAATGTGTAGAATCTAATTTGTTAGAAGAAATCTTGCCATAACTGTGGCTATAACGAAACACATGCTTAGGTTGGTCAAACTTTTCCAACCACTACTACAGAAACTAAAAAAGGGGAAGGCACTGTAAGTGCTGAAAATTCAAGAACCTTCGGCACCATGCTTTTCCCGTCCGAGCATGCGCCCATGGGACGCCGTTGGAAAAACCGGCACCTATTTGGCAACATAGGTGCTGGTTTTTAATAGGAACCAGCACCAATATTAAAAGTGCCGAGTATTTTAATAAGCTGGCACCTATACGTGAGATAAAAGTGACAGTTTTATAAAAAGAAATTACACTTTAATGGAACCAAGCCAAGCCGAGCCAGTGGAGCGCTAGGCTTTTTAAGTCGCGTCCTTATCCTTATCCTCTCGACCTCCGCACTCCCATATCTCTCCCGTCGGTGTCTCCTCAGCGCAGCAGCAGTGCACGGCGTCAGCCACCGGCACAGTGGGGGCTGCGTCTCCCTGGCACAGCGGGGAATGCGGCAGCAGCCAACAGCACCATGGGGACCGTGTCTCCCTGCACGACAGCGGAGGCAGCCACGTCTTCCTCCTCCGTCCTGCTTGCCCCTCCCTCTCCTCTCCTGTTCTGTCCCATGAGTTGGACGAGGAGGCGCGGGGGCCTGATCTGGCCCCCGAGGTCGGGACCTCCACAGCGGTGAGGAGGAGGTCCGGCCAGGAGCAGCAGCGGCCTCCTGCTCGCCTCTCCCTCTCCTCTCATCTCCTGTCCTATGATTATCCTGTAGTTATTTTGTGATTTATTTTTTGATGATTCTGATTGGATTGTCTCCTATCCTGTGATTTATTTTAGATGATTTTGTGATGATTCTGATTGGATTGGGATTTAGTTTTTGGGTTAGATTTGTGATGATTTGGGAGTTAGTTCTTAGCTCGAAGTAACGGCTCGATTTGAGCAAATGCATCAAGGCAATTTTTTTCCTCGTGTGCACCTCAAAGGTGCCTGTTGTACAACTGGCACCAATGGCCCAAGGTCATCAGTCACTACTACAAAAACCTCCATAGGTACCGGCCACATAGGTGTCGGATTTGCTAGAACCAGCACCTAAAAGACAATTCCCGCTCATTTTTCTACGAACCGGCACCTATAAGGTCTTATAGGTGCCGGTTGGTTGGGAGAAGCTCATTGGTGCCGGTTTGTAAGAAAAACCGGCACCTATGAGCCCAAAAAAGGTGTCGGCCTTATTTACAAACCGGCATCTATCACATAGGTGCCGGTTCGTAATAAGAACCGGCACCTATGTTATGGCCAAAAAGGTGCTGCTTTATCCTAATAAACCGGCACCTATCACATAGATGCATGTTTTTAATAATAACTGGCACCTATGTGGTGGCTTCCGATGGAAGGAAACTAAATAGGTGTCAGTTCATAACATGAACCGATACATATATCCCCCAGTTTATATATACCCCTCGTTCACTGCATTCTCATGATTTTGAGGCTTCTCTTCAGCTCATCCAAACGAGGGAGGAGGTTTTGCCCAAAAATTTAAAAAATATAGAGAGATCTATGTGTTTGCATGCGTAAAGGTTAGTATATGTTGATTCTATATGTAATTCGCACTAATATTTGTCAAGTTATTTTTTGCATTTTGTTTTGTTGAATGAGAAGCATGAGAAACTATGATGACTTATTAATATTGGAGTAATTTAGAGATTAATCATCAATGAGTAATGTAACTATTATTAACATATATCAGAATTTCAATAGATATAGAGAATGATATATGTATGTTAGTGGTTAATTTAAGAATTTTTGTAGGAGCGATGAATGAAGGAGGGATGAACGTTCCGGAGCGCGGTACCTTGGAATATGCCAGGAGAGTAACCAACTTCGTGATCACAGCCACGAGATCCAGATCATTACACACGACGGAACACTTGCGTTGTCCATGCGCTGATTGCAGGAATGAGAGACAGTTTCGTGCAAAACAAGTTCATAAGCATCTCCTAGCAAGGGGTTTTATGCCTAATTACACATGTCAGGACAATCATGGTGAAGATGAGAATCCGGATGTAATGGACGGAGACAATGTGGAGCTGCCTGCTGACGGAGGTGGATATAATAGTGACGAATCAGATGGTTTAGATCAGATGTTACGCGACAGGGAGACAGCCTACGACGATGACAGGCAATACGAGAAGTTCAAGGGCATGGTGGAGGACTCAAAAACCCCGCTTTATTCAGGATGCAATGAGCAGCACACCAAGTTACACGTCGTCCTCTCATTGCTGCAGATGAAATCAACCAACGGTTGGAGTGACAAGAACTTCACAGAGCTTCTACACTTGATTGGAGACCTCCTTCCAGCAGGTCATGTGCTGCCAGAAACAATATACCGAGCGAAGAAGGTTGTCTGCCCACTCGGACTGGAGGTGCAGAAAATTCACGCATGTCTAAATGACTGTATCCTATATCGAGGTGACTATGCAGACTTGGATACATGTCCAGTTTGTGGAGCACCGCGGTATAAGGGTGGAGTTAACGATGATGATGATGTTGATGATGACATTGGTGGCCCAGTCTTGAAGAAGAGGAAAGTGCTCGTTAAAGTTGCGTGGTATTTTCCTATAATCCCTCGGATTGAACGCATGTATGCAAATAAAAAACATGCAAAGATGATGTGTTGGCACCACGAATAGCGTAAGAAGGATAGAATGATAAGACACCTTGCCGATGGATCTCAATGGAGAAAGATAGATAGAAAGTACAAAAAGCATTTTTGCGCAGGAGATTAGGAATATATGGTTTGGGCTGAGCACGGACGGGATGAATCCATTCGGTGACATGAGCAGTCGGCATAGCACGTGGCTAGTGGCACTTGTTATCTACAACCTTCCTTCATGGTTGTGCATGAAGCGTAAGTATATTATGATGCCACTTCTAATCCAAGGGCCCAAGCAACATGGCAACGATATCGATGTCAACTTCAGGCCATTAGTGGATGATCTTAAGTTTCTATGGGACCGGGGTGTGCAAATATGGGATGCATACAAAAGAGAGTACTTCACCTTAAGGGCAATGTTGTTCGTTACCATTCAAGATTACCCTGTAGCTGGTAACACATCCGGGCAAACAGTGAAAGGTGGTTGTGCAAGTGTGCAGTGCATGCGGGATACAGTGAGCAGGTGGCTGAAGTACTCCGGAAAGACTGTGTACATGCGCCATCGAAGGTTTCTTCCACCCGGCCACCAGTACCATAGCAATACAATAGATTTCGATGGCACGGTGGAGGAGGGTACAGCTCCAACACATCGTACCGGCAGAGAGATTTTTGAAGAGGTACAAGATATTGAATGTATATTTGGTAAGGGGCAAGGCAATCGAGGCACAACGAGCAAGGGTGGTGAGCAACCTCTTTGGAAGAAGAAATCTATCTTTTGGGAACTACCATATTGGAAAGATTTGGATGTCCGTCACGCAATTGACGTGATGCACGTTAAGAAGAATGTGTGCGAGAGTTTGATGGGACTCCTGCTAAACATACCCGGCAAGACAAAGGACACGTTGAAAGTCCGGAGAGACCTCGCAA
The DNA here is from genome assembly GCA_008326285.1 of Oryza officinalis. Lineage (NCBI taxonomy): Eukaryota > Viridiplantae > Streptophyta > Magnoliopsida > Poales > Poaceae > Oryza > Oryza officinalis. The sequence goes on from BDMV01000009.1 coordinate 16,305,358, forward strand.
ACATGAACATCAGGTCCGAGCTACATCCTCAAGAACGTCCCAATGGTCGCCAGTACCTTCCTCCCGCATGCCACACCCTTAGTGCCGCAGAGAAAATAAGCCTGTTGGAGTGCCTGCAGGGTGTCCGAGTCCCTTCTGGTTACTCTGAACATTAAAAGACTTTTCAACATGAAAGAGAAAAAATTAGTGGGCATGAAGTCACATGATTGCCACGTGCTGATGACACAACTTCTTCCTGTTGTTATTAGAGGCATTTTGCCAGATAAGGTTCAAAACCCAATCATAAAGCCGTGCTTGTTCTTCAACGCTATATATCAGAAGGTGATCGATCCAAGCACGCTAGACAAGCTCCAAGCAGATGCAATCATTACCCTTTGCCAGCTCGAGATGTGTTTTCCACCATCATTTTTTGATATAATGGCTCACCTCGTGTCACATCTCGTGAAAGAGATAAAGATTCTCGGCCCAGTGTATCTGCATAACATGTGGGCTTTCGAGAGGTTTATGGGGATCATAAAAAAGTATGTGCGTAATAGAGCTCGACCAGAAGGCAGTATCGTAGAGGGTTATGCAACAGAGAAGGTGGTCGAGTTCTGTATCGACTATATGAATTTGCATCCCATTGGTGTGCCGATGTCTCGACACGAGGGAAGGCTACTAGGGAAAGGGACACTAGGGCATAAGGCAATTTTCGCTCCTAGCCTAGAAACATTACGGCAAGCACATTTCGCAGTGCTCCAGTAGTCGGCCTTGGTGGCTCCATTTGTCGACATGCATTATAACACACTCCGCAGCGAGAACCCAAGCAAATCAGAGGCATGGATAGCTAAGCAGCATAGGTTGAATTTTGGCGATTGGTTACAGAAGCATATCATGGCTACGAATACTGATAGTGACCAGTTGTATGTTTTGTCTCGGGGACCTGTGAGCACAATTCATTCATTCCAAGGGTATGACATTAATGGATATACATTTTACACGAGAACCCAGGATGCCAAGAGCTCGTATCAAAACAGTGGTGTCCACATAGACGCCTTCGACAGTAATGGTGTAGAACAAACGTACTATGGTTATATAGAGGCAATCTGGGAGCTTGAATATGGACCGTTGAAGGTACCACTTTTCCAGTGTCAATGGGTCAAAATTCCCAGTGGTTTGAGGATTGACAAGTACAAAATGTTCATCGTGGACTTAAACAATGTGGGTTATCAAGATGAATCATTTGTGCTCGCAAAATCCGTAACACAAGTTTTCTATGTCAAAGACCCTTCTTCGTTGACCGATCACCACGTGGTTCGCCATGGAAAGCGAAGCATTGTCAGAGTTGAGAATATCATTGATGAGGAAGGCTACGATCAAATCGATGAGCTACCACCGATTGCAACAGATGTAGAAGGAGGTGAAGAAAGTCAGGAAGACGAAGACGAGGAAGAAGCACCATATGTTTGCAGCGACCATGAAGGAGTAAGTGTGATAGACCTGCATGTTTGAATTTTATTGTAACAAACATGTAATTGTGTAATTGGTCCAGCCTTAGGGAGGCTATTGGTGTGTGTCTCTATCTATCTATCTATCTTGCTATCTATCTATCTATCTATTTTGAGCACAACCCAAAACATGGTTAGAGCTCTAATATGCCTTGAACTTATACTGAATTCAATTAATCTAAATCTCATAATATATATATATATATATATATATTATGAGATTTAGATTAATTGAATTCAGTATAAGTTCAAGGCATATTAGAGCTCTAACCATGTTTTGGGTTGTGCTCAAACATCATTAACTAACTCTTTATCAATCTCGATTCATTTGAATTTGAGGACAAGAGTTGAACCGATTCAATTAATTAGAATAGAACAATTACACAACAAAAGAGAAAATATGGTATTTGTTGGCAGTAGATGGGTTTTACTAAACCAAAATTGTGGCTCTTTAGTGATTTATTTTAGATTTGAAATTCTTATAATTTTGATATATATATATATATATATATATATATATATATGAATGATGCCCCAAACAACAGCTCACTTGCATGGATCTCTATAGTCAGAGCCTTTGCTATGTGTGCAAAAGGCCTAATGCACGTGTAGTTCCTGTAAGATATCAAGATATTCCTGGCTGTGAATACTAGCTGTGAAGTACTACATTTGCAAACATGTAATTGTGTTAAAGGTACCTGTATAACCCCTCCCAGAATTGTCCATAGGTACCGGTTCGTATTTACAACCGGTACCTATTGTGGTAAAAGGTGTCGGTTGTATATAAGAATCGGTACATATATGGTACAAAAGGTACCGGTTCCAATTTACAACCGGCACCTATTACCATAATAGGTACCGGTTGTAAGTACAAACCGGTACCTATGTGGCTTGTATATATGCTGGGCCATCGCCATTTCCCAAGCCACTGCCGACGCCATTTTCCCCAAAACCGGCCTGCCGATGCCATCGCTCTACCGGCCGTCGCCGTCCACCGCCGTCCCCCTCCTGCACCACCGTCGATCCTCCCCCTGCTTGGATCTACCGCCGTCGCCGTCCACCGTCGTCCTCCTTCCGGATCCGCTGGCCCCTCACCCGCCCGCCTGCGCCCTCCATCCCCGTCCTCCTCCACCGCCGCCGCTTCCCTCCTCCAGTGCCGACATCTTCCATCGTCACCTCTGCTCTCCACCATCACCGTCGTCCTCCTTTCGGATCCGCGGCCCCCTCGCCCGTCGGCCTGCGCCCTCCATCACCATCCCCGTCCTCCATCGTTGCCGCCACCCTCCTCCGCCGCTGTGGTTTTCTCCTCGAGCTGCTGCTACTGCGGGAGGTGGTGGCTCCATTCTTTGCCGGCGTCCACCATTCTTCGCTGTCAAAGGTAGCCCTTGAATGATTGCTGCGTTGTGTATCTAGGTACCTAGAGTAATATTTTTTTATTTCTGCACCCTTGAATACTTTTTACTATTGTGTATTTAGGAAATTTTTCTCTAGGTATTTTACCTCTTTTTGTGATTTTCTAATTATAAGAAAATGCAATCATGTGTAACTTTAGTTATAAATATGCACAATTTAAGTTATAAATATGTGCAACTTAAGTTGCAAATCAATGAGAACTCTTAGAATATTTTGGTTTATTTCCTAACATAAGTTTTGTTGTCGGGTTTTTTTCTTAATTGTCAATCACATACACTTGCACAATGCATAGACTAAACTTGCATAGTTTAACATCAATTTGCATAATATGAAAAAGAGCAACTTAAGTACAAATGAAATGCAAGTTGAGAACAAATACCTAGTACTGTACCAGTTGTGTACCTGTTGCTTCCATCCAATTTGCAGTTGCACGAGCTGGCTTTGTACTGAAGAATCATGCTATCTTTGTTTGCTTGTCTAGCTGTTGTGCATGAATCTGTTTGTCTTTTCAGTTCCATGGTTAATGTTTTATTTGTATATGATTCTTGTTTTTGTTTTTGTCAGACTTTTATAATTTTGATACATATTAATCAGTTTATCACTTATTTAGGTCATTGTTTTGTTAGTTTTTTGGAGGGAGATAAATGCCTGCAGCAATTTTGTTAGTTTTTAGTTGTTAATTGTTAGATACTTTTCATAATGAATTCAGTTCTATCTATCCTCTGAATTTTAGAATTTCAGAAACATGACCGATGCCATTTTTGAAGTACTAAAGACATTCTATTTCATTGATGACACCGTAGAGAGTCGTTCTTTATCATATAGTAGAATATAACGTCACTCTATACAGTTTGTCTCAAAAATATGGAGATATCCACACATTTTTGTTAAAGCATGCACAAATATATATTTTTTAGATAATGCGAATTCCGGCCTTTACATCAATAGAAACTACAGCCAATTATTTCATTGTTCATAGTTTATAAGGCTGTTGACAAACCCTTAAAAAGACAGAATAACCATGACCGTAATTGTGTCTCCTTCTAACATTTTCTTCCTTGAAAAGTAGTCTGTTTTACTCCCCCGAAATATTTAGTTGGTGCACTTAACCCTAGGTCTACAAAAAAGGAAATGTCAGGGGAACAAGATAACAGTAGACCTGCAAATTCTGGAGAAAGCGATGGTGGTAATGGTAGCCCAAGTGGCTTTCTAAACTTGAATCAGACCGGTGATAACCCCGATAATATGGAGGTAAATTAACCCATCTGGAACAAATAAGACCTTAAAAGTACATATATCGTCAGATCTGAATGACTAATTTATACTGATGTTTGAAGGAGGTTAATCCTTCGGCCACTACGCACTCTGCGAATACTTCAACCTCATCGAGAAGAAGAAAGGCTAGAGGTCCAACTAGGATGCCCTCAGGTCTATACACTATCACGGAGTTAGCTACAGATGGGACCCTTATAGCTCCACAATCGGCGCTCACCCCATATGGCAATGCTATAGGTGTCATCGTGAAGGATGACATCCCCATCAAGTACCGACACTGGAAGAGCAGTGATAGAGATGAATTGGAGTGGACGGTACCAGACAGAGACAAGGAACTTGCTTAGGAAAAGTTAAAGCGGACATTCCAGTTTCCCGAGGGTTCAGAAGAACTCGCAAAGTCCGGGGCTCTTAAGAAGATGTCCATCAGCTTCAAGAAGTGGAAAACAAACCTTAACAGGAAGTTTGTCAAGAAGGGCTTGACACCAAATTTTGAAGATCCCAATTATCGAAGGTGTCGTCTTTTCTGGGATGACTTTGTGGCCTATAGAACATCAGATGAGGCAAAGGAGATTAGCGAAAGGAACCAGGCCAATGCGGCCAAAAACCGATACCCTTACCGTCTCAGCCCTAGCAGATATGCTAAGAACATAGTCAAATGGCATCTCCGGGAAGATGAGCTGCTGCACAAGAGAATCGAGATCGAGACGAAGGACTGGTGTCAACGAGGAAAGAATTACCAATACGCTCGAGGTTCAACACTCTCAGATACAGGCGAGTTGGTACACAAGGGTCCTCAAGAGTAAGAAGTGTCCCAGAGGCTCCACGATGCCCATCTAATGTCCTCAGAAGGTTCTTTTGTTGCAAGCAGGGAGAGAGATGAGCTTACACTTGCATTGCATAACCCTGAGCATCCGGGACGCACAAGAGGAATAGGTCTAGTTCCATGGAGGGAAGGTTTTCCTGAAGACAGACATAGGTACCGGTCTCGGAGCAATAAAAATTCCAGAGACCAATTGGAAGAGATAAGGCTATTGAAAGAACAAATGGCACTGGTAATGGCAAGGCTTGAAGGTCAGGATGGAGGCAATGCTGGCCGTGTAACCAGTCCAGGTGAGAAGAAAAGCAGTTGCGCTTCAACTGAGGTTCCTCAAGAACCGGACACGGTTCATTACCCCGTGGACGACATCACTATACGTACTGCATGCAGGCTGCATGTGCCACTACAAAACATCACTCAAGAGGTGGCACGCGCTATGGCACATCCCGTAACGAAGGGAGGGAGGATACACGGTAAGCCGATACCAAGTGGCTACTCAAGGGTCGAAGTGGAGGACGTGCCGAGGAGATACAGGGCAGTGCAGCTTGATTTTGCTCCAGAGGAGGGGGTGAACACTCTTGAAGAAGCCGTCCACAACATAATCCTATGGCGCAAGCGTTTCATTATCTTCCCTTCAGGAGATGGTGATGACAAGCCAAGCGATGGCGGGTCTAGCTCTGAAGGATTTCCTCTCTCCCCGCAAAGGATGCCAACTCCACCACCATTGCCACATAATAGCCTGTCTCCTCCACGGGCACAACGTAAGAGCCCATCTCCTCTAGAGGCAGCACATCAGAGCCTAGCTTCATCAGACCGGCTGAAAAAGAGGGGGCGCCTCTGTGAAACTTCCCAAATGCCTGAACCGCCATCTCTGAAGAAGACCAAGAAGACGCCATTGCCTACTAGGTCGGAGCCATATTTGAAGGAAAAAAAGGCAGCGACAAATGTGAAAGTGCTAGTTGAAGTACAGGATCACTTCATTTACAGGGACAAGGACTTTCATCACTGTGATGGTGTAGTTTGGGTCTCATTTAAAGAACTATTTCATCTATACAATCTGAGGGAGCTAGACTTATCGGTAATTCAGTTATGGGCATTGTAAGTATACTCGACCTCTCGCCATTTTTCTAAGTAAATGTCCTCGTTGTGTATCTAATTTTTTTCCTTATGCAGAATGGGGGCGCTTGAATGTAGAGCGACCCATAACAAGCTAGGATTCCTCGATCCACAAATAGTCAACTCCTATAATATTGAGGAAGGCGAACGGTCCTCCGAAGAAGTGTTGAACTACCTTTACACATCCTTTGTCAAGCTGCAGGACATGAATACCATCCTTTTGTCCTACCACTTTAAGTAAGTGTGGCATTATCGTTGTACCTACCATCGTTGTACTTTAAGATGTTAATTGTTCTCTTCCCTTGTATGTAGGCCTCATTGGATTCTTATTGCGATCCATTTAAACAATTCCAAGATTGTCATCATGGATGCAATGAGGAAACCGCAAGCCAACTACCAATCCCTCATTGACATCCTAGATAAGGCACTTGTGAAGTATAAGAAAAAGTGTATTCGACACGCTCCGTGTGCAAATACATTCCGAGTTTGGTGCCACCCTTATTGCTCACGTCAGGATCCGGGCACGAGCACCTGTGGGTTCTACGTGATGAGGTTTATGTGGGTTTTCATGAAGGACGGCAACTGGAACATTACGGATGCTAAAGTTTGCCATGTTTCTTAAGACGTAAATCCAATTTTCTAAACACATATTATCTTTTCACATCTTCAATCCTTCCATTTGCAGAAATTAAAGCTCCCGATAAGTAAATTGCTGTCACATGTTTGCTTGGGCCTCGCTGAACAACTATGTGGATTCATCTACAACCAAATCATCTCGTCGAAAGGCGTATACAACATTTCAAAAGCTCCTGCTGGGCTAGTGGGTTTCATTGAGGCTGACGGTCCTAGTGACACTGTAGATAGCTGATCAACGACAAATCATATAGAGACTTAGAATTAGTGGGCAGAACTTTTCAAACATTTTCTAAGTATCTTGTAGATTAGTTATTTGGATTGATATGGTTTTCTTAATGTCTTGAACATGAATTAAGTTTATCTATTTGTTAATGTTTATCTATTTGTTTTCTTCAACACATATATCTAACCATGTATTAAATTTTTTCTATTTAATATTTTTATCCCTAACAGCAACAGGTGATCTCATTGACTGGATGTGGCATGGATGAGGGAGGCATCATCATTGTTGTCTCTATAAGCAACAGGTGAGCATGTGTAACTAAAATTTTCATATGAGTACGAGTTTAGAGCATTTGAGATGTTGTAGAGCTCAAGCGAATTTTTGTCAAGTCTCCTGAGATGTGTAACACATCTGGTCGCCGCCTTCGTGTGGTTTGACGGGCACGTCTCAGGCTAAAATTGACTGGCACGCTGAGTCTCAGCAATATCTTCTATGCTCTCTACTCGAGGCTTCGGGTTTTATATTATGGTTGCTACTTGACTTTATAGCATATATAAAGATATGATCAGTCTTATTTCTTTAACACATTTAGTAATTGCAGATCCTTGTACTAGTTTTTAATTGTTTTACTTCTTGCCAAAACAAGTGCTGGTCTATATATAAAAACTTAACAATTTTTTACTTCTCTCTGGAATTCAGTAGCATGATAGCGTCTATGTTCATTGGAGCTCAGTAGATTTGCATGCACAGCTTGATCAGCTTGCATACCGTGATTACATTGGAATTCAGTAATTAAGACAGTAATTTTTGCACAGATTGAATGATCGTTACCATCAGCTTGAAGCTGAACTGTTGAACATTTCACTGTCTATCTGTCTATCCATATTTGCTAGAACAGGTTGGTTACTGCCTTTCTCTACATTTCACTGTCAATCTGTCCTGTCAAGTGCCAATGTCAAAGAATTCACCATCTTTATGTTTCAAAAGAACATCAAAGAAAAAAAAACACAGAGCCTTACAGTCTTAGAGTGGCACAGCCCAGATGTGTCAGTAGGGTGATTACAGTAATCTAATGAGTCTAAAAGATAAGCAGAATCAGGTTCTATTGCTGCACTCAGAAAAAGGGCTGCTTCCTGAAAGTATTTATTCTCTTGGATCATGCTTATGCAGATGTGACATCTGAAACACTGCAGATTAGTACATAAAGTCATAAAGTGTGTGCATTCTGTAGATCTGTACCCCACTAATCTTGTACCTGGCAAGCAGAGTTTGATTTTCTTTTAGATAATGAAAGCAGAATCTAATTAATCTCCAATTAATAATAAATTTGATCAAATTTATAGAAAAATATAACAATACTTTCAATTCAAAACAAATAGAGCACCAAAATATGTTTAATGTTAGCTGTAATGAAACTAATTTGGTGCATGCTACAAGTATTATTATATTTTTTATAAATTTGATTAAATTTTCAAAAAATTTAACTTTAAAAAATCAAAACGACTTATAATATGAAACGGAGAGAGTAGTAAATGCTGCATGTGGCACAAATAAACATTTTATGGTCCTAGGATTTTGTAAAACCTCAAATTTATGGATATTTAGATCTCAGCTATTTTTACCATATTTGACACAGTATGCTGCAAATAATGATAAATTACCATATTTGACATAGTATGCTGCAAATCTAACATCATTGATGGAAGGATTTTAAATGGTTTGAGAAGTGGATTGAATCCACATGAGGCAAGTGGATTGGATTGGTTTGGTTTGATTTGGAAAATGGGTTGGATTCTGTGATTTCTGCGATGTGAATGTAATATTGTAATATTCTGTGATTTTTATGTTTCAGGAAATATTATATGTGACCCTGAAATTATTTTTTTGGGGGCTTCAGGAATATAGGTGCCGATTCTTGTAAAGAACCGACACCTATGACCACTTATAGGTGTCAATTATTTATAGAAACCGACACCTATAATACTATATAGGTGCCGGTTTGATATTTACAATCGGCATCTATAGTGTTATAGGTACCGGTTGAGGAACCGGTACCAATAGCTTTGAACATTGGTGCCGACTAATTGATGCCGGCGTCGAAACCGACACCTATGAGACCTTCGGAACCGGCACTAATAAGTATTTGTGTAGTAGTGAGTGTCTTCTGAGAGGTACTGCTGAGGGGTATCGCTTGGGAAATCCGATATCTATGGATGGTTTCCAACAGTAACCAAATTGCTTTTCTGTTGTAGTGAACCTAACGCGTGCAGCCAACTGTCACGAAGTGTAACTAACAACCAAACAACCTCTAAGTACTAAGGACATCAGTTTAAAAAACTAATGCTTCTTGAAGTACTTTTCTGGTGAAAGTATGCTACGTGAATGATTTGTGCCATGGAGATATATATAGTAGGCTTCAATAATATTGTCAGAAGGGGGACATTAACCAAAGCCTTGAGTAAGATGTGTCAAGTCCTAACAATTTTTATAGGTAGTAATTCCCTTTAACAATCACTCATATGTAGGATCGAACAAGACCAAACAAATCTATCAGAGGCCAGAGGGGGGTGAATGATAGAAAAAAACCAAAAACCTAAAATCTTTTACGGAATAAAAAGATTTACCTCTAACAGAAGAACTTGACGAAATCCTAAAACCGCCGTAGCTTGGCCGGTCAGACCGCCACGCCACCTCCGGTTGAATCGCCGCTCTCCCGCCGGTTATATTGCTACCTTGCTGTCAGTCTGACCGTTGGGACTCAGAAAACACGTATTGACTAAACTATCTTAAAAGTAGATCAGCTTTATTACATTCACATATATTTACAAAGTGCATCTAAAGCACTGCTTTCTCAACTCTCGAATTAGATTGAAGCCTTAAAGAAAACCCTAACTTTTCTTTCGCAAAAAGTAGATATATTTCTAGTCTCAACCTCTCATCTATTTATACCTAAAATCTCCTACTCAAAGTAGAAGAAAAACTCCTAGTTCCACTGGGACTCAAAACCTCACTTTTGAAATCAAATTACAATTTACCAAATTAATTCTTTCAAAACTGAACTTCAACACCCGCCCACATAAACTCCTAGTCGGACTCCCTCCATGTGCACTAACCTGCCCTGTCCTGCTCCTTGTGTGGACCACCAGCTAGCAGACCAACATAAACACGCATGCTGCATGCATCACCATGCATGCATCGATGCATATATATGAACTATGCTACAGTACCATGAGTACTATAGCAACAAAATACTCTTCTCTGTTTTTCTTTTCCAATTTCCTTCGAAAACACCCACGCTTGCACATACATCTCTTGAAGCCTGTTGCAAAGATCTTTTTCACACGATGTTTATTCACTGTGTACCATCTCGTATCCAACTTTGTCACCCGGTATCCTTGATTGTCTAAATCTCAACTCCTCCCTGAGTCTAGTTGCGATCCCACCGTTGACCAAAGTTGACCTTCAAGAATTCTGACTGTAGTCACCTTCTCACATGGTACCCCCAGCGCATTAGACCTCTACTCCTCCCTGAGCATAGTCCCGGTCCTAACCATTGACCAAGGCTGACGTCAAGTCACCTGCACACAATCAAACAAAACAATCATTCCTGGGCACAGATATCACAACTTGACCCACATTAATCACATGCACTCACACTAATATCCACACATATTCTCAAACCAATTCATCGAATAAATTATTTGCAAAGTCAATTTGTTCATCACAAATTATTAATCATGACAATAATTTGACGTCATATACTATTGCAGTTGATATCTGAACAGTACCAAATTCTGTATACTAGTTGCCAACCCGTACATTGCACGGGCTATACAATAAATATTTCCTTAAAGAATCTGTAGTCATATGTTAAATATGATGGTTATTTTTATGGTTACTAGATTACAGCATGCTAATTATTCATTTTATATTTTGAAATTAAACTAATAAAATACTAAATTGGTTACGGTCAAAGTATTGCATAGCATGAAGAATAGGTCAACCCAATAAATATTATTTTATGACATACCGTGATATTTGACCATACGTGTCTAAATTTTATTGTTGTCTTCATATGATTTCAAAGAATTTTATGTTGTGTTGGCTTATACATTTTGTGGCGTCCCGAATCTCGAAGCTCTGAAGGCCACGATACTGTACCTGTGTATAATGTACTAGTCCCAGGATACACAATCTGGTACACACAAAATATCGGTGTTCCAAAGCAGTCTAATCTTATTACATCACTGGGATAGTCCTTACATAAGTTGCTATCGTGAACAGATCCCAGATGAACAATACCACAACACAAAAGACAATAACGGAAAGTGACGACAACAGAGCGAAAGCTAACGACGGAAGCTGACCAAACGACTAACCGCTAGGCTAAGCACCTAAGCAACTAACTTATTCCATAGGCACACTTTGGAAACTAAACTCAAAACCCTAAAAGTCTTCATAGTCTGTCTGCTCCTGAAGATACTCCTCGGCGATAGGCTCCTCTCTTTCTTCTTTGTCTTCAAAGCCTAAAATAAATATAAATATATATAAAGCAAGGGTGAGTACTTTCATAATCAGCAAGCCATAGGAAAGATGGCATGTGTGGCTATCTAAGGAGGCTATGGTTTTATTTGCGAAAGTCAGCCTTTGCTCAAAAGGTTTCATTTGCAAAACCCTAGTGAGTCAAGTTTTAATTATCGGAGAGAGACTCACGCCTCAATCCATTCCACAAGTTGCTTTGCAAGAACTTGTCACAAGTATTAGTGAATATGTATACTTCTACATTCATTTTAGTTTCTTCTCACTTTCTCAAATTCCTGTCGTTATCTCCGCTTTGCACCTCAATGAGCCCTCTCATCTCACACCACTTCTTGACCACACATTCCAGCTCCTACAAAACTATGAGGCCACCAGACATCCCAGATCACACAGATCTATTCCAAACCAATCAGGTTTTTCATCGGCCACACAGGTTGACTCTGGAAATGATTCCCATCCCGCAAAACCATTTTCACAAAGCATTCGCAAACAGTACTACGCTAAGAGAATCACCTTACATTTGCCCTTGACTGTGGGCACACCTGTTCGAACAGTTTAAACTTTGCAGAGGTTGTACGCTTCATCCACATGACACGAAACTAACACCGGTCACCCATCAGTATGGAAAGTTCGTGGCAAGGCCTTTCTAAAGCTAGTTCATAAAAATCCCATGCCACATAGTTAGTCGAATTGCACGACAAGTATCAGATATCACTAGCCATCATCTACTCAGGGTACAATGAGGATACTCCTACACCTATCGGTACCGCAAGCGCCACAATAGAGGCGATTGCCACAAATGGCCAGAAATCTCACGACACAAAATGTCGTCTCCTCATCCTCGTTGTCCCACAACCACTAGCATACAAGATAAACACAAACTAACTAAGTTCTGCTCTAGGGGTATCCCATAATACTCATGTGGTCACACTGTAAGATGCTTTGATGGAATTCCCAAAGGAATCGGTCCTTAATGACAATACATAGCCAACCACATAGGCTCAACCTACATATCATCGGGGTTCGCAAACTAGCTTTATTCCGCAAACACATCGACATGGAACATCGGGTATTGAACATTTGGTTGGAAGTCCATGTTTCTCACGCGACAATACAATCCCCGCAGGGCTAAGTAGAACTAACTCGGCGATCATATCCGTAGGGTAAGTCGTCGGCGCATCATTTCTGGGGCTATCAAGGACATGTTATTCCAGTATCAATATAAGTGCGACTTATAGGTAGGTCCATCGATGGCGTCGCCAACCGAGGCCAAACAGTTTAACGTGTAACCTAAGCATACATATTTACAAACAACATAATTTTACACATATAGGAGACAATATGGTCAAAGGTGTCTTGCCTTGGTTCTGGGGTGGTTCTTCGTCGTCATGAGCAACTTCTGGGTCGTCCTCGGGCTTGGCAACTATAAAAGCTACTAAAATAGCTCAAACAGTAGGAGATAATACTGCCATTAGATATATCTCATTTTTGAAAAAATTTTGAGAGTTGAATGAAGTCGAACGGAGTTACGGTTTGATATGAATTTTTGAAGTTTAAATGAATTTCTATTCAAAGGAAAAAGAGTTTTTTTATTGGAAATGAATATAACGGAGGAATATTTCTCATGAGGTCCACTGTCAGTGTCACGGAGGCGCCAACGCACGGTAGACCAGGTCCACCAAGTGTGTGGTGCAGTGAGATGGCAGACCCGGCTCACGGTCCACGGGCTGATGCACGTGGGGCCCGACGGTCAGTGACTTGCGACGCGTGGAACTGGTGCGCGAACGGCGGGTCTCACATGTAAGCGACTCAAGGATTAAAAGGAAGTTTAATTAGAGATTAAGTACAACTGGGCTCACATGTCAAAAAGTTATTAGAGAGGGATTAGTACGGTAAGTACTGTGTGGGCTTAAGTAAGAAATCGTGGCACCCACTTGGGTCCCACCTGTCAGCGTTTCTTCCCCTTTTCCTTTTCTCTTTCCTCTCCTTCTCGATCCCCCCTCCTCCTCTTTCTTTGATCCCCTCCCTGTCCCCACCGAGGCTGAGACGGAGGCCAGCACGGCGAAGGCGGAGGATGGCGGGGTAGAGGAGTCAGACGCAGAGGTGCTCCCGGGGCCGGCGGTTGGCGTCCGAGAGCGGGCATCGCTCGACCCTGCACGACGGCGGCCCGAATCGAGGCGAAGATGGAGATGGTGGTCCCTGTGGCTTTCCGGCCAAGCGGCAACGGAGGCGTCAGTAGGAGCTCCGTGGATGGAGCCCCGGGGTTCAGGGCAACCGGCTAGTAGGCGGTCACGGGGACGGCGCTCGCGCAGGGCCAGCTCGGCGGAGCGCGGTGACACCCGGGTCGATGGCTGTGTTTGGGGAATTTGGAGGGGCGAGGTGGGTCGGGAAGGTGGAGCAGAGACGACAGCGGTCAATGTTGGGGGCAAGTGGCCGTGGTGCCGGTCCGAGCGGTGCGGCGTCGTGTGCCCACGACGTGCTCGGCTTCATGCCTTGAGCCGGCGGACAGAGGGCAAAGCTGGTGACGGCAATGGGAAGGGCGAAAGGTAGAGGATGCTTGGACAAGGCGGCTTTTATAGCCATGGCGGTGCTTGGTGACGCGTTGGCTTCGAGGCGAAGGAAGGGGCGAGGTGGCGCAGGGAGTCGACAGAGGCAGCGCGGCGAGGGTGAGCTCGGCTAACGCTTTCGGCGTGGGCGCTCGACCACGGGCGATGGAGCACGAGAAGGCGAGGCGGTGCACCGGGCGTAGCGGCGTTGGGAAGGCGGGGATGTCGAGGAAAAGGCGAGATGGGGGGGGGGGGGGGGGGGGGGCGAGGTGGCAGGCTGCTTTGGGTGGGATGGCATTGGCATGGACCAGTTGATGACGCTTGCGATAGTGGCCAGCGCTGTGCTCGATACAGGGAGGCGAGAAAGTCGTCAGCGGGGCCCGCATGGCCGGCGGCTCCTGCGGCGAGAAAGGAGGAGCGCGTCTGGGATTCGTCGCGGAGCGGCACAACGTGACGCGGCGTGACCTCGGGTGGCACACGGCGCTGTGCGCCTTGTGCGGTAGGCTCGGCACGTTGCCTGCCCGGCTCGACATTTCGTCAAGCAGGTGGCTGGCACGTGTAGCTGCCTGGGTAGGGGAAGGAGAAGTGGGCAAATGGGCCGAGCTGGGCCGTCGGTGGTGAGGAAGGAATTGGGCTGGGCTGAAGAGGGAATGGGGCTGGCCCAAGAAAGAAGGGGCAGAGGGGGAAGGAGTTGGGCCAAGGAAATAGAAAGGGGAAGCCCAATAAAATAGTGTCATTTCTCAATTTCTAGGAATTCGAGGGATTGAATTTTTTAGAGTATTTGTTGGAATTATAAATGGACTTTGGAACTCTAATTATTCTAGGATGGCATATGCGAGTGGTCCTTCGAAGATATGATTTAACTCGGCTCTGGGATCTTGAAAAGCTCCCGAACCGCCATCACCGTCGTCCTTTTTTCTACCCGATGTTCCCTCTCCGGCAGCAGGCTTGAGTTGAGCCGCGTATTCTTTAGCAAACTTTTTGCAGATGAAACAGTCCTTCGCCAAATGTTTGTGATTGGGATGATGCTTGCAAGGTCCGTTCATAATCTTGTCATAGGTGCTGACACGTGGATGCTGCTGCTGATAATGTGAAGTTGTGGCCACCAGATCGTCGGGCTTACGCTTGCGATCTTCTTGGTTGTTATTTCTGGTTATTGCTGGGCACCAGCTACTTCCTCACTGCTTCTCTTGGCATGATGCTTTGATTGCGCCTTCTGACTTGGTATATGAATTAGCCATCTCGAAAAGCTTCTTGACCATCCTTGGGGGCTTACGCCCAAACTTTTCAATGAGTAGTTCGTCACGAAATCCCATTTAAAGGCAGCGGTGATGACATCGTCGGTGATATCAGGGATCTTGTTTACGAGCTTTAGAAAATTGTCAGATATAGTCTTTTAAGGACTTGTCAGGCTTTTGAATCACATGATATAAGTCGAAGTGAGTCCTTGGTCTTTCAAAGATGCCTTCAAAATTAGCGACGAAGTGATCGCGAAGTTGGCTCCCATAGTCGATTGAGCCCCTTGGCAAACCAGCTAGCCAAGTTCTGGCCAAATCGACGAGTGCTACGGGCAAGTAGTTTGCCAAAGCTTTGCTTCCTCCTCCTGCTGCGAAGTGATCGCGAAGTTGGCTCCCAGAGTCGATTGCGTAAGGATTGATTTTAATATCACTTTTCCTTTGGACAGAAATGAGACCAAATGACAGCTTTTTCACCGTGTATATAATGCATCGTCCCAAGATCCAAGCAAGAGTTGTACATCTTCTGAAGATACAGAGGCACTAGCTAGTTCTGATTTCAGAAGGAAAATCAATAAAGCTTGGCACCAGCATGAATTCTCTCACATTCTACTAACTAGCAAGCACGTTTTGATTTTTGCTGGTGTATATGCATGCATGACTCATCAAACTAGCAGGAGTAAATCAATCGCAAAAGATCTTTTCCCACACCAAAAGCTAGCCAATAAGATAAATGATCCTTCACTTTTATATTAGGTCTTATCCTTCCACAACTAAATTGTGACTATTTAACAAATCATTTAGTCTAGGACTGGGAGAGTGGGAGGTGTTGGAAAACACAAGCTGAAGCACCCAAAGCGTCACGAATGGGTGTGCACTGTGTTATAACTTACTGATGATTAAGCATGTAGGTCACCATATACATCGACCAGCTACTTCGTTTGCAATGCATTTTACCAATATCAACTAGACAAAAACTGCTTTGTTGATCCCTCATATATCCTTTATGTTCACCACCTATCCAGTACTTACCTTCGATTCTCCGACCCTAGTATCTCCTAGACTTCTCAAGCTGACTATATGTATTTCGAGATGGATTTTCATTCCTTGATAGGACATCCCCTCATTTTTTTCATGTCACATAAGTAGTCATTAATTTTCTTAAAAAAAGTTGACATGTAAGGTGTATATCACTCTAAAAACATGTAGGGTAAAGTTTTACTTCTACTAATGGTAAAACAAAAACTAAAACTGGTATACATACATTCACAGTTATACTGTTTATTGTTGTAATAACATGTAAAAATCAAATTTAAACTTGCATATTTATGAAGTGGTATATCTTATATTAATACATTTTGTTAACATTTTCTAGAATTTTTTATAACAATGTTGATGACATGAAAGAAACGAGGTTTCTGATGTATTTAACTTATATGCTATAAACCAATTCATTATTCTGAAGAAAATGCTCAAACTAAATTACTGGTTCTAGCCTGACCACCTTAACAAATTAATCCCGCATTTTGTTAGGCATATATAAACATAACTATATGATTCGATACTATAGTGCAACTCTCGCGTTGCCCTCCCCCATGGGTAGCTCGGGAGGCGACGACCCAGCCGCCCCCTCTCCCTCTCCTTCCTCCTCCGCCTCGCTGCCACCCGAGCAGCCGCCGGCAAAGCCGCACGGCCGCAAGGATGGCAGTGGCGGGGGTTCGTCCCCCTCGCTCGGGTGGCCAGGGGAGCCGTTTAGGGCAGCAGCGGTGGTAACCACACAGATCCACGCTGTTCCGGCTGGATCTGGTGGGGTGGCGGGGACGGCAACGACGGGGTCGAGTTTTGCGACGGTGGGGACGCCGACGGAGACGGAGGTAGCGGGGATGGCCTCACGCCGTACAGCCGGTGGTGAGGCCGCAACTGGACGGGCGTGTGGCGGTGACGAGGCCGCAGGCGACGGGAGGCTGATAGTGGCAGGGATGGTGACGGTGGCGAGGACGGCGACGGCGTTATGCCAATGGCAATGGGCCACGGATCTGTCGTGGCCACGCTTGGATCTGACCACCCCGTGGTCGGATCCAGTGCCTCCGCGTTGGGTCTGACTAGATGTGACGCACCAGAGATGATGTCAGCTGGACGATGGGTGGCAGAGACAGTGTCGGTGACAGGAGGCTGGCCCCGACGGGTGAATGACGGGCGCGACGAGGAGATCGAGGGCGACGGAGGTGGCGGGGATGGCAACGGCGCTTCAGCGGCAGCCGCCTGCGGACGGGACCGACACGGTTGGCATCGGCGACAGCCCTAGGACGGTGCGGGTGGCGCCAGCGTGGATGATGCTGGCAACGATAGAAGACTGGCGCGGGTGCGCTGTGAGGTCGGTGTGGGTTGTCTCTGGACCTGCCGCCGGCGGAGTCCAGCGCGACGCGAAGAGGTACGGCCGGCGTGTCACGAGGAGGCGTGACCGGCGGTGACGGAGGTCGACACGACACGACAAGGTTGGCCGCGTGGCGCCACACGGAGGCTGACCGGCGGGGGGCGCCGGTGCAGTGGTGCCCACGCGCCGACGAAGGAAAGATAGTGGTGGAGCAATGGTATGGCAACTATGGTTAGGCAGGCGTTGGGTGACGGGCGAAAACCTAGCCCGATCAACTGGGCTGGCAACAACTATGCTTTCGAGCGTCGGTTCCGTCCTGAGGGTGTTGTCGTGCTGTCCCACCTCCTCTGGTGGGGCTACCAGGTGAAAACCCAGTCTCGGTTCTCTTTGAGACCTCAACGGATGACGGCGCGTCACTTCTCTACCTGGAGAAGTCGTATAGGCAGCCCCCTTGCCGAAACCTCCTAGACAGCTGGTGCAAGCCCGCTATAGATTCATGTCCTCGTCTGTTTGCACCCTACCTTATGCAAGTTGGCCACGTCAGAGGGCCTGGGGGAGAGAGTGGTACCATTCTTCTCTCTCATCCTCTCTCCCTCAATCCCAAAGATGTGGCTAGAGTGGTGTTTGGTGTCAGTTGTTAGGGATGGGCTTTGGGTGATCTCAGCTATAGTTCCTTTGTTGGCCTAGTGGTGGCCGGTCCAGTGCTAGCCTTCTCCCGGATTTGTGCGTGGCGCCGTCGGTGCGTAGGATTCTTGTCTGAATACCTCAGTTGGACTGATGTAGTTTTTGGCTTATCAGAAAAGCAGCTAGCACTACTACACAAATACTTATTGGTGCCGGTTCTAAAGGGGAGGCACAGAGAACTGGGGATCCATAATGCCATGTCCTCACAATTGTTTGAGCATGTCATTGTTAAGGGATAGACTAATGCTATGTTCAACTTGATAATCCTTTACGGGTGTTCAACAGTGTTGCATGAGGCCCCAACACAGTCCTCAACAGAACCGAGAAACTACATTATTCTCAACATTCCCTGGGACCCCAAGTTCGCATGAGTCCACACCGGGAGAATGAGGCGCCAGCATTCACCGGGAGAATGCATGTATCCTTTTGTTTTGTGCCAAGACTTATGTGATGTCCTTTCATGTCGTCCGAACTTCTGCTTCTGCTCCTCGGCAGCAACCGTCGCCCTGGACTGGCTGTGCCGTGTTCTCGCTGTTTTGTATCAAGACTCATATGTAACGCTTCAATATGGTTGTGTCTCTTGTCACCATGTGCGCCAATGCTCGCTGGAATGTTCGACTGCGGCTGCTTACCCCATCACCCCTGTGCACGCTCCTGCATCACGCGATCGGCGCACCGACAGTACTACGAATCGGTAGTACCACGAACCACCACGCCTCCAGAGCACCATATAACAAACATCAACACAAAACATTGAGCTACTAAGCTGGAATGTGCGGGGACTCAACTCTTCGGCCAGATGCACAGCACTAAACGAGTTGATTTCTGAAACGTCTTGCAACATCGCATGCCTCCAAGAGACGAAGCTGAACGCGGTTGACAACCAACTAGCTTGCTATGTAGGAGGCTATAAATTAGACAGCTACGCCTTCAAGCTGGCATGGCGCACAAGGGAAGGCATCCTCCTATTTGGAATAGTTGTGCAATCGCGGTGCAGGGAACCCGTGTAGGCCGCTACTCTCTCACGACGGAGATATTTGTCCTCCGCTGCCGAACAACCTTCACGCTCACCATTGTTTATGGCCCAACACGGCACAGAGAAAAAGACGCCTTCCTACGCCACATGAGGAGACTAAAGCCGCCAGCGGGCCACAAATGGCTCATCCTAGGGGATTTCAATATGATCTATAGGGCCAGAGTCAAAAACAACAACAACCTAAATTTACGCTGAATGAGTCGCTTTCACGCTGCGATTAATCACTGTGAGCTAAAGGAGATCCACCTCCAAAATAGGAAATTCACGTGGAGCAACGAGAGATGACGCCTAACCCTAGTAAGGCTCGATAGATTTTTCTGCAACGAGGAGTGGGACCTAGCTTTCGACAAACACATTCTCCATGCCCTTGCCACAGGCCTCTCTGATCAGTGCCCATTGTTACTCACCAACCCAGACTGCCCTCGTAGGCCAAGGGCATTCAAATTCGAGAATTTCTGGATAAAACTACCGGGATTCAAAGACATAATAGCACAGACCTGGGGAAAACCATTGGCACATACAGAGCCTTTGCATCAACTAGCGTACAAACTGTGGGAAACGGCTAGAGAGCTGAAAAAGTGGGCCAAAACCACTTGCTCAAAGGCGAAGCTAAAATATCATATGGCCCTAGATGTCATTCTATGCCTGGATGTGGCACAAGAGCAACAGGCCCTAACGCAAGCCAAAACAAACCTCCATGCGGCCCTCAAAAGGTGGGTCCTAGGATTAGCGGTAATTGAAATAGCAAGAAAGAGGCAAGCCTCAAGAATAACAAACATAAAGGAGGGCGATGCAAATACTAAATTCTTTCATCTAAAAGTCAACTCTCATACAAGGGAGAATCACATCCACCACCTCCGAAAGCAAAATGGATGGGCAGTGACACACGAGGAAAAGGGTGGGTTGATCTTCGACCACTTCTCTTCGTTCATGGGTAGGCTGCAACCAAGGCAACATGAGCTAAATTGGCAAGTCTTGGGGCTAGAGACAGTCGACTTCTCCTCACTTGCCGAGCCTTTCACAGAGGAGGAAATCAAGAAGGCAATTCAGAAGATGCCAATAGATAAGGCCCCTGGGCCCGATGGGTTCACAAGGAACTTCTTCAAAGTGTGTTGGGAGATAATCAAACATGACATCATGGCGGCGTTCAACGCTATCTACAACCACAGGTGCAACCACCTGAACCTACTCAACTCGGCTCACATAGTCCTCATTCCCAAAAAAGAAGGTGCGGATCAAGTCAACAACTTCAGGCCAATAAGCCTCATCCACGGCTTCGCAAAAATCTTCTCCAAGGCTTTGGCTCTCCGACTACGACCGCTTATGCAGATACTAATATCAACAAACCAAAGTGCTTTCATTCGTGGAAGGAGCATTCACGACAATTTCCTTTATGTGAGGAGCATGGTCAGGAAGTATCACAGAAGCAGGCGGCCTATGATACTCTTCAAACTGGACATCTCAAAGGCTTTCGATTCAATGCGTTGGAACTACCTGTTAGAACTCATGCAACAACAAGGCTTCCCACAACGCTTTCGTGACTGGATCTCGGTATTCCTCGTGACCTCACATTCCAAGATACTCCTAAATGGAATACCTGGCGCCAAAATTGGCCACAGGCGAGGACTGCGACAAGGGGACCCCCTATCCCCGCTACTTTTCATCCTAGCGATTGAGCCGTTGCAGCGCCTGCTAGCAAAAGCGACAGATCTTAATCTTATCAGCAAGCTTCGGGGTAAATCAGCGCGTCTTCGTATCTCCTTATACGTAGACAACGCGGCAGTCTTCATCAACCTAGAAACGAGAGATGTGCAACCTTCACCATTCTCCTTCACCACTTTGGCCTCATGACTAGCCTATGCACAAACATCCAAAAATCTCAGGTGGCGTCCATCAGATGCGAGAGCGTAGATCTAGATGATGTACTCAAGAACATGCCAGCAAACCTAGCAGCTTTGCCAATGAAATAACTAGGCCTACCACTTGCGGTTGGTAGACTGCGAAAGGTAGATCTGCAACTACTTTTCGATAAATCTGCAGGAAGGATAGCAGCCTGAAGGGGAAGAAACTTGGGACTTGCTGGGCGAACTACTTTGGTTAAATCAGTGCTCTCATCGCAGCCTGTGTACCTCCTCATGGCGCTTAAAGTTACAAAGGAATCATTGGAGGCCCTCGACAAGCAACGGAAGAGCTTTCTGTGGGCAGGATCAGAAACTCTAACAGGCGAAAAATGCAAAGTGAATTGGAAAAGAACATGCTCACGAATGGAATATGGTGGCCTGGGTGTGTTAAATCTGGAAAACTTCTCGAAAGCTCTCCAGGTCAGATGGCTATGGCAAGAATGGAAATCCCAAAAAAAACCTGGGTTGGATTGGAAACCTCATGCGATGATGCTGACAAACTACTCTTCACAGCGGCGACAATGATAACGATTGGGGATGGAGCATCAATGCACTTCTGGGACGCGACCTGGATGTTTGGCCGCCGGCCGAAGGACGTAATGCCACAAGTGTATGCAATCTCCAAAAGGAAAAATAGAACCTTGAAGGAAGCCATCACAGACAACACCTGGTCACAAGACCTAAACCTCTCGATACCTGGAAGAATGACAATTGATCTCCTGGATCAACTAGTGACTTTGTGGACGGCAGTGCAAAATGTATAGCTCACCCCAGATGTGCCAGACGCCATCACTTGGAACCTCACAAGTCACGGAGAATACACTACAGGCTCTGCATACAAAGTGTAGTTCCTCGGGTCTATTAGTGCAAACTATGATACAATTATATGGAAGCCATGGGGACCAAACAAGTGCAAGATCTTCGCTTGGCTGACCATCCAAAACAGAGTCTGGACGGTAGATAGCCTTGCAACTTGTGGATGGCCAAACAACACGTACTGCCCGCTGTGCAGACACACCCGAGAGACGATACCCCACTTCCTCATGGAATGTAGATACACAAGAAGAAACTGGGACTCTTTAGCAAACTAGACGTCACAAGAGCATATCAAGCCGACTAATTGGAGCCAGGCTACTACACTTCAAAGCTGGTGGATGACGCTGGCAACCCATCCTGGGACCCCCCAGAAAGGAGTCCGCACTCTATTGCCCCTTGTCAACTGGGAGATATGGAAGGTGAGGAACCAGAGAGTGTTTGAACACACAGAACTCTCAGCCTTTTCCCTTATGGCAAAAATAAAAGAGGAGGCCAAAACATGGGCGATAGCGGGAGCGAAACGTCTTGCACATATCATACCTTAACTTTCTTTCTTCCTTGTAATTTGCTCCTGTACAGTTTTTCCTTCTTCTATATTCAATGAAATGAGCGCACCTAAGCGCCGATTCATTCAAAAAAGAACATTATCCTCAACATGATCCGATATGTTGCTTCTCAAATTCTCTCTGTCAAATTGGTGGGTGTAAAAAGTGAATTCAGTGCTCATGTCTGCATTTCCCCAGGAAAATCTTTCTTGTGGTATCTAATTTTTCTTTAAGGTAATGGAGGTTTCATATATATACCATACCTGCAAAATTTTGCTCTCAGCCTCTCACACGGCAGAGTATAGCTTCAAAAACCACGAAGCACCAATAATTTTAAAGATAAAGGTGACGTTCAATAATTTTAATTATGCTTTGAAGTTAATTCGAACTAAACCAAGGTCCAAGGCCTATAGAAAGACCTACCAAATGACAACTTTTCGCCATGAATATAATGCACCACCCCAAGAGCAAAGGAAGAGTTGTTTGCATCTGCTGAAGATACTGAAGCAGTAACTCTGCTTTCAGAAGGAAAATCATCAGAATTAATTCTCTCCCATCCTACTAGATAGCAGATAAAATATATTGATTTTTGCTGGTATGGATGTCTGCATGCGTTGTGGCGCATGAAACTAGCAGGAGTATCATTGATCCATCTATGACAAGGAAACGTGGAAAAAACAAATGAGCTGATCTTCCAAAAGCGTCACCTATGGGTACTATCTGTTTTACAAATCATCGAGGAATATCTGGCACCTTGAATACGCCTTCCGACATCATAGAATCATGGTATAGAAGATTGCATCAAGTCTTTTGAATGAGTAGTATCAGAATTTGAGGGATGGAATGACTCCGCTTATATTCTGCACTTGCGCCTTGATGGCATCGTGTTGTAACTTGTAAGGTTTGTATTCTGATTACTTTACTTCATTTCTTTAGTTAGCATGATTACTAGCAGTGATTGTACCACATTGGTACAGTCCATTGAAGATACTATCACTCGTTCACTTTGTACTTCCGACAAGAACTACATAAACATCATCTTTAAGTACTATTCGTATAGCTTCCAATATTTGATAAATCAGATAATATAGTTTTTACTGTATTGTTTTTTAGTTTGCAAATTAAGCGGAAGAAAATTTGGTAAATCAGATAAAAATGTTGGAATGTGTTGCACATTGCGTGTAGTTACTTTACACAACAACAGTGCAACAGAAATGTGTCCGCCCAAAAAATCTGACTGCTCTATAATTACCGTACCAGAAGAAGAGAGGCGGTTTTGGTGTTTGGCTGGGGCTAGAGGGCTATCCTACTGAACTGTTCTAGAGCTGAGTGATCAGTTTCAGGCTGAAGTCGTGGTCGTTGTTTTATTTTGTCTATCTGTGTTTTAGCATGGATAAGTTTGTATGTCTGTCTTGTATTCAGGGTTCTTAATTTACCCTTTCCTTCTCAATATAATATAATGATGCGCATATCTTCTCCGTGCTCGAAGAAAAAAATTTACCGTTCATATATTTTCGTTCTGAATATATCTTCCGACATCATAAAATACATGAACCAACTACTTCGTTCTGAATATATTTTATCCACCAATGCTATGTTCATATATATGGTTTTTGTTCTCCACTTGTTTATTCTGAAGATGACGTAATTAACTTTAAGCTAGAAAGTACAACCCAAGTGTTTATGGTAAAGAAAATGCTGAGTTTTAGCCTGACCACCTTAGCATATTATCCCATATTTCTACATGTGCATATAAACATAACGATATGTTCTGATATTTACATATCTTGACTAGTAAGATTCTTAGGTAGCCCACACCAGTGTCACACTTGTTTTAAACCTCACTTGAGTCAAAACAACAGCTAGCTAACTAGGACTGGAGGCACTGAGAACTATTGAGCCGTAACGACTTGTCTTCCTGAAAGCCCGGACTGAACGACCAGATTGGCCTGGTGCCACTTTTCTTTCCATGTACAGTGATCCTTTCTAGCACAACAACATATATAGTTGTTGTTAAATTGCACGGGAAGAAAAGATGGTTTAACAACCTATTACACCCTACCATTCAGGACATAATTGGATGGTTAGCTTCCATGCTCATATCTACGTTTCTTCAGAGAATTAAATCAAGTGCTTTGCGTTTCTTCATAATTAAGAACCTTTTTCTGGGATCGATTATAGTATCCTTCACATTTCTGTTTACTGTCTTGCCTATTCAAGTGAATTTTCTTGCCTTATCGGTGTGGTTTTATGAAATTGTAAGGCCATAGTACCTGGAGTTATATGCAATATGCCAAAATTACTCTAACTTTATGCAATTTTGACCATAATCGTTGTTGGAATTTAATCTCTAATTTATAGCATTTAAAGAATGTGATTGCCTTTGTTAGCACTGAGGTGAAACTTACCTGAAGTAATATAACACGTTCTAAACCAGATTTTTTTTCACACAAAACAATTATTACAGTCGAAGCTGGAGCAGAGTCCATCCTGCTTCCTCAGGATGCCCAAGTTCTACTATATGATCAGTTCCTCTCTTCTCTCCATTTTATTAACCCATGCCATGTTTGTAGCCATCTCAATTCTATGTTTGTCCCCTTCCCGCACTTTTTTGTGCTCTCTAGTTCTTAAGCATTGTATTTTCACGCATCATATATTTGCCTGACAAGATACTGAAATGGCACGTTTAATTCTGTGAGAGCATATACCTAGACCTATGCTCACCCTGCTGTACTACATCTATTCATCTATATCGCATGCAAAATATATACATGGTGATAAAAAAGTGAACCTTGTTTGTTTACATGATATATATACATGTCAGAATTGTTGGCTTGGAAGGCACCAGGGAAGAAGGAGATGTGAAGTAGAAAGAGGCATGACCACTGAACCAAATTGATGTATCTCTGAACAGCTAGTTCTCTCATGCTGACTAGAGGCAGTCAACCTGTATGCATTAAGCCACATGGTTAGTCTGAAGAAAACTGTTCAAACTAAGTACCCAGTTCTAGACTGGCCACCATACATCAGTTCTAATTCTTCAGGTATAAACATAACATGCAATTCTTGACTCTTACTCTGTTTAGATAGAAAAAAACATGCGTCGTCCTATGAATAGGAGGCACTGGGAACTAGTGAACCACAATGACATGAAGACCAGATTGACTTGTCCGAATTTCAAGTTGATAGATCTTTTCTCAGTATCTCAACATTTTTTGTTACATGGCAGACGCGCACACATCACTACGCACATAACATCACAGTCACACCCTCGCGAATGCATCCTGTAACACACGCTGTTGAAAGTCTACCTGCATGTACGTAATATTCGTGAACATCAGGATTTGAACACTGATGAGTTTAATGATGCACCCATGACTTTATTGCCATACCACTGATGTTTCCCCTAACAAATAGAAATTTTGGTTTTAAATGTTGTTACGGCGCACCGAGCATGACTTTTTAGTCCATGTGGAATTCTTCTCCTCCTTCTTCATTTTTTCATTTTTTATAATGGAGATTTCATACCATATCAGATTAGTTGCTCGATATCAACTATTCGCAAAGCACCTATAATTTTGAAGAGATAAGTAGTGGTCAAACAATAATCATGCTTGCAAGCACATCAAAAGGCAATATTCAGAATTGCATGATGATCGACGTTGATATCCCTTATTCTTTGGACAGAAATGGGACCAAATGACTGTTGGAATTGGTATGTGGACTAAGGCCCACATAGAGATTATTTTTTAAAAAAATCATAAAAGCCTATTACATGGATGGTATGTATGAGGATGTTTAGTATCATCTTACCTATTTTATGAGAGGGAGACCTTCTTATAAGAGGAGTGCTCTCCTATCCACTTGATGTATGTGTGATGAAGAGAAGAAGAGGAACACACGCGTGCGCTCGGCGAGGCGAGGAGGTATGCGTACATGACATGCGCGTGAATGGTCCGCCAAAACTTTGTTTCTCTCCATTGCTTAGATGCGGTTTTCTTTTGCTAATTTGTTTTGTTGCAAATTTGGTTTTATTTTTGAAAACTTAGTTCTTGGAAACACACGGAATATTCCGGTGCATGGAGCGGTGTAGAGTCGGGATAAGTTATGCGTGACTTATTCGGTTCAGTTACGCGGTGTGGAGATCGTCCTCTGTACTACGTCGTTGCTCGTAGTCTACTCCGTCCCGCTCGCCGGCGTGCACTGGCGATCGGGAGAGCAGGTCTACGGAACCTTCGCCTTCGACGTCCTGCACCGGAAGAAGGCAGCAATAAGGTTTTTGGGAAGCGCTTCACACGACTGCTCGCTGGTCTTCCACAACGACTCATCTTCCTCTATACTCGAGGGCTACGCACCGACGACAACATCCGACACCGCACGTTGTTCTTGCAGTGCACGCTGCTCCTCGTCAACCCGATCCACAACAGAACCAGAACCCTCGGTACATGTTCACAATGTTTCATCTATTCGATCTGTTCATGATTTACTGTTTGGTTTACATGTCTAGATCACATGATGTGATTCTGCTAGTTTACTTGTTTAATGTCATGATTTATTTATGGAATAAATTAAATCTACATGTGCTTATATATTCAACAATTCAAAAACCTTATTATAGGCACTGTGATTTTACTATGGCTGGTTTTACCGATACATTGAGGCTGGATAAATTCACCGATGTGCACTTCAAGAGATGGCAGATCAGGGTCACTTTGTAGTTGATAGCTATGAAATGCTTCTAGGTTAGTAATGGAAAATCCGAAGGAGTTCTTAATGCTCACAAGCAGAAAGAATTTGAGGAGGCCACTACTCTCTTTGTGGGATGTATTCTTAGCGTTCTTGGTGATCGTTTGGTCAAGGTTTATATGCACATGACCGACATTAATAAGTTGTGGGATGCACTAAATACCAAATTCGGTGCTACTGATGCTAACAATGATTTGTACGTCATGGAGCAATTTCATGACTATAGGATGACTAACAACCGTTCTGTAGTTGAGCAAAATCATGAGATATAGAACATGGCTAAGGAACTCAAACTCCTTAAATGTGTCTTACCTGACAAATTTGTGGTTGGATGCATTATTGCAAAATTACCTTCTTCATGGAGAATTTTTGGTACTGCACTCAAACACAAGAGATAGGAGTACTCTGTTGAGGGGTTGATAGTGTCTCTTGATGTTGAGGAGAAAGCTCGGGAAAAAGACGTCGCGTCTAAGGATGATGGTGGGCAGTTTAGTGCCAATGTGATGTACAAGGCCCCAAACAAGAACAGAGGGAAATTCAAAGCTCAACAGACCATCAACTTCAAGAAGAAGAAGAAGAACAACAACAATCCAAATCAGGATGAGAGAACTTGCTATGTGTGTGGCTTGCCTGGTCATCTAGCCAAGAAGTGTCCATAACCCAAGAGAATGAAGGCACCTATAGGGTAGACTTCTAAGTCTGCCAATGTGACAATTTACCTACTGGAGAAGGAAGTGGGTATGATAATTTACCTACTATTTTCTCAGTTAATAAGTCTACTAACTAGTGGGTTGATACAGGGGCCAATGTATATGTTTGTGCTGACATTTCGTTGTTTTCTTCTTATTAGGTCGCACGGGATTCTTCCGTCCTAATGGGGAATGGATCACATGCTTCTGTTGATGGAGTTGGCATGGTAGATCTAAAGTTTACTTCGGGAAAGATCGTGCAGCTAAAGAACGTGTAGTATGTCCCTACTATCGACAAGAATATCGTTAGTGGCTCTCTTTTATGTAGAGATGGATTTAATTTGGTGTTTGAGGCTAATAAAGTAGTCGTGTCTAAACATGGATATTTTATTGGTAAAGGCTATGAGTGCGGAGGCTTGTTCCGCTTTTCACTTTCTGATTTCCGCAATCATATTTGTGGCAATGTAGATGATGAGGCTAATGTTTGGCACTCACGTTTATGTCATATTAATTTTGGCTTGATGTCTCGGCTTTTCGGTACGTGTTTAATTCCTAAGTTTTTCATTGTCAAAGGTTCTAAGTGCCAAAGTTGTGTGCAATCAAAACAATCTCTCAAACCTCACAAGACTATCGAGGAGAGAAACTTGACACCTCTAGAACTCCTACATTAAGATCTTTGTGAAATGAATGGGGTATTGACGAAGAGTGGAAAACGATATTTCATGACATTGGTTGATGATGCTACTAGATTTTGCTATGTGTATTTGTTCAAAACGAAAGATGAGGCTCTAGACTATTTTAAAATTTCTAAGGCAGAAATTGAATACCAACTTGACAGAAAGATAAAAACACTTAGGTCTGATCGTGGTGAAGAGTTTTTCTCAAACGAATTTGACTTATTCTGTGCGGAACATGGCATCATACATGAAAGGACACCTCCGTATTCTCCCGAGTCTAATGGGATTGTCGAAGGGAAGAACTGCACATCGACTGACTTGGCGAATGCCATGTTAGATACCACGGGACTATCTAAGACATTGTGGGGAAAGACATTATTGACATCGAATCATATGTTAAATAGAGTTCCTAAAAGAAATAAGGATGAAACACCATATGAGGTAAGGATTAGGAGAAAACCATCACTTTCTTAACATGGGGGTGCTTGGCGAAAGCCAATGTACCAATAACGAAGAATCGCAAGCTTTGACCTAAGACTATGGACTGTGTCTTTTAGGATATACTCTCGACAATACTGCCTATAGAGTTTTAATAGTTAAATTTGTATTACCTGACATGCATGTTGGTACAATTATGGAGTCTCGTGATGCTACCATCTTTGAGAGCTTTTTTCCAATGAAAGGATACACATAGTATTTCTAGCCAATCTTCTGAAATAATTCCCCACTCAATCACACTACCAAAACAAACTGAACATACACATAAACTGTCACTGAAGAGGATGGTAGTGAAGCTCCTAGGAGGAGTAAAAGAGAAAAGATGGCTAAGTCTTTTGATGATGATTTCACTGTGTACCTCGTGGATGATATTTCTAAGTCAATTTCAAAAGCATTTGCATCTCCTGATGCAGACTACTGGAAGGAGGCTGTCCATAGTGAAATGGATTCCATTCTCACTAACGGGACTTGGAAGGTGGTTGAACGACCTTACTGGTGCAAACCTGTGGGGTGGAAGTGGGTGTTCAAGAAGAAGGTTAAGCCTGACGGTACTATCAAAAAGTACAAAGCTTGGCTTGTTACAAAGGGCTATACTCAGAAAGAAGACAACGTATTCTTTGACACTTACTCACCTGTTGCTATATTGACCACAATTCGTGTGCTACTTTCCCTGGCTTCCTCACATGGTCTTCTCGTTCATCAAATAGACATTAACACAACTTTTCTTAATGGAGAGTTGGATGAGGAGATCTATATGGATCAGCTCAATGGGTTTGTAGTGGAAGGTCAAAAAGGCAAGCTATGCAAATTGTTGAAGTCTTTGTATGGTTTGAAACAAACTCCTAAGCAATAACATAAGAAATTTGATAGAATATTAACATCTGCCGGCTTCACAGTCAATGAGGCAGATAAATGTGTATACTATCGACATGGAGGGGTGAGAGAATTATTATGTGCTTATATGTTGATGACATACTCATATTTAGGACAAATCTTAAGGTGATTAATGAGGTTAAATCATTCTTGTCTCAAAATTTTGATATGAAGGATTTGGAGTAGCTGATGTTATCTTGAACATTAAGCTAATTAGATATGAGAAGGGGATTACACTCTTGCAGTCCCATTATATGGAGAAGATCCTTGATAGCAAGCTTTCTCCAACACTTTATATCCTAGCTTGTTGTTTCGCAAGAATAAGAGAATTGGTAGGAAACAATTGGATTACTCCCAGATCATTGGCTCACTTATGTACCTAGCTAGCACAACTAGGCCTGACATTTCCTTTGCTTTGACCAACTTGAGCCGGTTTACCTCTAATCCAAGAGATGATCACTGGCGTGTGCTTGAGCGAGTGATGCGCTCTCTAAATGATAGTATGGACTTGGGTGCTTCACTATATCGGGTATCCTGTGGTATTGGAGGGATATAGTGATTCTAATTGGATCTCTGATGTTGATGAGATCAAAGCCGCCATTAGATATGTCTTCACATTAGGTGGTGGTGCTGCTTCATGGAGGTCTTGCAAACAAACTATCATGACGAGGTCAACCATGGAAGCAGAACTTATGGCACTAGACACTGTTACTATCGAGGCAGAATGGCTATGTGATCTATTGATGGATCTGCCTGAGGTTCAAAAACCAGTGCCGGCTATTCTTACGAACTATGACAATCAAATGGTAATTGCCAAGGTGAACAGTTCTAAGGATAACATTAAATTGTCTAGACATGTGAAAAGGCGATTGAAGTCTGTCAGAAAATTGAGAAATTCCGAGGTTATAACATTGGATTACATCCAAACAGTTAGAAACTTGGCAGATCCCTTCATGAAGGGACTATCACAAGACAATGCATCGAAGGAGATGGGTACAAGACCCATGTGAGTTATACTATGGTGGTAAGCCAACCTATATGATCGGAGATCCCGTGAATTAGGACCTGGGAAGAACATGTCATTAGTTAACTAAAGAAGAGTATCATTCTAAACCCTCTCTAAGTGAAGATGCATGTACTCTCATGAGCTACAAGATAGGTTAGCTATGCCTTAATGCGTTCTATTGTCTTTAATTAGCAAAGATGCAGAGCATTCTTGAAAAAATGCACCTATGTGAGCTTGATTGTTGGTCGCAGTCTATAGAGATTTTGGGTGAACCTAGGAAGTTTATTAAGAGACCAAGGAGTATGACTTTTACGCTCCACCTGAGGGGTAGTCTACTGACGACCTATTACCAGATAAGACTCTAAGTAAAACTTTCTTACACAAAACATGCAATTTAAGGCGTAGTCTATTGTTTAAGTTGTGAGTAAGTGTAGCTCGGAGTTCTAGGTGGATGTTTAACCTTAATCAGTCTCCATCGAACTGCTGGTATATAAACAGTACATTAAAAAAAGACAAATCTCTGTGAGATTTTGAGATTTGGTGCAGAATTGTTTGAATTGGTATGTGGGCTAAGGCCCATATAGAGAATAATTATTTGAAAAATCACAAAAGCCTACCTCATGAGATGGCCTGTATGAGGATGTTTAGTATCACTTTGCCTATTGTAGGAGAGGTATACCTCCTTATAAGAGAAAGTGTTCTCTTAGCCACTTGAGGCATGTGTGATGGAAAGAAGAAGAGAAACACACGCGGGCACTCGCTCGCCTGGCCTGGCCTGGCCAGGCCAGGTTAAGTCAGGCAGCGTGTACGCGTCATGCGTCAAAAATTGATTTCTCATCCTTGCGTAGATGTGTCTTTCTTTTGCAGTTTTGTTTTGCTGCAAAATTCGATTTGTTTTTGGAAACTTAGTTCATGAAAACACAAATAGTAGCAGTGTATGTACAGCATTCAATTTATATGGTTTACTACCACTCTGCACCTCCTGCTGACCACAGAAGGCATCACGTTTGATGACACCATTTATAGAGCTTCCAACATTTGATGAACTAGATAATATGCCAATTTTTATTGTATTGTCTTGTAGTCTTCAAAGTGGAAGAATTTAATTGTTGTAATTGTTGGAATGGGTTGAGTATTGTTTTCTTGGCAAGAACCGTACTGTACCACTGTTTTAGAAGTCATCGTTTAACGTCTAATACTTTGTATGTGGTGCCTCAGAACATTGAATGAATACCTTGCGGACAAATTTGTTGATGGAATATCAGAATTTTAACTGCCACAGATGAAATGTCTCCTATATAGTATGATACTACAACAGCGATTCTACAACATTTTGACGGTCCATGGGAGATACTACTACCCTGTACCTACCAAGGACCACAGAGGCATCTTGTTTGATAGCACAATTTGTAAAGTTTCTAGAATTTGATAAATCGGATAATATATTTTTTATCGTATTATCTCGTAATCTGCAAAGCGGAAGATTTTCATTGTTTTACCCTGAAAAATGGTCCAATTAATGTGCTGAGCACGGCCTAGTTAAGAACAATTATCTGGTTGCTGTAGAGAACATACCATAAAGAGCTTGATGAAATATGGTCCCGATCTTTCCAAAAGTATTGATAAGTCGATTGTGGAGAAGTCGACGCTGATGATCGAAATGATCCGACCACAACGATCGAAACACTCGCAATCACTACATCACTGCTTCGTTGGTTATCAACTATAAACATAGTTGACCCTGCTAACAAGACTATCTCTTGCAAGTGAATCCAGAACACAAGCAAGAAAGTTCAAGATCCAATCTGAATATAAGATGAATCTTACAAATTGGGGTTTCACAAACTGAACTAGTGGTAAAACTACAAGTGACAAAATATTCTAAGCAAAACTCGACTCTAAACGATAACAACTATTGAAAATATATGAGCTAGGATGTCCGAGGGTTAACCCTAGGGTGCACTCTTAATGGGCTTAACCCATGACACAATTACAAGACACAATTGAATCATTTTGACATAATTGACGTAAGGGTGAACTCTCAATGGGCTTAACCCAAGACACAATTACAAGACCTAAAACTGGCTCGAATTAGACTACATGAATTATTTTGACGTGGGATGAAAACCATTTGAATTTAGACTCATGAGCTTTCCAACAAGTACCCATAGACGCTAGGAGTTCTTCTAGAGCAACGGCTAGGTATGTTTGAAGTGGATGTGGTTAGGAGACCGAACTTGTGAACATAAATTCACTTGCACTTGAAGGCTCCATCTCTACCATAGCGTTCATATGCTCTTCTTCATAGCCTTCCCCTTGGTTCCTAAGGACAATTGAATCATCACAATAAGTAAATTGCATGCCACTCTTAGAAATATTTGTATGTACACATAGAAAGACATTCACTTGTTGGTTTAGATGATGTGCATGTGCGCGAGTTCTTGGTCCTTGCATCACTGTTTCCTCTGGTTGAATTGGTTGAGGAATTGGTGTGGTATGTGCATAGCTACAGGTTTGATGTCGTCCTCCGAGCCTGCCAAAAAAATTGGTTGTTCTATAGTTATGCAAGTAGGTGCCATATGCACTGACCAACTACTTCGTTCTCAATGCATTTGCTCTGCTGATTCTTTTCATATAACCTTTTTGTTCTTCACTTGTGCAGTTACCTACCCAGTAGCCATGCATGTTCTAGCTCTCCCTACCATCTCCTATGCTTCTCAAGCTGACATGTAGCAAGTACTGAACTTGAAGGTATAAAACTAAAGTGGTTAGTCTAAAGAAAATGCTAGAACCACTACTACAAAAACGATTTTCCTGGACGAGGCCTCCGATAGATTCCAGACGGGCCATAAGTGGCCGCGCCTGGAAAAACCGATGCGGCATTATCCCGTGCGGTCCACTTAAGCGACCGCACGGGAAAATCCATATTTCCGTGCGGTCCCTTAAGTGGACCGCACGGGAAAATTCATATTTCCATACGGTCCCTTAAGTGGGCCGCATGGAATAGTGCGGGACCGTACGGAAATATGAATTTTCCCGTGCGGTCCACTTAAGGCGCCCGCACGGAAAGGGCCCGCTACTGTTGGACAATGTGACATTTTCAGTATTTTTCCTACTTATTTTCTTTCTTCTCTTCTTTATAATGCTATAATTTATATTGTGGGATAGATAAAATAAAGTGGATTTTTGTGGAGACATATAAAAACACCTAGTTTCCATTTTCCTTGGTTTCACACAAAAATTCCTTATATTTTATTCTCAGCAAAATAAAGAAAATCGGCCTGTCCGAAATTAGATTGAATTTTTAGGGGGTCAAAACTAATAAAATAAATTATGGAAAAATTATATTAATTCATTATAAATAAGATAGTATTTTAATAAATTATGTTCCTTATACACTTTCATATAATTTAATGCATTTTTGGATGAGGTACGAGTTTTGCCGATTAGGGTTTAGGGTTTAGGGTTTTGACCAATTTAATTGGGGATCTAGATGTAAAGATAAAATCATGCCAAAATTCAAGTGAGTCTAACCTATTGAGTAGCATCCACATGAATTTTTCCATGATTTTATCTTACACCAATTAGTTTTAACAATTCACTAAAGCTTATCTTTGAGTCTGTCGTCAAACAGTCATAACTCGAGTGTCCTTCGATAAAAGAACCATATCTTTTTCATACGGATTCGAAATCAGACATATAATATATCCACGGACATCTACAAAAAAAGTTACATCCGTTGCTCCCTAGACTTGCCGGGTTCGGCGAAATCAAAATCTCGAAATTCCGCTTGCAAGATTGTGTTTTTGAGGTGAGAAGCTTGGGGACCCTTTTCGATAGAACTTTGAAAAATTCTACGGACCACATATTTCGTCCGTTCGAGCTTAAATTTTATGTGGTTGGTTCCTGCGTGCTCCTATGTGTGAAAAAAATGTTAGAAAAATAAAATAAAAATAAAAAAGTTGTTTTCTCTCTCCTCTACACTAGAGAGAGAAATCCAGAGAGAAAAATAATCTTTCCGTGCGGGCGGCTTAAGAGGCCCGCACGGAAAGATTATCTTTCCGTGCGGGCTGTTAAGCTGCCCGCACGCGATGATCATCACCGCCTATATAGGTGCGCGCGGGCTCCGAAATTTTCTAACACCCGACGAAATTCAGATCCCGTCTCTACCGTCAAGGGCTCTCCTCCTCCACCGGTAGCCTCCGCCTCCGCCTCCCCGCCGCCGGTCTCCTGTGCCGCCTCCGGTCTCCACCGCCGCCTCCCCGCCGCCGGCCTCCACCGTCGTCTCCACCACCGCCACCACCGCCGCCGCCGTCGGGTGTGCCGGCGCATCTGCCTCCATCGACGGCCGTCTCCACCGACTGCCACCTCCACCACCACCGCCTCCTCCACGGCCGCCGCCACCGCCTCCACCTACTGCCACCTACCGCCACCGACGACGACGACAATTTATTTGTAAATTTAATTGTACAAAAAAATTAGTTGGGAAGTATATATGTGAAATTAATTTTGTGTTATTTGTGATGTGAAATTAATTTTGTGTTATTTGGGAAGTATATACGACGGCCGGATCCGCGCCGCCGCCGGGATAGCTATGGTTTTTATTTTTTTTTGAATTTTTTTTTCCGTGCGGTCGACTTAACGCGACCGCACGGGTAAATCGATTATCCCGTGCGGTCGGCTTAAGCGGCCCGCACGGGATAATGGATCTTTCCGTGCGGGCCGCTTAAGCCAACCGCACGGGATAATCGATTTACCCGTGCGGTTGGGCCGCCCGCACGCGAAAATGGTCTTTTTCCAGACCTTCTCGCGCGTGCGGGCAGGCCTTCCACACGGAAAGATGCCTTTCGGCCCGCACGGAATAACCGTTTCTGTAGTAGTGAACTAAATAGTGAATTCTAGCCAGGCCACCTTACCAAACTAACCAATATTTCGTTGGGTATATATAAACATAACCATATGCACTGATGTTGGCAACATTCTTAGATAGCCCACATTGGTGCCACAGATATCCTCTATTCTGATATATCAAAACACAGCATCCAGCAAGCTAGGCCTGGAAGCCACAGGGAACTGATCCATAACGACATATCTTGATGAGGCGGCTGGTACTAGTGGAGCTGTAGATGATCGTGCAACGACGCAGCAGTGCCACAGGCTCAGTTCCACAGGGAACTGGGGTTAGAGAACTATTCAACTAGGCATGAGAGATGAAAGTCCAGGCTGAATGACCGAATCGGCCTCTTGCCTTCTTCTTATATTCAGCGATCCTTTCAAAGATAGCAACGCAGTTGTCCTCAAATTGAATGGAGAAACTAGATGGTCTGAGATTGCAGTTACAGAGCACCATCCAGGAGTTGCTACTCAGCAAGCATGCTGGCTCGTGTCTACATCCCTCTCGAGGTTTGAAACTCTGAAAATCCCCTTCAAATCTTAGTAATATTTGACAGTCCTTCTTCATTCGGCCCATCCAGCAAAAATACAAACAATTGCCATCAATTTAGTATAGGTGTCATGACTTCAGACTTGACATATTCATCATTGTCGAATCTGAAAATCGGCAATAATAAAAGAGGGTAGCACACGAGACCTAAAAGTGGATGGATGCGGAAGACAAAGATTTAGATAGATTTAGGCCCTCTCGATGAGAAGTAATACCCTACTCCTATTTGAGAATTGTATTTGACGGGTGTATATTGATCTGACGATCGAGTTATAGTTATGTCCTTGGAAGACCTCCTACCCTTCTTATATAGGTTGGGGGCAGGATTACAAAGATAGAAACCTAGCCGAATACAGCATCGGTTTTCTAAGTCTACTTTACAATATTACCGAATCAGAACTTTACATAAGAAAACGTAATACCCAAGTCATGTTCCGTTACATATTCCATATACATAATATATCCTTTATATTCAGTCGGATAAACCAGCCGTGTGGGTATATGGTACTCATAATCTCCACAGTAGGCCTTGAGACCATCACAGTAAAAAAGATAATCTTCTCTCGAACCGAATTAATCCAAAGCCGAGTGTTTCAATCATATTCGTCATAGTCTCCCGAGTGCTTTTACCAAATCAGAAGGCTGTGAAGGGCTGAAAAAGTTTCAAAAAATAACCAAAAATATATACCCAGGTGCATCGACTAGATGTATCTAATTATGTGGTTAGTTGAACAAACTAAGCATATAGTCAAGTAATAAATAATCTAACCAACCAATTGGTTTATGATAATTATAGTCAAGCGTGTGCCATATATTAATATACAGCACATACAGTGTGAATCCTTAAATAACATGATCCGAGTGATATACCGACTATTTTAAGATATATAATGCACATAGCCTAAGACCAATTTGCATTTTTAAGAATCATAGAATATTACTTTAACAACAATGCCTTTTACACAACAAGTAAAAGAATTTTCTAAGGTATTGGGTTCACATTGTGTGCATATTGCTGAGACAAATAAGCTCAAGTCCCTATAAGACACAATTTCATCTCACCTGAAAATATATGGCATATGTGGTGTAAAATCCGAGCAAAATCACTCATAGATAGATTTATCAGCTGCCTAAAAATGACCAAATTATATAATTAGCCTAAAGCCATAATATTGGTCTTTGTTAAAGATTGCACACATATGTGACTAAAAGCAATAATATATTATCCAATCAATTGCTTTATGAAATCCAAACAGTGCCTTAACTAATATAAAAAAGTTAATAGAGCAGCTATATATAAAGCTTCACTGTTTGTCACATTTTAAATTACATTGTACCAACTCCTAAAAAGTTATGTAATAGCTGTATAAAAGGATTTTTAGGTATTGGGCACTTGAGCACGCGCATATTGCCAAGAGCAAACATGCCTAAATCCCTAAAGGCACGTGACAGACCACACCTAGAATTATGGGCTGCAGACATTGGGATTAGGCCCAAAATATGCTCACCGATACTCTTAAAATACATGTATAGCGCACCTATTAATATGCTCCCGAGTGACAAATCTCCCGATGATGTAGACCAAGCGCATCTCATCTGAGTGGCTTCTGATCCGAATGGTTATCCCTCATGGGGTGTACCAAAGTAAATATGATAATTAAATTCCGACTGGTGCAATAACTCAGCTTGTGACACTTGTGGGGAATAATGACTGATTCAGACCTTGGACGTAGGAAATAAGCTCATGGCCATAAATTACTATTGTACATATCTGAAAAGAGCTGAAAACAAAAGTATGATCTTCATGGAGTTTCATGAAAACACAAGTCAAATTTACAAACAAGCATAATATATAACTTATGTAGCCCTCGACTCACTACGTAGTGAGCCAATGAAAAAAGAGAATATTATATAATGAAAAAAATTGATATTGACTTATCATTTTGGTTTTAGTGAGCTAGTGATTGTTGGTGAGGCCATCAACTTAATAAAATCTCGTCCCCAACCAGGTCCAAGTTCCTGGAGCAAAGAAACTGGCCAGGAAGAAGGTGTGGACGTATAGATCCTCATGCATGCGGCAAGAACGAAGGCAGCCGGTGATGAAAATGATATTGCCCATCAACGGCAGTGGAATCCACCAACAAAAGCAGTGAAAAATCTAGTCATCGATGATGGAGGCGACCGATGGTGAAGACGATGTCGCCCAACAGCGACGGCAGAGTAGACCAGCCGTGAAGGCGAGGTAAATAGTTGGTGGTGATGATGTTATGGCCGGTATAGAGGTGAGGCTGAAGTCGCATGTCAGGATGTCGATGAAGATGACGATATTGATGATCCAGTCAGATTTCAATGTTGATGAAGCCTAGACACTTGAAGCGAAGAACCTGATTGACAGTAGTTGGCCAAAGATGAAGGTAATACCGACGACGAAGGTGCCGGTGATAACGTCAATGATAATAAACTGTTGAAGCGATGTCCAAGCTTGATTAGTTATCTTGACATTAGCACGCGCGTGGCGAAAATTGATGTAACCCCTTTTGATTTATGACGATGATAGTAGAAGTTGGTGTTGTAACTATTGGAGATGCTTTACGTGGAGGAAAGTAGATGTTGATACTGTTGACAAATTCGTTGAATCTGAGTTGATTGGTTGATGACCCCAAACTCCCTAGAGCCGAATTTGGAAGGCTTGAAGCCATATCTGAGTTGAACTCCGAATGACAGAGCAAAATCTGACCAGGACATATAAATTAAATCTTGAACTTAACACTTCAGAAACTTAGAGTAGACTGTAGCATCAACTAAGAGCCAAAAGTTGGGGGTGAGAATATTGGAATTGCTGAAGTAGAAAGCCTGCTTTGGAACGAAAGTAGAGGCAGCATATGTTGCCGGTGATAACGATGATCGGCAGCAGCAAAAGGCGACCGGTTATGAAGACGAAGTTGCGCAATAATGGTGATGGAGATGCGTAGCCGTGACGATGAAGAAACTAGTCGGCAATGGCAGAGGCGGTCGTCGGTGAAGACGAAGACGCCCAACAATGGCGGCGTAATAAGCCAGTTATGAAGGCAAAGACGCCCAGCAGCGGCGGCGTAATCGCGTAGCCGTGGAGGCGAAGACATCTATCGGCGGCAGTG
Organism: Oryza officinalis; assembly: GCA_008326285.1. NCBI lineage: Eukaryota > Viridiplantae > Streptophyta > Magnoliopsida > Poales > Poaceae > Oryza > Oryza officinalis. Next base: position 16,345,070 of record BDMV01000009.1, read on the forward strand.
AAGGCAAGTTGGTGAGGAAAACGAAGACGTCCATCAACGGCGGCAGAGTAGGCCAGCAGTGAAGGCGAAGACACCAGTCGACAGTAGCGGAGGCAAGCTGATGGTGAAGATGAAGATGCCCATCAGCAGAGGCATAATCCACCAACCGTGGAGGCGAAGAAACCAATCGACGACGGCGGAGACGGCCAACGGTGAAGATGATGTCACCCTCAGCAACAGCGGCGGAATCCATCAACCGTGGAGATGAAGAAACTAGTCGGCGGCTGTGAAGGCGGTTAATGGTGATGACTATGTCGCCATCAACAATGATGGTGTGGTAGACTAGTTGTGGAGCAAGGGCAGCAATCGACGGTGACAAAGGTGACCAACGATGGTATTCTGATTAATCCATTCTCGAAGCGTAGAAGATAAACTTATGTCCATGAATCCCTACTATGCATATCTGGATTTGGATGCTATAGTATAAACATGTAGGATGAGTAATATCTGATATAAATATAGTAATTGAGAAAAATCAAGCATTTTTGCAATATTTATAAATATGTATTTCTTTTCTTGTCGATTTCAATTTCTTCGAGTAGTTAACTCCTTACATTTAAATACTCTACCCAACTAATCATAGCCCCCAAGCATCAGGAGTCAGCTCGTGGCACTTTCCAGTGATGCGTATGAGTGACATGAGTTTGTCTTTCATGCAACAAAGCTTCACGAATCAGAATTTGTGCTACTCGGGTACTATTGCAATTGTTAGGAGTAGAAAACAAATTATTTTATCTTTATGCTTTGATTTTTTCTCAAGTAGTACTTACCACCTTGCATTATAAACTCTAACTGACAAGCCCTCGGGTGCTAAGAATCGGCTCATGGCAACCATTCATCAACGGAGAACCAGTTGATGTAGTGAGACAGAGAAAATTAAAAATATCATATAAAAAAGAAAATTAATGATGACTTAACTTGTTGGTATTTCCAACGGTGACGGCGGAGGTACCCAATATCGGGACAAGGTCGTCCATTAATGACGATGAAGACACCAACCTTGAAAGCAGCTGAGGCGACCGATGGTGGAGGTGAAGTTGCCTAACAACGTGGCGAAGATGCGCGTCCATGGAAGCAAGAACACTAGTCGGCGACGACGGAGGCGGCCGACGGTGAAGACGATGTCGCGATCAGCAACAGTGGCGAAATCCACGAACCGTGGAGGCGAAGAAACCAGTCGGCGGCGGTAGAGGCGGCCGACGATGAAGACGATGTCGTCATCAGCAATGGCGGCGGAATCCATCAACCGTGGTGGCAAAAAAACCAGTCGACGGTAGTGGAGGCGGTCGACGGTGAAGACGATATTGCCATCAGCAACGGCGGTGGAATCCACCAACCGTGAAGGCAAACAATCCGGCCGACAACGACGAAGGCAGCCCATGACAAAGAAACTAGTCGGCGACGGCGGAGGCAACCGATAGTGAAGACGAATCTGGCGACGATGAAGATTGGTTTCATCACACTCATCGACAGAAAAATCAGCGTCACCCCTACCCTGTACACATAATCTCAACAATCATCAAAAACATGCCACAGAACTAGTTAATCAAAGTAAGACTTCTATTAATAACTCACTTTGTTCATCAAATTTATCTAAAAAGATACTCCTCTAGAGTACTTCATGTCTCAAAATAAGTACAGAATTATATAAAAAGATGCTCTTCTAGAGTACTTCATTTATCATTAATCACATTTTTTCCAAAAAAAATTCCATCTTAGCTCCAAATATCCTCCCACTCTCCCAACCATCCCTTATTTATTGAGGGGAAGATCGTTTCCCTTACCTCGTAAATTGGCTGTTGAATGGTTGAAGGAGCACTTATTTGGGGACAGAGGGGTAGCTCTATCTATGCCTTTGTTCCCCATAGTGGCCACGACACGACAATCTGCGAGTGACTATATACGTATATACTAGAGGTGCAAAACTCATATATGATTTGCCGTCTAAGCAGGTGTGCATATATTTTAGGACAAAAGGTCATCCTTTTGTGGTCACGGTAGCTCATAATGTTTTTCCTTTTTCAATATTACACGTTGGTCATCCATCACCATATATTAAACAATTTACACCTATTTGCTTCCCTAGCTAGCATACTTGGCAGCAATTTTGGATAACTTATAGTGCTCGTAGGTCTCAAACATTTGATACGTATGCCTAACGGACATGTATGAAGGTTGTAGCTACGTAACCTGAGGTCTCCGCGGGATATTACTAAGTACATTTACAATTTAGGCTTAGGAGGTGTCGGGAATACAAGGTGATGCGGTAAAATTTGTCATGGGAAGGGTTTCAATCTTTAAAGAACGGACCAGCATCATCACGCCGTGGTATTTCTACAACATATTACTACTATTTGATTGCGATTTTGTCACATTTGCACCATGACTCTGTGATTATACTTCAGTATATATACCTCTGTGAAGGAATTATATATATTTGAGAGAACAAAAGCAGTTTCTTACACACAGGTATTGAGGTATATAAATTAAGTGAGAAATTTACACAAGGTGTGCATGCTCACCTACAAAGCAGGATATACTGCACATGCCCTCTCCTCTTGTCCGTGAGTCCGAGTGAGGTATTAAGGGTGTGTTTCTTTGGGTGAGTTGGAAACTCATTCCCTTCATACGAAAAATAAAGTAACTCATTAGCACATGATTAATTAAGTATTTACTAAATTTTTTTGAAAAATAAATTAATATGATTTTTAAAAAAACTTTCGTATAAAAAACTTTTTACAAAAAATACACCATTTAGTAGTTTGAAATGCGTGCGCGCGAAACATGAGGGAATGAAGTTGGGAACTCATTGTGCCGAACACACCCTAAATCGCCCTATTTGATTGTAGAAGACAAACGAACATTGTTTTGAAACCAATTGAAACTAGATGGAGATGGGAAGTTTTGAAAGAGAAATGAACTTGTGGGAGCGTTTTCCACGAAATTAAGCTACAGGGGAGATTGAAAAGATCATTGACGTGTAGGGGATATTTGGATTTTTCTCTTTTAGGTAATTTTTTTAATCAAGTGATCCTTAATAAAACATTAACACTAGCAGGTAAACATCTGCTACATAGTACTGAAACTAATGGCCTATCAGTTGACACCCAAAGGTTGCCACTATTTGCCAACAAAAGTTACCCCATTTGCCTAAGGTTAGGTGATCAAAATCCTTGGCACACCTTAGCAAGTCTGAGAATCTCGTCGCACCTTTTTTAAATTATTAATGTGTGAGGCCTAATTTTTTAGAAGAAATATAACCACAACTGTGCCTGCAACCAAACACATGCTTAAGTTGATCAAACTTATCTAACCTTGCGTGTGGCAAACTATGACGAAGTGTGACTAACAAGCGAACAGCCTCTAAGTACTAAGGACATCAACTTCAGAAACTAATGCTTCTTGAAGTACTTTTTTGGTCAAAATATGCTACATGATATGCACCATGGAAATATATATTAGGCATCAATAATGTTGTCGAAAGAGGACGAAATTAACATTAACCAAAACCGGAGTAAGATCTCAAATCCTAACAAGTTTTTGGAGCTAGTAATTCCCTTTAACAATCACCCATGCATGCCTTCATTGCAGTTGATATCTGAACAGGGCCATCGTGCATGCTTCCCCAACATGCCAAAGTTCTATATATTCGCTCCTAATTTCCCAACTCTCTCCTACCCTTCATATATCCTCACTAATATATGCCTGCTTCATCCATCTCTCATCCATACGTCTTCCTTTTTTTCTTTTCCTGTCAGTTTTTCGTTCTCTCGTTCTTAACCATGCAGAATTTATGTAGCATAAACATGCCAGACAGGAAATTATTCACATTCCTATACTCCTAGTCCTAGGTGCATACCAACGTTCCATATATGTAGAACTGAAGCACATGAACATGAACTTTTTTTTTTGTGATACATACCTGCAATGTTGGCTTGGGAGGTACAGGGAAAGAAGTGGACCCTGAGTCGAAAGAGAGATGACCTCTCAGCCATAGATGGATATCCGAGAAAGTGTGATGTCGTTCATAAGGATTCATTCCATCTCAGTTATCAAGTACTCAGGGCCAATGTGAACTTTGATGAGCGATAGTTTTCCTTATTTGATCAGGAATGAATCTTTGATGTGCAAGTTGAGATCAATGAATTAGACTGACTGAGATCTCTGGGTGAATAGCTAAGGGAGACCAGTGATAAATGATATCAAAGACTTGTTGACAAAAACATGACTGCTCAGCTGGTCGACAAAACACTCGAGATATTGCTTGCTTAGCTTACGGTTACATGGAGTGATTAATTTCGTATTATTCGGCTAGACCATCTGTGTTCTGATGGAAATATAAACACATGTTGATTTAATTTATTTCACAAATAAATCCGGACAGTAAGGATGTAAACTAGCATAACCACAGCATACGATCTCGACCTGTATACTAGGCAACTACACATGAATAGGTCAAAGATTCAGATCATATTGGAGACGTATAGAGGGTTCTGATTCTGCTGTGGATTGACTTGATGAGAAGCAGCACACACCACAGGAGGTGTTGTCATCTGCATGCAACCCTCCAAGAGAGAGGAAGATAAGCTATTGTGAAAGACCAACGAGCAGTCGCGCGAAGCGTTTCCCAAAAACCTTATTAGCGCCTGCTCCCGTTGTAGGACCTTGAAGGCGAATGTTCCAAAGACCTGCTCTACTGATCGTCAGTGCACGTCGGTGAGTGAGAAGGAGTAGACTACAGGCGATGATGTAGTACAGAGGAGGAGGCAAAACCTAGATAGCTTTTCGCGTGTGTTGTGAGGAGGCGGCGGCTCGGTTTATACAGGGATAATAGGATTCGTGATGAAGACACCTGCACGTTCTCCACAACATGTAACCAAACCGGATAGGTTGCGGCATAACCTATCCGGATTCCATGCCGCTCCACGCACCAGAGTACTCGGTGTATTTCCAAAAAGTAGGTTTTAAAAAACAAACACCGAATTTTGTAGCAAAATAAAATTGCAAAAGAAAGCTGTGTTTGCGTAAGCACGAGGGACCAATTTTGGTGACTATTCACGGGCTTGTTGCGTACGTGCGCTGCCTAGCCCGAGCCCAAGGTGAGCAAGCACATGTATTCCTCTAGTTTTCTATACCACACATGTCTCAAGTGGCTAACTAAGAGAAGACTCTCCCTTTTAAAAATATCTCCCTCTCTTTAATAGGCAAGATGATACTAAATATTGCCATGCATACCTTTTCATAAGGTGGGTTATGTTTTTGTGATTTTTCAAAGAATTAATCTTTAAATAGGTCTTAGCCCATCTATTAATTCCAACGTCTTCATTATCTTAAATATGAATCTACACATTGATCCATTTAGAATCATAAGAAAAAAATTCTTAGCTAATCACTACAGAAATTAACCATGGTTGCTGTCTCACGGTACAAAATACAGTAGTGCAATGATTGAGAGAGAAGCACGAAATTGTACAAAACCAAATGTTGTTTCAGCGTAGTGAAACTTGACTGAAGTAATTTTGGTAAAACTTAAAAGGTGTTGATGTGTATGAAAATTCATCTCGGTTATATATGCTTAAAGTTGAGTTTATATAAGTACGCACTTGGGTTCATTGTCTAAACAAAACCACGTAAGTCGTTAAGGTTCTATTTGGTTTGATGACAAGGTCAAATGGATGTACCCATCTATAGTTATAGTTTTAGGGATAGGAGGATCCATTTTAGGTGTTTTATTTGTTGGGTTACCATGGAATGAGCCATATTTTGGATGGATAAGATGAGAATAGTAAGATATCCAGTTATAACGAAATATGTTGATCATCATTGATCTTACAGTAATCAATGATAACTAGGAAGAAAAGCCCGTGCACATACGCGGGCATCATATTTAACATTGCTTAAAATTCTATTACTTTAAATATGTGAATTTTTTTATGTAGGATGACTTTTGAAATATTCTCTTATTCTCTTTCATTTTTTTATTAATTTACCAATAATTTGGTTCGGACTGCTTTGGGCAGTGGTTACGATTTTGTGGTAAGTACACTTAGAAAGCACGCAATTCGAAACTAAAGTTACCTGAAATTGTGTGATCTTAATCTGCGAGAAAATATTGTCTGCAATAATAGTTGGCTGGTATGTAATTATTATTAATACTAACTGCATATTTTTAAGTGTGTGGTTTCTATGGCATAGTTTTCTTATAAGAGTAACTTCTCTAAGGTCAGATGCTTTTTTTTCTTATTTTTGGAGTTTCTGGCATATTTTCTTTGTTGAATTTCTAAATTTCATCATTTATTTAGCCATGCTAGTTACATTCCAGCGTGATATCCGAACCATCACCCTTTTCATAAATCTGTTAGCTAGGAAAATGAGACCCTTGATGAGTGCGTAACGTGTACGGAAAAAACAAATTTTACAATTAATGTAGAGACTTCATAGATTGGATATTTATTTTAGAATTTGGGATCATTCTCTGGTTTATAAATACACACAGATCAATGCCTACAAGATATCAAGAGAAATTAACTAACCTTATAGAAAGGCATTAGATGTCTAATGCTATATCTCACCAATTTAATTAAAAAAATTAAAGGTTGGATATTTTTTTCCTTTTTGGTAAAATGATGAGATTGGATGTCGGTATTTGTAACATAAGCTTCTGTTCCGAAGACATATAATTGTTCTTCTACGGTTTTGAATTGGTTATAATGGAATTCCGAACCATCCTTCGGAATAACTGAAAACTTTAATGTGGCTAGCTAGTATCATGCTATGTTTGTTTATTTCTTCAACTTCTGCTTCTCTCGCCTAGAATGGTTTTTCATTGACTCCGACAAGTGGCCTCAAGATGACAGGTGGGTCTATAATCTGATAATTTTGTTAGCATTGAAATATAGTTAATATGAATCTTACATTGTTGATTTAATTAAAAATTACAATGCTTCAAATAGATCATGAATTTAAAAGCTACAACAGGGTTTAAAGATTGTTTATTTATTTATGAAACCTACGAAGATCGATACGTACATGGGATCATCTATGTCTATGCATACATGCATGGTCGTGCCGCGCTTCGAATGCACACTGAGCTCAGCGTGAGAAGGGATATTAGAAACAAAACATTACATATTTAACTTTGTTTGGAGGCATTAGATATTTTCTTTAAATATTTAACTACCGTAGAAAAAAAGAGGAGAGACGGGGAGCCAACTTCTTCTCACGTGCACTACTACAAAAAGCATTTTTCCAAATGGCCAAAACCTATTTTTGTATGTGATTGAACCATCCCTCTATCCGAAAGTGTTTATGAAAATCGCTAATTTTTCACGCGGTTGGCGCAACCGCATGTGAAAATCCAATTTTCGCGTGCAGGTGCTTATGTCATCTGCATGCAAAAATAAAAATCCAAAAAAAATATTAATCCCAAAAATCAAAACCCTAGCTAGGTGCGGTCCGCTGGTGATGTTGTCGTCGCAGGCTGCCACCGCTCATCGCCGTTGCTGAGTCCGCGCTGCCATCGCCGGATCCGCACGAGGAACAGCCCCGCCGCTGCCGCCGTCACCCCTCGCCTCCTCCGCCGGGCTCCTCCCACCGCCGTCACCGGATCCGTGCGGGGCTGGTGGGTGAGGGCCATCCCCCGCGCATTGATGGCGGAGGATGCCAACCGCTAGTCACCCGCCCCCACCCGAGGTCATCGAGCCAGGCGCCGTCCGCTGCCGGCCAATAGCCCACTGTCGCTGCTCGGGAGGGAACTAAAGGGAGAGAGAGGAGAGAGAGACGAGTTTGAAATAATATGAGGAGGAGAGGAGGTGAGAGAGACAAAAAGAGAAGAGAAGAATGATGACTTGAGAAAATTTGAAGTGCTGAGAGGGAATAGAGAAGGTAAGTCACAATTCTGGCGAACCTTTAAGAGGCCCGCCTGTGAACATACATTTTCCATGTGGCCGTTTAAGAGGCCAGTCTGTGAAAATCGGTTTATTTTTGCATATGACTCCTTACGAGATCCATCTGCGGAAATAGACACTACTACAGAAATATCTATTAGTGTCGGTTCGAAACGGCTAATAGGTATCAGTTTTGGGCCCGACACCTATTGGTCGGCACCAATAACCAAAGACATTGGTGCCGGTTCTTCATCCGGCACCTATGTGTCTTGAAAGGTGCTGGTTCCTATTAACAACCGGCACCTATATGTCCTTATAGGTGCCGGTTGTTAATAGGAACTGGCACCTATAAGCCTACCAGAGCGCCTTAGATGTCCATGTAGTCGATACAAAACTCAACCACCTCCTCTGTTGCATAACCCTCTATGATACTGCCTTCCGGTCGAGCTCTGTTACGCACATACTTCTTTATGATCCCCATAAACCTCTCGAAAGCCCACATGTTATGCAGGTACACTGGGCCGAGAATCTTTATCTCTTTCACGATATGTGACACAAGGTGAAGCATTATATCAAAAAATGATGGTGAAAAACACATCTCGAGTTGACAAAGGGTAATGATTGCATCTGCTTGGAGCTTGTCTAGTGTGCTTGGATCGATCACCTTCTGATATATAGCATTGAAGAACGAGCACAATTTTATGATTGGGTTGCGAACGCTGTCTGGCAAGATGCCTCTAATCGCAATAGGGAGCAGCTGTGTCATCAGCACGTGGCAATCATGTGACTTCATGCCTACTATTTTCTTCTCTTTCATGTTAACAAGTCTTTTAATGTTCGCAGAGTATCCAGATGGGACTCGGACACTCTGTAGGCACTCCAATAGGCTTATTTTCTCGGCGGCACTTAGTGTGTAGCACGCCGGAGGGAGGTACTGGCGGCCATTGGGACGTTCTTGAGGATGTAGCTCGGGCCTGATGTTCATGTCTACGAGGTCTCTCCGGGCTTTCAACGTATCCTTTGTCTTGCTAGGTATGTTTAGCAGGACTCCCATCAAACTCTCGCACACATTTTTCTCAACGTGCATCACGTCGATTGCGTGACGAACATCCAAATCTTTCCAACACGGTAGTTCCCAAAAGATAGATTTCTTCTTGCAAAGAGGCTTGTCACCACTCTTGCTCGCCGCATTTCTATTGCCATGCCCCTTACCAAATATACATTCTATATCTTTTACCTCTTCAAAAATATCTCTGCCTGTACGGTGTATTGGAGCTGTCCCCTTCTCCACTGTGCCATCGAAATCTCTTCTATTGCTACGATACGGGTGGCCGGTAGGAAGAAACCTCCGATGACACATGTACACAGTCTTTCCTGAGTACCTCAGCCACCTGCTTGCTGTGTCCCGCATGCACTGCACACGTGCACAACCACCTTTCACTGTTTGGCCGGATGTGTTGCCAGCCGCAGGGTAATCTTGAATGGTAACGAACAACATTGCCCTTAAGGTGAAGTACTCTCTTTTGTATGCATCCCACATCTACACACCCCGGTCTCATAGTAACTTAAGATCATCTACCAATGGCCTAAAGTAGACATCGATATCGTTGCCAGGTTGCTTGGGCTCTTGGATTAGAAGTGGCATCATTATATACTTGCGCTTCATGCACAACCATGAAGGAAGGTTGTAGATGACAAGTGTCACTAGCCACGTGCTATGCCGACTGCTCATATCGCCGAATGGATTCATCCCGTCTGTGCTTAGCCCAAACCTTACATTCCTAATCTCGTATGCAAACCTTTTGTACTTTCTATCTATCTTTCTCCATTGAGATCCATCGGCAATGTGCCTTATCAACCCATCCTTCTCATGGTCTTCTCGTGCCACCGCATCATCTTTGCATGCTTTTTGTTTGCATACAAGCGCTCAATCCGAGGGATTATAGGAAAATACCATGCAACCTTAACGGGCACTTTCCTCTTCTTTAGAACGGGCCCACCACTACCATCATCAGCATCATCATCGTTATCTCCACCCTGATACCGCGGTGCTTTGCAAACTGGACACGTTTCCAAGTCTTCATAGTTACCTCGATAAAGAATACAGTCATTTCGACAAGCGTGAATTTTTTGCACTTCCAGCCCAAGTGGACAAACAACCTTTTTTGCTTGGTATGTTGTTTCTGGCAATACATGACCTGCTGGAAGGTCTCTGATCAGCTGCAGAAGCTCTGTGAAGCTCTTGTCACTCCAGCTGTTGGTTGATTTCATCTGCAATAACGAGAGGACGACGTGTAACTTGGTGTGTTCCTCGTTGCATCCTGGATAAAGCGGTGTTTTTGAGTCCTCCACCATGGCTTTGAACTTCTCATATTGCTTGTCATCACTGTAGGCTGTCTCCCCATCGCGCAACATTTGATCCAAACCATCTGATTCGCGATTCTCATATTCACCTTCGTCACCAGGCAACTCCACATTGTCTTCGTGCATTGCTTCACCATGATTGTCCACACTGTCATTCTCATCTTCACCATGATTGTCATGGTCCTGACATGTGTGATTACGCATAAAACCTCTTGTTAGAAGATGCTCGTGAACTTGTTTTGCAGGAAACTATCTCTCATTCCTGCAATCAGCGCATGGACAATGCAAATGTTCCGTCATGCTCAACGATCGAGAACTCGTGGCCGCGATCACAAAGTTGGTTACTCCCCTGGCATACTCCAAGGTACCACGCTTCGCACCGTTCATCCCTCCTTCATCCATCGTCCTACGAAAATTCTTAAATTAACTGCTAACATATATAAATTGATTAAATCCGTAAATCAATCAAAAATCATCGTTACTAATCTTTCATATGTAAAATACTCGATGATTTAATACTCTCCACATTACACAAATAGACACAAGTAACATATTCTCAATATTACTCCAAAATCAATAAGTCATTATATTTTCTCAAAATATTGGACTAATTCAACAAGAGACGTGTACATTATCTATCACAAATAAGAAAAGCATATATACCATAAAGAATTAATCACACAAATGAAAAAAACTTGCTTAGAGAAAATGTACTAACCTTTGTACTAACCTTTAAACATGAGAAAATATACAAATTCCTTGATGTTTTTAAAATTTTTCGGCAAAACCTCTCCCCCCATTTGCATGAGCCGCACGAAGACGCTCAAAATGAGCTCACCAGTGCTGAGAGGAGATATATATAGGTGCAAAGGATATAGGTGCCGGTTTACAAAAATAACTGGCACCTATACTCAGTTCCTTCCGTGGTAAGGAACCACATATGTGCCGGTTCTTATTACGAACCGGCACATATATTATAGGTGTCGGTTTTTAGTATTCAACCGACACCATTTGAAGCAAATAGGTGCCGGTTCTTATTATGAACCGGCACCTATTCTTTTCTTCGTCCGAAACGGCACCTATAATCTATAATTGAGACGATAAATGACTAATAGGTGCCGGTTTTTGTTCAACCGACACCTATTATGCCGACACTGATGAACGTTTTTGTAGTAGTGATATTTTTACATGCAGGTCTCTTAAGGGGCCGTTCACGAAAATAGAGATCGATTTTTGCAGCCGCGATCAGTTATGGTCCGCCTGCAACCTATATGGGCCCTCGTTCAAAAAAAATGTTTCTGTAGTAGTGGTGTGCGAAAGGCAGGGAGCTAGGGATGGGTGCTTTCTGCGGAGGGATAGGGAGAGGATTTTGGAGTATTTTGTTTTGTTTAAATTTTCTTTAAAAAATCTAATGGTGTAAAATAATGTGTCCACTAGTTTAAGTGAAAATCAAGGGCCATATGTTTTTCATTTTTTCAGATTTTTAGGATTTTCTCCAATTTATTATAGCACCATGTGATAATCTAGGAGCGTTTGTAGACCTCCACGTGATGGTTTAGTAGATGGTTAGAGATTGGACCGCCTGCCAACGTGGGAGGAGGCCTAATTGACAAAACATGATTACTTTGTGGGACTGCCCTCTGATTGCCCCATCTTTCTTACTGTACATCTCTTACCAATTAACACCATTACCGTGAGAAATTTGAGAATATGCAACTCAATTCTCACTTGATTTAGGATTTGCCACTCAATTTTTATGGCTTTGGTAATGTCTTTGGGTATATATGCACCGGTAAAGCGACGGCGACCGCTAGCTCCATCAGCGATGGCGACGAGGGCTACACGCGACAACCGTGATGAGGAATGTTGTGATGACGTGGATTTGTTCTTCTTGTTCCGTGAATTTGTGATGGTGTGGATTTGTTCTGTTTCTGTGGATCTGTTATGCTTCTGTGAATTCACGAATGGGAATTTTGGATTGGATTGGATTGGATTGGATTGGGTGAGGAATGGAAGTAGGAATGGGAAGCGCTGTCCCCAGCCAAAACGGCATTGGCAGTGTATGTTTTTTAGTGCTGAAAAACATCTTCGCAATTGTTACTTAGACGGCCGGTCACCCACATGTGAAAATACATGAAAATCATAGGCCGTCTACAAAAATGCTTTTCGTAGCAGTGATATTGACCGATATTTTTCAAACATTGCAATGCAGTTGCCCTTAAAATGAACGTGGAAATAATATGGGCTAAGATGGTCTGTTATAAAGCACCATCCAGGACTTGGTACTCAGCAAGCATGTTGGCACATGTCTGCATATACATTTCTCGATAGTTGAATTCAGGACTCTGCGTTTCGTCAGTAACGTACCCATCTTTGTGATTCAAGTATGCCCTTGACATTTCTGTGGTTGATCTTCAGTGACACTGTTCTTTGTCTACCCAATGAACTGAAGAGCTCACTGCTACAGAAACACAAAGCGGTGCCGGTTGGAAACCCCGCATAGGTGTCGGTTTTCTCAATCGACACCTAACAGGCACACTGATGAGAGAAATTAAAGGTGCCGGTTTTGATTGAAACCGGTACCTTTGAGGTCCTAAGAATAAAAAAGAAGACGGCTCAATGTAGAGCAGCTCCCAATCACCCATGAGATCCCAATATAATAATACAATCACAGAATAAAGAAAAAACAAACATCCATAAATAAACATCCATGAACAAAATAACGAGAAGCCTCCACCGTCGCCGGACGGGAGAGACCGCTGCCGCTGCCACCGCCGCCACCAGGTCCGCCCATAGGAGCCGCCGACGCCACCGGATCCACCCGGCATCGCCGTCATCGCAGTGGCGGAGAAGGGAGGAGGAAGGGCTGCAGCTCCGAAGAGAAGAGGAAAGGGGAGGAGGAGGGGAGGGGAGAGAGTCACCAGAGAGGAGGAGAGGAGGCGTTAGAGAGAGGTGAAGGGGGCGAGCTGTGGAGGTGAAGGGCGAGAGAGAGGGAGGAGAGGTGAAGAGACGGGTGAGACGATAAGGACGGGGCAAAGGGGCTAGGGCGAGTGGACGCGGTAAAAAGGGGAGGCTAAAAAATTCCAACTCGGCTTGGTTATTTTGCCGGTTTTTTAGAAAACCGCCACATATAATATAGGATATGTATCGGTTTTTTAATTAACCGGTATCTATAATATATTATAGGTGATGGTTCTTTTTTTAAAACCAGTACAAATGATATTGGTGTTGGTTTACTAGTTCTATATTTTTTTTATCCCACAAGGATGAGAATGCACCCGCTTTTGTGTGTTTTTGTTAGTGGCTGCAATATTGAACTGGAATTCTCACTTGCATAGGACATGAACATGAACTGAAATTATGGCCATTCACAGGGATTACGGTACATTCGAACAAGGCATAAGATATAGTTGGACTATTAGTGGTCTTCTTATTTAACCAAATTATCGTAGTCTAGTCCCCGCAAAAAAAAACTAGTAAATAAGCCTGAAGGAGATTAACGTGCATAATGAATATATATGCCCGTCTGAAAAAGAAAAATGTTGCTTATTGGTCTAGAAAATTCGAAATGCAGCAACCAGACATGCAAATAAAACAATCCGAAACATTTCAATTCAAGAAGATCTAGGATTGCACAGCAAGAATTAAGCCAACCAGAGAGGGAGTGAATGGTTGAAGTACCAAAAAATCTAAACTTTTAGCAAAATTAAAAGTTACCCTCAAATTCGATGTAGATCGATCTAACCAAAGTAGATGCGTCGGTCTGACCAATGTAGATGCTCCGATCTGACCACCCAATGCGTCGCCGCCGGTCTAATTGTCGTAGTTTCGCCGATCCGACCGGTGCAATGCCGCCGGTCTTACCGACGATATCTTGTTGGTTGGACCATCGCACCCGAACAAACACAAATCAAAGATCTCTCAAGTAGATTTAACTTTATTACTTTTATTTATGTTTACAAAGTGCAATAATAACATTTCTCTCAAAAATCTCGACTAAACTCAAAACCCTAACATTTTTCTAAACTCAACAATCACAAAATTGATACTAAGAGGTCTCTACCTCCCTCTCTATTTATACCCCTTGATCTGTAGCTTAAACCCACGAATCCAATTCATACAAGAAGTCTTAATCCTCTAGGAAACCTTTTAAGTACAAGAAACAAACTTTACAAACTCAATCCTACTAAATTTGGACTCCTTTCAAATTTGACTCCTCATCCCATACGCACACAATATCTCCATCATATGCCATATGGAATCTTCACCAACCATGTGCATTGATCTTTAGCCTAAGCATCCCGTATGAAATCCTGATCGCCCTGACATCATCTTCTCCCAAGTTGATTCTCTATCCATCACCGGCAACGGTCTCCTGAGGCATCAAAGCTCATCTACACATGCATCAACCAAGAAGTCATAAACATGAATTAATCACGAGAATTCAAATAAACAACCCAAAACCAAAACCGACATAGAGCCGACCGGTCAGACCGTCGGGCCAGCCGGTCTGATCGGACAATACACGCCGGTCTGACTAGCAGCCATAGCCCGGTCTAACCGGCCCAACTCAGCAGAAAGACCTGTTCATCATCTGAAAACCTATTCACCGTAACCCTGGTCTGACCGGTACACAAACCTCGGTCTGACCGGCTACAAAACCACTTCGCCAATAATCTCCAAATATCAAAACCAATCATCACATATGCCAATTGTTCATCATGAAATAATAATCAAACACACTTTGATTTTACAATCACCTTCTTGATGAATACATTGGCAAACCCACAAGAATTTGTTTTGGTGTTTGGAAAAATAAAAACAAAGAAGTGATAAAAAGCATCGGAGTGCTAAAAAATTTAAAAAAACTTCTCTCACTTTTGAAAAGAAAGAAATTTCCCTGAACTAAAAACATGCACTTTCTGTATCTCTTCTCCCCTTTTGACAATGATTTCATCAAGAATTTACATTATATTCATCATATTATGATGAGCTTAAAAATATACCGAGAGCTTATTTATAAACATATGTTGCAACATAAAGAGATAATCATCAACTAGATAACAAGCATGCACTAAAGTATAATCATAAACCAAAAATATTACAAATAAGATCAAGTCAACAATCCAAATTCATGATTTCAAACGATTTATAATGCAAGATTAACACTACGACATAGATTGAAAGAAAAACCCCTACACATATACCCATTGTATAATTATTCTTTCTCAAATTAATTCAATCAAGAGAACTTTCAGCATTTATTTCACCTTTTTGTGCTCTTTTTGACATTGAACATTAAAATTTTATAATTGGGTACGTCCTTACCATCAAGACTGTTTTCAAGGATTCGACATCCATTATTTTTTTCACCGTGAATACATACTTGTTGTCAAGACTGTTTCAAAGGATTCGGTATTCATTTTTTCTCTCTTAAAAGCAATATTCGCACGTGCGGCATTTAGAACATATAGCAATTTGAGGAATAACAAAGCAATAAGCATATATATAAGCATTACTCAACCAAACTAAGCACTAGTTTAAACATTGCATAATTTCTTAATTCAAGTAAAAGAATTAGTGTCATGCATCGTCTCCTGTAAAAGCTATAACTAAGTCTCATTAAAAGACTAGAATACATATAAGCTATACTAGCGATAAATAAAACTTAATCATATTGCTAGCATGCACATGAATATTCAATAGACATATAACAAAGCTCTCTTTTCGTTTTATTTTCAGATTTGCTTGATGAAACCAGAAGCACAAGCTCCCCCTCAAAACATGCCAAAAGGATGAATAATTTCTAATTCTCCACAAAGAAAAGCAAAGCGAGAAGCATCGAATGGTTTAATGAAAATATCAGTTAGTTGCAACTTTGTATCCAAAAACTTCAATTCAACATCTCTTTTCTCAACATGATCCCTTAAAAAGTGAAAGCGAATATCAATGTGCTTTGTGCGTGAGTGTTATACAGGATTCTTAGTAATATTAATAGCATTTATGTTATCGCAAAAGAGAGAAACTTTTTCAAAAGCAAGACCATAATGTTTCAAAGTCGATATAAGCCAAAGAATCTAATAACAACAACTAGCAGCAGCAACATATTCAGATTCAGCAGTTGATTAAGCAACACTAGATTATTTCCTAGAAGACCATGCAATCAATGATGTATCAAGAAAATGACATATTTCACTAGTACTTTTTCTATCAATTTTACAACCAGCAAAATCAGCATTGGAATATCCACTCAAGCATATAAATGATAAAGTAGAATACCAAATTCCAAACTGAAGAGTGTGATTCAAATACCTCATAATCTGCTTGACCACTTGATGATGCGAAGCACGTGGAGAAGCTTAAAACGAGCACACAAACACACAACAAATTGTATGTCTGGCCTTAAAGCAGTGAGATACAACAAAAATTCAATCATACTTCTATACTCCTTTTAATCAACAGCTTTACCATCTTCACCATCTTCATCAGGATCCAACACAGCAGTAGAACAAATTGGTGTAGAAATTGGCTTGCAATTCTCCATCTTGAAATGTCGTAGAAGATCTTTCTTGTACTTTGTTTGGTGCACAAACGTACCTTGAAGTGTTTGCTTAATTTGTAATTCCAAAAAATTATGATAACTCACCCATCATGCTCATCTCAAATTCCCTGCGCTTTGTCTTAGCAAACTCCACTACCAAAAATGTGAGATGAACAACCAAAGATAATATCATCCACATAAATTTGAACGAAAAGTTGATTATCACCATGCCTTAGAAGAAAAAGAGTTTTATCAATCTTTTCCATTTGAAAATCTTTTTTAAGCAAAAAGTTTTTAAGTCT
This sequence comes from Oryza officinalis, assembly GCA_008326285.1. Lineage (NCBI taxonomy): Eukaryota > Viridiplantae > Streptophyta > Magnoliopsida > Poales > Poaceae > Oryza > Oryza officinalis. Next base: position 16,362,202 of record BDMV01000009.1, read on the forward strand.
ATTATAACATGCTCTAGGTGTTTGTTTCAAACCATACAAAGCTTTTGACAATTTAAAAACATGGTTCGGAAACTCAGAATTTTCAAAACCCGAGGGTTATTTGACATAAACTTCCTCTTGTATAAAACCATTTAGAAAAGCACTTTTAACATCCATTTGATATAATTTAAATCCTTTTTAAATGGCAAAAGCCAACAAAAGTTTTATGAAAATTCAAACCTTCCACTTGAGTAAAACCTTGAGCAACAAGTCTAGCTTTATTTCTCACAATCAAACCATTCTCATTTTGTTTATTTTTGAAAACCTATTTAGTTCCAATAATTTTATGACCAGAAGAAGGTTCAACTAAAGTCCAAACTTTGTTTCTCTCAAAATTTTCAAGTTCTTCGTTCATGGCATTAATCTATGATTCATCAGTTAAGGCATAAGTATCATCTTTGGGTTCAAAATAAACAACAAATGTAGAATTTGCATGAATATCATGAGTTGTTACCTTGGACCTTGTAGTACGCTCACCTAGATTACTGATAATTTGTTTCGGTGGATGTCGTCGTTGAATATGCAAAGGAGCAGTGACTTCATAAGCTATTTCATATTATGTACCTTCACTTGTCGAAGTAGTAGCCTCTGGAGGTTCATTGGAATCAGCATCACTAGAACCCGAAGCGGACCCACCCGGCCAGTTTGACCGCGACTCATGCGTCGGTCTGACCGACGGTGTCTTGGTGGTCTGACCGGCCTAGTACCCAATCTGACTGACCGAGCCAGCTCATCTTCGTCACCACTTTTGTCCTCAAATAAACGACCATCCTCTCCCTGAACCTATGATAATGTTCCTGCAATTTCAGGTCTAGTACCAGGACTAGCCTCATCAAAAGTGACTTCACAAGTCTCAAGAATTTTGTTAGTTTCTAAAACAAGTTAACGATAGCCACGAGAATGTGCAGGATATCCAAGAAGTTTTCCATCGGTAGAGTGTGCCTCAAATTTATCCAAATTTTCAGATTTCAAGACAAAACACTTGCAACCAAAAACACGCAAATGTCAAACTTTGGGTTGATATTGTTGGTGCAGAATTTCGACCCGTCCAGCAACCAAACGGGTTTCGCGTTACCACGGCGGCCTGGGAGATCTGCTTAACTCCAGTGTAGGTCCAAATGGCTTGCCTAGTCGTAAGTAGAGCGTGCCAGTTGATTTGATCTGCAATCAACAAGAAACAAGTAAACCAAGTCAGAGAACAATGGCCGATCGGTCAATAGACCGATGACACATTGTCATAGCCCAGCCGATAGGGCAAAGCTATATCGGCTCACTTAGAAAATAAGTAAAACATGAATCTAATCTTATCAGCCTTCATTGATATGTAGATCTCAACTAATAATATCGGCCGATAAGGATAACGAAGGTAACTACACTAGCTAGTACTCTAGTGCAAACTTATACGAGCCAATCGGCCAATATAAACACATCAACCATAAAGAAATCTTAAGATTACTTCACGATCGACGTATCTATACTTATCGATCTGCACATATAAGTGGCAAACACATGCAAGAAACATAAAGCAACCACATGCGTTAGATAAGACCGGCTAAAACCCCGGCACTATCCTTAGTTACAACCAAAAACAGGCTTCGTGTTAGATCTCAAAACAGGACTAAGGTCGATGGCAACTCGAAGTGTGAATTGAGACTTAACGCGAAGAAAATCAGGTCGTCGATTGCTTTTTGGGGATGGTAGCTGCATTGAACAATCTAGCCAAGCATAAGAATTAAACCATCGTCGGCAATAAACCCTAAAGCGAGTAAACCGCTGGCAAGGCTTAATTAAGATACCTGTCAAAATTATTCAAGACATGGTAATCGACGATCACATCATCGAGGCTTAACGTGTCTAAAGTGACACGTTAGCCCCGACGATGCAGATCGTCGGGGACGAGTTCTTACCTCTGCTCCGAAGAAGCAAGAACTCGTCGAAGAAGACCTCTTGCGAGGGTTGGCGATGTGCCGTAAGTAGATTGATTTGATTGTGTGATTGATTCTTTTTTTTTACATGTACAAACTATCGGGATATTTATACCCAAGATAACAACAGAACCCTTGTCGGGTACGTTCTTATCTACAACTAACAAACAAGCATAACTACCCAATTTACAAGATACAGTTGCCTAAAACTGAGCTTTATCTCTATTTGGCAACCTCCTTAAAGCTTATCTTGAGCCCAAACCAAGCCTACGTTGAAGCTGTCAACTTACAACCCATATCGCCCTTCAATCAAACCGAATCCGTATCGGCCGATACGCTCTTTATGGCATTATCTTTCCCAGTCCGATACAGCTACCGGGTCTGATACGACTCCTAATCTGGCTCGAACTCAATCCTCCTTCTCTGCTTCGATTCCTCTTCCGCTTCCAAGTCGATTACCAAATTTCATCGTTAACACATGCCCCCCAATTCCGCTTCATTATATAATGTGGCGGAATTAGCTCCGAGGAACCCATCAACTTCTTAGCTAGGTCTTGTCTGAAAACCGCGCAAATCCAGATTCGACAACTTCCGCCGCCGATCCAACAAGATCTTCGTGTTCTTCAACTCCGGCGACCGCTCGGTACTCCATCAACATCGACCCCTTTCGCAACGATCCCCTCTTCAACAACAATGGCTTCCGCCCCATTCTACGCCTCTGAGATCCCCGCGGTAAGTCAACTCATTCAATCCTGCATTATCGCTTTCCCCGTCGATTTCTCCAAGTTAGGGTTTTACTCTCTGTCCCCCCCCCCCCGGGTCTTATATTTTCATCGTCGTTCTCACGATTTAGGTCTTCAAAAACCAAATCTTGATCCCTACCGACGATAAATCCCATCGCTTTCTCCTGGGCCCCATGGGCGACTGCGACCCAACCTGGCTAATCAACGCCGAAACAGACAGAATCCCCTTCAGGCAAGCCAAGCCCACTGTTTCTACGTGGAAACACACCTTCAGGTCATGGCCATCGAAGCTAAACGGATACAGGACCTGGCACAAAAGGATTGCTGCTGTCAAACAAGTCCACTGGGACGAGATTGGAATTGGCCAATGAATAACTCTGTCGCTGGCCGATACCAAGAAAAATGAGCCACTAATGTCAGCTGCCAGCTACTTCTGGTCAAGTACCTTGAACGCCTTCATGTTCAAGCAAGGTCCGATGACCTCAACCCTCATAGATATCAAGGTACTCACAGGACTAGACATCGACTCTGAGATTAATCCCTTCAGCCTCCTGATAAATAGCACATGGAACAAGGATCGGTCTCAGAGCGAGAACATGTAGCTTTCCTGACATTGTGGTTGGAAAGATTCGTCTTCTGCGGATCGACCTGCGGCCCCACAACAAACTATCAGCACCTGGCTCAGGCCCTGGTCAGCAAAAAATAAATCCCTCTCAGCCGATATCTCTTAGGAACTGTATATCGGCTACTCTACATTGCCACACAAGACTTGATGCTGAAACAAACCGTGGCACACGGGGGACCATGGTGGTTCATCCAACTGTGGCTAACAATTCACACCAACACCATGGTTGATCGGCCACCTCTATCAGACTCGCGCTTCCCATCAAAGTATGCCGATCACGAAGATCCCAGAAGCAGACGATGCATGTCTTATGGAGAAGCAGCCTCCGTCTACCCTGGCGCAGATCAATCGGCCGATGACATGGCTACATGGTTCATCCGTTTCTTCACCGGCCCTCCATCAGCCAAGATGGACATGTTTATCTATACATCGGACCGAGACTATGAGCTCCCAGATGCTCTGCAACTGAGCTTGGTAAACGATGACATGGAGTCCAGAGAGGTGTTTATGATCGGCCTCACTCCATGCCTGCTCCCGGTAGGCATTTTTCAGGGAAGGAGCACCAGCCTGTCCTATGAATTTTATAACCCAATGGCAGCTGCTAGGCAATGCGGGCTCGGGCAACTTCCCATCAGTTTATACCTTCATAAACTCCTAGAGAGCAGAGGCACAGTCTCATCGGCTCTAGTTATGAGCAAGGCGATGGAAATCGAACTCCCAAATCTTGGTGACTGTGATCGGCTGCACCTGAATACCTTTGTCCACATCAATTTCCAAACCTGGTGGCAAGAGTGGGCCGCTCATATTTTCCACCAATTGGCCAGGTTCTATGTAACAGAGCTTATCCAAGGCATCAGTCCCCAAGTACCAGATGAGCCGATTCCTTCTGTGAGCAACAGTGGACAGAAGATTTTCTATGCTCAAGCCATACCTCCATCGGGGTCAACCATCCTGGAGTCCATCATCGGCCTCACTGCCCCAAAGATACCATCACTGCTCCAGGGGCCGATGATCAAGGAAAACCCCAAGAGGAAAGCGCCATTTAAGGGCAAAGCCCAAAAATCCAGCAAAAAAGCCAAAATTGACGACCAAGAAGATCTCGAAGAGCTGATCCCTCCATAGAAGAGTTTCTCAAAGAACAAGTAATGGAGGAAGAAGTCGATGCAGCTGCTGCCGATACATATGAAGAAAACACATCGGCTGAAGCTATCAAGGAAACATCAGCCGAAACCACTGAGATCCCACCGGCCGATGACCAAAGTGATGCCCCCCAACCGAAAAAGACCAAACATGCAATCCGCAAGGTAAACACAATTTTTTTTCCGTGCTCACATAACCCCTTCCTATTGCTTGGCTTTAATTTGATATCCTTTTCAGGCTGTGGCATCATCTATACTGAAGGAAAGAACTCAATCGGCCCCTCTGCCAAGGACTAAGAAAGCAACCCTACAACGGTGTGAGCGGGCTAAAGCACGATTGAGGACTCCGTCTCCTTCTCCAGCACCCTCTCCGGTCGCCTCGGTAAGAGTTGATTTATATATTATCATGCTAATCTCACAACCCTACTTACCAATCCCTTGCTTTTCAGCCTAGGGCCCCAGCACCTTCGCCACATCGGCCAACCCCATCGCCTACTGCCTCAACACAGCAAAGGGAGGCCGATGCAAACACCACCGATACTCCAACTCAGGTAATGAGACCTAGCCCGATCCCCTTTCGTCAGCTCCCATTTGACAAGACTGACCTTGACCTCTGTTGCTGTTTACAGAGCCTAGCCGATATGTTTTCATTTGACATCGGCCAGTTTCTTGATGACGAGGACAAGGAACTGCCCAGCACCGCCAAGGCGTCGATCTTCGATGAATTAAAGAACTGACTGTCCGATATTGGGAATCGGCTAGAAGCCTCGCTGGAGTGTTTGGTAGACGATTGCTCCTCCATCAGAGCCAGGGTACAAGAAATCCAAAACGAACTGCCCGAAGACCTGATGGAGACCCTCACACCGGCCATCTTCCTGGAACAATACCGATTCAAGCTCAACAAAGCAAAAGAAAGACTCGCAGAGCGACGAGAGCGCGAACAACTGGAATCGGCCCTGACCGCTAGCAAAACTCAAGTTAACGCCGATAAGACCAAGTTGGACGAGCTAGCGGTGGAGCCGATTGTATTGAAAAATAGACTTGAAGAACTCCGTTGCCTCGAGGCAGAGCTAGAATCGAAGCTGGCCACTACACGCCGAGAAATCCAAGAAGTCGAAGCCGGAATAGCTGCATCACCTAAGGCCATAGAAGATCAGACGGCACAGCTCAAGGCATCGGCCAAGTACCTCGCGACCCTAAGCAAATCACTGAAACCGATCCCAGGGACGATGGCCGATGATGCCCAGGCTATTGAAGACGTTGAGCAGATTCGCCGTAAAGCCATTGCTGCTATTGCGGACTTCATAGGGTGATGTAGCATATTTTATTTTTATAATGTATAAACATACACCTTATCGGCCATGAAGCCGAATTTGTCTTGAAAATTCCAGCCTAATCATTGCTTCTGAAATCCTCTGAGTTCAATCTCACTCTGATGAATTGTATCTTAAAAAAAACACCTGTGCATGTATATATCTTTAATATGAACAATCTCATTATAAACAATCTCATCGGCCAGAAAGCCGAAGTCAATTGCCAACTGAAAAATCCAATGCGAGAACTCCTGTATATATATATGCCCCCCAAATTTTGGAAGATGAGGGCTCATATTCTGAAATTTTGAACTAAGGGCGATAGTATATACCGGCCATCTAAAGACGATGCTTAATTACATCGGCTGTAATCATAAATCGGCTAGAGGGCCGATCATGAGTCAATCCAGATACTGGGATAATATTGTTTCAAGTATTTGCCATTGAGAGCTCGTCCATAAATCTCGCCATCTAATCCCTTGAGCAGATAGGCATTGTGAGGAACACATCGATGAATTCGAAAGGGGCCTTCCCAATTAGGTGACCACTTGCCGAATTTATTATCTCTGGAACCAATCGGCATTATTAATTTCCGTACAAGGTCTCCTTCCTCAAACGACTTGGCAACGACCTTTTTATTATAATGACGGGCTACTCTATCTTTATCACGCTTGATTTTCTCTAAGGCCCGTAATCGAACATGTGCCAAATCATCCAATTCATCAACCATAAGATTATGGTACTCATCGGCTGTCAAGTCGTCTTGCAAAGCAATCCTTCTTGAGCCAATGGCGGTTTCCCACGGCAGTACAGCTTCATACCCGTAGACCAGCTGATAGGGAGGCACTTGGATTGCACCATGGCAAGCCATCCGATACGCCCAAAGGGCATCGGCCAGCGTTGTATGCCATTGCCTCGGCTGTTCATTAATTTTCCTCTTGATTAATTTGATTAAAGACTTATTAGAAGCCTCTGCCTGCCCATTAGCTTGCGCGTAGTAAGGAGAAGAATTGAGTAATCTGATGCCCATGTTGTCAGCAAATCGGACGAACTCATCGGACACGAAGATTGATCCCTGATCGGTAGTTATTGTCTGAGGTAACCCAAACCGATATATGATGTGCTCCTTGACGAACTGAATAGAGTCTTTGGAATCAACCTTCTTAAGGGGAACGGCCTCAACCCACTTTGTGAAGTAATCTGTAGCCACTAATATATACTTGTGTCCCTTACTTGATGGTGGGTTAATCTGGCCGATCATATCTATTCCCCATCCACGAAACGGCCACGGCTTTATGATTGGATGCATAGCCGATGCCGGTGCTCTCTGAATTGCTCCAAATTTCTGACAATCCTGACATCCTTTATAATACTTGAAGCAATCCTCTAGCATGGTTGGCCAAAAATATCCGACGCGCTTCATCAGCCATTTCATTTTATGGGCCGATTGATGAGTGCCGCAAATCCCTTCATGTACTTCGCTCATAACAGTTTTAGCCTCCTCAGGACCTAGGCATTTGAGTAGGACACCATCAATCGTCCGATAATATAGGTTATCGTCCAATAAGACATAGTGTAAAACTTTATATTTCATTCTGCGTGACGCCGATTGGGAAGGATTTCTCAAATACTCAATGATATCAAACCTCCAGTCATCGGCGTGCACGAGAGCAATCTGAATCGGAACGTCTTTAGCCATCGGCCTGTATCCCGATGCCCCCTGAGCTAAATCATTGGCTTCAAAATTCTGCTTCCTGGGTATATGCCTCATCGTTACGATCCGGAAACCATGTAATAACTCTTTGCACTCCTCATTGTAGACTTTGAGAATATCGTCTCTGCACTCATACTCCCCAGAAAGTTGACTAATTACTAGCTGTGAATCACCAATGATTTCCACAGCATCGGCCTCAACTTCTTGTAATAACTGCAAGCCTTTAAGCACAGCTTCATATTCTGCTTGATTGTTGGTATAGTAAGGCTTGATAGTGAAAGCGAACTCAAAATTTGCCCCCCGAGGGGATATGATGACTAGGCCGATACCGCAACCGTGTCTGCAGACGGATCCATCGAAATACAATGTCCATGGCACAATGTCTGCATATGCAACTGAGTCATCTCTATGTTGAACGATGAAATCGGCCAGGGCTTGTCCTTTGATTGCTTTGGCCGATTCATATCGAAGATCAAATTCTGTTAAAGCAAAGATCCACTTCCCGACTCATCCTTTCAACACAGGGGCCGATAACATGTATTTCATCACATCGGCCTTGCTCACCACGATGCACTCGTTGGAAAGAAGGTAATGCCTCAATTTAGTACATGAAAAATATAAACAAAGGCATAATTTCTCCACCGGCGTGTACCTTGTCTCAGCGTCTAACATTCTTCTGCTGAGATAAAAAATAGCTCTTTCCTTGCCGTTAACAGCTTGAACCAAGACCGAGCCGATGGATTTCTCATCGGCCGATAAGTACAATTTGAATGGGACTCCTTTTTGTGGAGAAATTAAGACCGGCGGATAAGTTAAATACTCTTTGATGTCGTCTAGCGCTTTCTGTTGCTTGTCACCCCATATGAACTCTTCGTCGTCCTTTATTTTCAACAGTGGAGTGAATGGCTCTATACGGCCCGATAGATTTGATATAAAACGCCGGACGAAGTTGATCTTGCCAAGCAGAGATTGTAACTTGGTCTTGTTTTCTGGAGGCTTGATTTTCTTGATGGCATCGATGTTCTTCTGTGTGATTTCAATCCCCCTCTCATGGACCAAGAAACCCAAAAACTGACCGGCCGATACGCCAAAGGCACATTTGTTAGGGTTCAACTTCAAACCATATTTCCTTGCCCTTTCTAGTACCTTGCGTAAGTCGGCCAAGTGCATATCATGTTCTCTTGACTTTACGACGACATCATCTATATAAACTTCAATCAGAGAGCCAATAAGATCATGAAAAATGTAATTCATAGCCCTCTGATATGTAGCTCCAGCATTCTTCAAACCAAATGTCATGACGACCCATTCATATAGGCCGATTGCCCCTGGGCATCTGAAGGCTGTCTTATGAATGTCCTCTTTAGCCATAAAGATCTGGTTGTAACCCGCGTTTCCGTCCATGAAACTAATGATCTTATGCCCAGAAGCAGCATTGACTAGCAAATCGGCCAACGGCATAGGGTACTCGTCCTTCGGCGTCGCCTTATTTAGATCTCTGAAATCGACGCATACCCTTAGCTTGCCGTTCTTTTTCAATACCGGAACTATGTTGGAGACCCACTCTGCGTATCGGCAGGGCCTGATAAAGTTGGCGTCGTAAAGTCTTGTGATCTCTGCTTTTATGGCTTCGTGCATATCGGCCTTAAACCTCCGGGGAGCTTGCTTAAAAGGCCGATAGCCTTGTTTGATTGGTAGCCGATGTTCTACAATCAATCGGCTTAATCCTGGCATCTCATGGTATTCCCATGCAAAACAATCTCTGAATTCTTTCAAAAGATCTATCAAATTGTTCTTGTATTCCTTTGGCAAATTAGCACTTACATACGTCGGCCTAGGCCTATCACCTATTCCTATATCAATTTCTTCCAATTCATCGGCCGACGTAAAACCTTGTCCCAACTTGCCGTCTAACTCATCCACCGCGTCATCCGTGTAGGGGTCATCTTGTTCATTGTCAACGGCGGATGATGCATCTTCGCTAAAGTAACCGCTTGTCTTGGTCTTCAATTGTCTCGATGTCGCAGTCAGTTACCTTGAGGAAATCGGCGTCCCAGACTCGCCCGGACAAGCAGTCGATTCCCTCCATCTCCCAAACTGCGAGATCGGCATTGGCGACATGTACTGACCGATCGGCCTGCACGATCTCGACTTGGTCCCCTTGCCATTGCATGAGGCATTGGTGCATTGTTGAAGGGACACAGCAATTTGCATGGATCCAATCTCGTCCCAACAACAAGCTGTAGGAACCCTTTTGATCGAAGACGAAGAAGGTGGTGGGAATTGTTTTGCTGCCCACGGTGAGCTCCACGTTCAGGACCCCCTTCGCCTCAGATGCGTTGCCACCGAAGTCCTTTAATACCATATTTGTCTTGATAAGATCTTCAGGTACTTTTCCAAGCTTCCTAAAGGTTGGGTATGGCATTAAATTGACCGCCGCGCCGCCATCGACCAGCATCTTCGTCATCGGCCGCCCGTTGATGAATCCTTTGATGTACAACGGCCGTAAATGTCTGTAGCTGGCGTCAACTGGCTTGTCGAAGATGGCTTGGTCTGGTGACAACTGTAGCCTGGCCGAACCTTGTTCATCACCGGCCATCGCTTCATCGGCTGCCTACACACTGTATTCTGCTAGCAATATAAACACCATGTTAACAGGCGCCGATGTCATTTTTTTACCTTTTGAAGCTGAATAGCTCTGAGCTGTATTGGAGGTGCCCTCATCGGCCTTGACCGCCGTGGATTTTATCCTCCACTCTTTTTTGGTCTTGGTTGTCCGATGGGGTATTTCAGCTTGTTGCTCTTGGATTTGCTCTTTCCTCCTTAACCTCTGAACCCGCTGCTTTTGTGTCTTGGTGAATACATCGCTTGGGCACCATTGGGAGTTCTGGACTTGCTCCTCATCTTCATCGTGTTGATCTCGGTGCATCGGCCCTAGTCTTTCATGCACAGATTTCCGTTGCTTGGCCGGCCGATGCGTTTGCCTGCTTGAGCTACCCTGATAAGAATCTTTTGCACCATTGCATGCAGGGCACTCCTGGATAGATGGCAACCTCATCCCTTCATTCCAGCAGAAGCAAAAAAACTCGCACTCCCAGTGTGGATCGTAGGAGTTGTCTTGATCGGCTTGGTCTTGAGCTTGTTCCTCCCGCCTCCGCTGATATTTTCTGATCAGGCCCTCAGAGGTCTGATGAGGCCGCTTGCCAGTCCGATGGCCACCGCCATCGGCCCTGTCCGCCCGCACCATGTTGACTAGGAACGGGTGGCCTTCAATCTTCATCGGCCGCTTGGCATCATCGATTTTAATTCTGCCCTGCTCGATGGCCGATTGAATTTGTTGCCGGAAGATCTTGCATTCATTTGTATGGTGTGAATAGGAATTGTGCCACTTGCAATATCTCCTCTTCTTGATGTCTTCGGCCGATGGCAATACGTGACCTACTGGCAGTTGGATCTGCTTTTCTTGCAACAGCAGGTCAAATATCTTATCGGCCTTGTTGATGTCGAAATCATATTTATCTTCTTTATCTCCTTTCTTGGCCCACTGGCAAGTTGTTGATTTCCTCATCCGGGCCCATTCGGCTAGGTCGACATCACCGTCTTCATCGTCGTCATCGTCGGAGGCGTACTGATAAACAGTGTTAATCTTTTTCGCGAACTTCTTTGCCTCCTGGAATCGCTGCTCGTGGGCCGATACTCGTTGTGCCAGCTGAGCGAGGCTGTCAAATTCCTGCGAGGAGAACCTCTCGCGTATCGGCCCTAGCAATCCCTGAAATGCCAAATCGGCCAACTGGGAATCGGTCAGACTGAGGCTATAACATCTGTTCCGTATGTCTCTGAACCTTTGTATGTACTCAGGGACCGATTCATCCACTCGTTGCCTGATGGCAGTCAGATCTGACAGTTTCATCTCTTGTACGCCATTGTAGAAATATCTATGAAACTGTTTCTCCAGATCTATACATCCTCTGATGGAATTGCAGGGCAAGGAAGAAAACCATGTGAATGCAGACCCTGATAAGGACAGAGGGAAAAACCTCACCCTCAACGCCTCGATAGCCGATGCCTCCCTGCACTGTGCTAAGAATCGGCTGACATGCTCATATGTCGAGACGTTGTCCTGTCCCAAAAACTTGGAGAAATCCGAGATCTTGTATCGGCCTGGCAATGGTACTCTGTCAAATTCCTCGGGATACGGGTGCCGATACACTGTAGAGTTCTCCTTGGGCTTCAAGCCGAATTGATCTCGCATCACTTCGGCTATCATATCAGCCCAATATCCTGCGGGCCGATGTGGGAGATCTTGCTGAAATGATTGTTGCAAACCCTCTGCCTGATACTGCCTAGGGGAGTATGGCTGGTAATGATGATCCAAGTTCGGTATGCATACTGTCCTGCGGGGTACTGCTGATAGCCTTGTGGCACGTTGTATGCAGCTTGAAGTGGAGGACTATTGAACACTGGGGCTTGCGGTTGTTCGGCCGATGGCTGGTTGACGGGAACTTGCTGCATCGGCTCAACCACCGGTTGCTTCCCCTTGGCCCATTGAGCGTATTGTTCCTCTGTGGTAAGCTGAGGGCTGCCCCCAGTCTGCCTGGTGAGGACCAGTGGCAATGTTGTTGTCGGCTGCGCCGATGGGGGTGGCATCGGCGCTGTTGGCTGAGACGTGCTTAGATCATTCCTCAGGGTCCGATATGCAGGGAACTTATTTTCTGGCAAGAAAATCGTCCCCTAAGGCTTGAACTGGTGAATTGAACCGTCTAAGATAGATTTGACCGTATTAGTCAAGGTGTTCACCAAAATCCCCGATTGATTGACTAGCGCAGAGTGGACTGCGGAGTCAATCCTGTCTTGCAACGTCGGCGCTGCAGTATCTTCAGTCTTGACGGCGTGATCGAGCGCCGCCGCCGATGTTCCAGCTCCGTCTCCGGAACTCGGCATGACCACCTTGGACATTTGAATCAAGGTGCCTTGCCGAGTCCTAGAATATGTTTGTAGGTACACATTCTGGAACTGCTCGACCAGACTATCCATCTCAGCTTTTTGTTCTGCACTGAGCTGGTCGGCGGTCACAGGAATGACGTTCTCCTCGACGATCTCGGCCTGCTTCGACATCTCGAGGTGTTCTTGTTGCTGGTGAGAAGCTTGTGTTCTTGTTGTCCCACCGAGCGTGCCAAAAGCGTGTTGGCGCAGAATTTCGACCCGTCCAGCAACCAAACGGGTTCCGCGTTACCACGGCGGCCTGGGAGATCTGCTTAACTCCAGTGCAGGTCCAAATGGCTTGCCTAGTCGTAAGTAGAGCGTGCCAGTTGATTTGATCTGCAATCAACAAGAAACAAGTAAACCAAGTCAGAGAACAATGGCCGATCGGTCAATAGACCGATGACACATTGTCATAGCCCAGCCGATAGGGCAAAGCTATATCGGCTCACTTAGAAAATAAGTAAAACATGAATCTAATCTTATCAGCCTTCATTGATATGTAGATCTCAACTAATAATATCGGCCGATAAGGATAACGAAGGTAACTACACTAGCTAGTACTCTAGTGCAAACTTATACGAGCCAATCGGCCAATATAAACACATCAACCATAAAGAAATCTTAAGATTACTTCACGATCGACGTATCTATACTTATCGATCTGCACATATAAGTGGCAAACACATGCAAGAAACATAAAGCAACCACATGCGTTAGATAAGACCGGCTAAAACCCCGGCACTATCCTTAGTTACAACCAAAAACAGGCTTCGTGTTAGATCTCAAAACAGGACTAAGGTCGATGGCAACTCGAAGTGTGAATTGAGACTTAACGCGAAGAAAATCAGGTCGTCGATTGCTTTTTGGGGATGGTAGCTGCATTGAACAATCTAGCCAAGCATAAGAATTAAACCATCGTCGGCAATAAACCCTAAAGCGAGTAAACCGCTGGCAAGGCTTAATTAAGATACCTGTCAAAATTATTCAAGACATGGTAATCGACGATCACATCATCGAGGCTTAACGTGTCTAAAGCGACACGTTAGCCCCGACGATGCAGATCGTCGGGGACGAGTTCTTACCTCTGCTCCGAAGAAGCAAGAACTCGTCGAAGAAGACCTCTTGCGAGGGTTGGCGATGCGCCGAAAGTAGATTGATTTGATTGTGTGATTGATTCTTTTTTTTTTACATGTACAAACTATCGGGATATTTATACCCGAGATAACAACAGAACCCTTGTCGGGTACGATCTTATCTACAACTAACAAACAAGCATAACTACCCAATTTACAAGATATAGTTGCCTAAAACTGAGCTTTATCTCTATTTGGCAACCTCCTTAAAGCTTATCTTGAGCCCAAACCAAGCCTATGTTGAAGCTGTCAACTTACAACCCATATCGCCCTTCAATCAAACCGAATCCGTATCGGCCGATACGCTCTTTATGGCATTATCTTTCCCAGTCCGATACGGCTACCGGGTCCGATACGACTCCTAATCTGGCTCGAACTCAATCCTCCTTCTCTGCTTCGATTCCTCTTCCGCTTCCAAGTCGATTACCAAATTTTATCGTTAACAGATATCCAAATCGAAGCTCATAAGAAGATTTTCCAAGTTTAGATCTCAAGAAAACACGATTAGAAATATAACATGTAGTGTTAACAGTTTCAGTTCAAAATTTTTTAGGAGTGTGATATTCATGTAGCATTGTCCTTGCCATCGTAACCAAAGAATGATTTTTTCTTTCAACAACACCATTTTGTTGAGGAACTGTCACACCCTAAAAATCAATAAAATATAAATTGTTGTGAAAAAGAAATTTTTAGAAATTATTTAATAATTAAAGAAAGTGTTTGAATAAAATTTATGAAAAAAATTTGAACATAAAATTGAGCTAGATAAAATTTTATTAAATACTTTGAGTGCCCAAGTATTTTCCAGATTTTTTCCTGAATTATTTGAGCATTGGAAGTATTTTTAATAAATGAAAGATCATTTCAGAAATTATTTAATTGGAAACAGTCATCAAAATCCTCCCTTCAAGGTTTGGGCCGAATGTGAAAAAAGTCCACATTCCTCCCCTTTTGCCTCTTCTCTATTTCTGGCCTGTTTTCTTTCTCCATTAAAGTCCACTTTGGTTCTTCCTTTAATCGGGCCAGGTGAAAGAAGTCGCAGTAGAAGTCTAACTTATGTCCCTATCGCTAGACCCTGGCCTACACCTGACGCCGCCGCAATCCCACGTCCAATTCAACCAAATCCATGGAGATGATCCCCTAGACTTCCTCTTTATTTCCCCTTAAGATTCAAAGCAAATCCCGTTGTATATCGCATGGATTCGTTGCGGTTTCGAGCTCCGTTTTTCTCGTGAACCCTAGCTTATCCGCCGCCAATCCTCACCATATCCATGCTGATATCGCCCTCCCGTGGCTATAAATAGAACCCCCGTGACCTCCTCATTTAGTTTCACCTTTTTCCCGAGTTTTTCTCGTGCCCTAGCTGCCTCCTCCAAGCTCACCTTCTCTGTCCGCTGCCGCCGCCAACTTTGGCCGCGCCGCGCGGTCGCCTTGGACGCCACCAGCCTATGCCACCACCTCCATCAGCACCGCATTGACAAGAGCTAGCCCATTCTCTATCTTCACGAGGCTGAAGCTCGCCATAATTATCTCGCGCCATGAACCCGTGGCCATTTGTCACCGCCGCGCCTCCAGCCGCCACCCATCGTCGACCCCGTCGTCTTCAGTCCTCACCAAAGCCGCCATCGGCATCGCAGCCGCAAGAAGGTACTCGGCCACCACTTCTCCTCCGCCAGTGTTCGCCAGAGTCCCTAGCCGCCATCGTCCCAAACCTCGCCGTCGCTCAGAGCTCGCCGCCGGCTTCTCCCTTCGTCATCCGTCATCGTGTGAGTAGCGGTAAAATTCACCTCCGTCTCCTCTACCTCCTCGTGTCGTCGGTATCCACCGGAGCGCCGTCGTTCGCCGTCGTCGGTGATCCTGCAAGCTTGCCACGTGGCGCATCCACGTCTTCGCCATGTCAGCATCCACGTCGTCGCCCTGTCAGCTACCACCTAAGCGCCATGTCACCCCTCTGTCCATGTGGCATGCACCTCCAATCCCTAGATCAGATCCAATCGTAGCCATCCAATCTTGGTCAACTCGGGTCAACTCAATCTCGGCCGTTGTTTCCTATGGTCCACCGTGAACCATCTTTGTGGACTTCGTCCATGGTAGACCAATCTAACCTTTGTCTCTATGACAAGTGGGTCCCACCTATCAGTCATCAGCCCTTTCTCTCTCCTATCCTAGGGCTAATATCATATTCCTCCTTTTCAGTTATAAAATAATTAATTATGCACAGTAAATCATTTAGTTGTTTTTTATAGGTTTTAATTGATTAAAAATTCATTAATTCATAGGTACTTCATCGTAACTCAGATTAATGTGGTTCAAGTTGCTAAATTTATCTAAAATCAAGATATATCTATTAAAAATATTTATAAATTGTGTCATAAACCTATTTAATCCATTTTAATAGGTTTAATTGGATGAAATCTTGTAAAAATCATAACTAATTCATACGAACTCGGAATGAGGCCGTTCAAGTCTCTAAATTCATCTAAATTCAATATCTACCAATTCATGAACTTTATTTGTACTTTTTATTTGGTTTTTATTAGTATTTTTCCTTATTTTGCATTCTAGGGTTTAGTTTTTCGTCGTTTCGGAGGATCGTTCGTTTATTGGAGAAGCTCCTAAAGACGTCTGATTGCAAGGCAAGTCACACAAATCCCAACCATACCTTTGAACTTGTTGGTCCTATATTTAAATTCTCTATTTATTTCAAATGTGCATTTATTTTTAAATGTCATCGAGTGGTGTGAACATATTCCTTTGTATGGCCAATTTGCATCGATTACCTCATTCCTTGATACCTTATTTTATAATTTGACTAGTTGGACTTTATATATTGGTTCAACTAAGATATTATTAGGACTAATTGTTTAGCCATGCTTAGAAGCATTAGCAAACTATTGGGATAAGGACTGCTTTACTATTACTTAATGACGGATATTTAATGGTAGCTCATGATGGTCAATCGTGATTGGTTAATTAATTAATTTGTCAACTAAATCCTAATTAATGATGGATTATGAGCACATGGTTTTGATAGTCATGATCATGACAATTAAGGACTGGTTCACGAGCTACTGTTGTAAAACATTAATAGTACTAAGCACAACCCAGCGTGGGCAACGACTAGATACTTGGTGTAGCATGATTCAATGTAGAGTGGCAGACTGTGAAGTGGCAGAGATAAGCCCACGGGGGATCGCTGGGATGTCCATACCTTGGCTAAAAGAGGGTGACTGATCTGGAAGCTGTGCACTATATTGATTTGTGTTATACTAGGTGTCTTGTCACAGTCCCGTTTCAAGGTACCGTGGTGGTACTAGGGGCATGACAACATGTTGTTGGGTTGTGTCTTGTGGGTACATTGGTACACCTTTGGCCAAAGTTAAACTATTCAAATAGCCATGCCCGCGGTTATGGGCGTGCCTAACAATATTTTTCGTGATTATTTCCACACTACTCATTAATAATAATAATGTGATAAATGGTGATAATTGGTTTAGCTCCTGGTATGAAATGACTAATTCCTGGTTTGGAGGTTGGGTATGTGCAACCGGGCATGGTTGTTCATGGATGGTTTGGGCCTATACAACATTGGTATGTAGTATAGTGTTGATTTAATATTGATTAATAATTCTACTAATTTACTACTCTCAAATATTTGCTAAATGTTGCCTTTGCAAATGAACCCTATTATTGTCATTCTTTGGTAGCCCTTGCACTTGCATACTTGCTGTGTGGCTGGTTGAATATTCCTTGTACTCACCTTGCAATAATCATCCACCTCAGTTGAAGAAAAAGGATCCAGAAGAGTAGACCCCAGTTGAGCTGCTTGTGAGAGTGGAGTTGAAGCTTCGCTAGATTTTCTTTTCTACTACTGTTTTCTTCATGGTGAAGACTAAATGTCTCTTGTGTAAGTATTTATATTTATTAAATTGTTGATTTGTGTACCTCAGCTGATTCCTATATGAGGGTTTAATGTACAAATTAGTTTGGAAATTACTTGTGAATTTCCGGGCGTGACAAGTTGGTATCGAAGCCAGGTTGACTGTACGATAAGCTAGACGGTTAAACCCATAAGGACATGTCTTTGCTAAAACAAAATCGATTTGCAAAATTTTGTTTTCTACCTTATGTCATTCCCCCTTTGAAAAAGTTTTGCTCATCCTCTACTCCTTGGTTTTCAACTGGTTCTAGATGGATCCCTATAAGGAGAAGTTGGAAAAGATGATGGCTCGCTTTGACAAAATTTGGGTGATCTGCCCAAGAAGATTGACTAGGTTAATAAAGATTTGGCAGCCCAGGGACGAAAGGCACTTTTTGAAAAGAAAGTTGAGCAATATGGAAACTATGGTTTTAAAGTGAGCTTTGTCGTATGACATATGATCTTGGATAAGAGGTTCCACCAAGATACACTAAGGTATCTACTCATGTTGGGAATCAATCTCACTGCAAGGCAACTGTCACTCTTGTCTCTGACAAGGAAGATCTTCCCCAACTCTGCGCACACTTGGGATGAAGAGAATTAGACAATTGTGCACATGACAACGATGTTGCAAGCTCTTGATAACCTCTACACTGATTTCAAGAACCAAGCCATTATTCAGAAGCATGCCCAACGGGAGAAGGATTGTCAGGTTACAGAAGATAGTTGAACAAAAGAGAGACAAGTCTCAGTCTGAAGATAGCGACACTGCCAAGATTCTGAAGTACACTGAAGCTCGTTTTGCCTAGTTTTGGAAGGACACCAATCGTAAGCTCGTTCTTCGCCAGAAAAAGATCTTTGAGTTAGAAGATGAATTGAGGAAGCTAAAAGGAGAACCTTCTTCAGATAAAGATGAAGATGTGAAGCCTACTCGAGTTGTCAAGCATCTCTGCACTAGAGTTCTTTCTCTCAAGATTAATCCCCATGAAGATGAGTCAGTTGAGAAGCTTTCAAGTCCAAAGGAAGAATGAAGAAGTTTCAACAACCTATGGCAAAACCTAAGCTTTACCCTCAAGAGTAGTAGTCTTTTGTTAATTAGATCGTTGTGTTAGCTTGTTTGCTTAAGTTTTCTTTGTGTGTGTGGGGGTTTTAGCGTATGGAGTATATCAAGTGTGATATAACCATACTAGTTCCAGAGTTTAGTTCAGTGTTAAAGAACAACTTATTTCACATCAATAAAAATTAAAGCTTAGTAAAAAGTATATTCTATTCTGAATCCTCTATCTACTTTCTTTTCTCTTTCTATCTCTCTCTTACCTCCCACCTAAGAGAATGGATTCAAGGAAAGGAAGTTTTGTGCTCAATAGTATTAGGAGGAACATTATTTGGACAAACATGGTACTGTTGTGGACAACACAGTCTGTCATCTAAGCACTTAGTAGACAAGTGTCCTAAGGAAGGTTAAAGGTTAGAAGATCAATGGGCACCATT
This sequence comes from Oryza officinalis, assembly GCA_008326285.1. Lineage (NCBI taxonomy): Eukaryota > Viridiplantae > Streptophyta > Magnoliopsida > Poales > Poaceae > Oryza > Oryza officinalis. The sequence continues at coordinate 16,381,226 of BDMV01000009.1, forward strand.
GCCAAATCCAAGGGAACTGTTCACTATTGGTCTCTCACCCAGTTTAAGGTTCAAAATTTTATGAGAGCAGGAGTCTTAGAGGAATGAGAAAGTCAATTCAAATGCTTATATCTATGACACTAGGATGATCATGGTCACTACAAGGTTTATAAGGAATGGGTATATCAAGGTGTCTGAAATGACAATTATTTTGCACTGCTTGTAAGTCAAAACAATAGTGTTAGCAAGGACAAGACATTCAAAAACGAGGGAATCTAAAGCGACGTTGACTTAGAAAAAGAATTTGTAAGAGGGAGTGAACCTTCAAATCTTTAATGATAATAAATGGAAAGTGAAGCTTGCTTTGTTTTGGAAAAGTGGAACACATTAAGTAGACCCATTATTCCTATTACTATGATGAAGATATGTCAAGTGAAGGCTCTGTTCATAAAGTGTTTGCTTTTTTGGTTAAAGGAATGGATGAGGTAATAACGATTGCTAGCTCAATTCAATAATAGTCAAGAATCATGAAGGATGACAGATGTTTTAGTAGATCATTTGATAGTTTCGTGTTAATGGCAGTAATCATGACATTTTTCTGTTAGTAGTAACAAGATAATACCGTTAGATATGATCAACAAAAGTATCATCACAACATTATTTTAGTCTAAGCAAGAAGATTGCTAATTAAGAGGAATGCACCCCATACCTGTTGGGGATTGGTATGTGTTAATTGTTTCGCAGGCAAGACATTATGGTAGAGACTACGCTAATTCTAGTTAAGAATGAACAGTTCTAGTAAAAAGATATTGAGAAAGACATGTTTTTGACCGGTCTATACAATGTGGGACAGTTCTAAAGAGAAGGTCGAGAGCTGAAGTTTCAACTTCAGTAGACGATCAAGGTGGATATTAGCAGTAGATGGGTTGCACATATGATTCTATCCTCGATGTCTACAGTCAATGCCATGAGAATTGGATAATTTGAAGAGTAATATTAATAGATGCAAAATCTCAGCCACAACAATATTTACTATGGCATCTTGGTCAGATTATAACTAAAAGAAATAGTTAACTACACTGCTATTACCCGAATGAATGAAAGGCCGGCCAACGTTTATATTGCAAAGGATCAACAATAGCTTAAGAGATTCAAATGGTTTGTGTTTTCCCCAAAAGATAGAAGTTATGTGGTAGTTATGGAATGAGATAGAGATTTCAAATAAAGAAATAGCTTTGGCAAGTCCAGTAATGAATAGTCAGAAGATAATATATGGATCCAAGCAATCAGTTTATCCACGTATTCCAGTTTATTACGGATACACGAGATTGAAAGTTCTTTTAAGGAATGCCAGTCTGTTTAATGATTATGGATTCAGTTAAAAAGAATCATTGTTGTGTTGAATAGTTATATAACCAAGAAAAGTTAGACTATGGATTCTATGATATTGTATTGGAATAGTATAGTTGATACATGGACTTCAATATTCATCAAAGGTCAATATAATGCCCAAGTCAGACAAATGTTTATGGCAACTCGGGAAAACAACAATAAAGACGAAGTGATGATTAAGCAAGGATATATAAAGTCATAATGAAAGTTTTCTTACTCCGAAAGTTACTTGAAGGTATTAAGCAAGTTTGTTACTCTAGTAATGAGGCATAAGGTCAGGAATGGTTTGCTTGTTGACACGTCATTGCGGAAGTCTTGGCGAATCACTACAAAGTTTTGGTGAGATAGCAAATGAGTTGTTCTACCAGTTACACGTACACCCATGGTACAAACATGAGCGTGGATATCACTACTACGTTAATCTGAAGTATGAAGGTTGACTATGAACATCACTACTACGTTAGTCTGAAGTAAGAAGATGATAAGTCAGGAAAAGGATAGGCAGAAAGGTGATTGATAAAGAGTCATTTCTAGTGGATCATTATTCACTAGATTGGTTTGAGAAACAATAAGGATCAAGTCAAGTATGTGATTTTCTGTCTCAAGATGTCTTGAAATTGTAAAGGCCGTAATAGAGGAAATACAATTGCTAAGTGGTTTACACCAATGTTGGAAGTAAAGACTTGATAGCTTATCTGGATGGTTGATGTTCAAGCTATACAAGAAGTTGTATTGTAAACTAGAACCTGAAAGGTTAAGGAGTCAACGTTATAGGAAACAACTTTAGAGTATTTGAGATACTAACAGTATTTGCTGTTTCTGCAAAAGGTGAAGGTCCAATCTCAAAAGATACTTGAAGTTCAGTGATCAATTGGAGAACTATGAAGTTGGGATTGATAAAGCTTCAGTATCTGGTTAAATTTAATCAAGGGATAGTAGTTCTTGTTTTCATGAATTAAGAGAAAATCATCTACCACAAAAAGTTGGATTGGATAGAATGTTAGATATCATTTTCTCAGAAAAAGTGACAACATGGGAAATAATTCGAATCTAGTGTTAAGTGAGATTTCTATGGACTTGATAGAGTCAAGGGCACTCAGAGAATGAGCCAGAGCAAACACTGTGGTATTCAATCAAATGACTTGATAGATTGTTCATCAAAGAGTTACGACAGAAGCCACATTTTGGGGATCTTGTAGTCAACATTTTTAGAAAGGCAGACCCGACAATATCTATAAGAGGATTAAGTTAGGTGTTAGTCCAATTAGAAGAAGCACAGAAAAGAAAATTAGAAAAAGGTGTGTCAAACTGGACAGTTAGTTTTGAGGAAGTGGTCAGTGAAGGATTGCCATACTCAATTTCTTGCTAGCCGTTCCAAATCTCGGGACGAGATTTCTGTAAGGGGGTGGATTTGTCACACCCTAAAAATCGATAAAATATAAATTGTTGTGAAAAATAAATTATTAGAAATTATTTAATAATTAAAGTAAGTGTTTGAATAAATTTATGAAAAAAATTGAACATAATTAAAATTGAGCTAGATAAAATTTTATTAAATACTTTGAGTGCCCAAGTATTTTTTAGATTTTTTCGGAATTATTTGAGCATTGGAAATATTTTTTTATAAACAAAAGATCATTTCAGCAATTATTTAATTGGAAAAAGGAATCAAAAACCTCCCTTCCAGGTTTGGGCCAAATCTGGAAAAAGTCTGCATTCCTGCCCTTTTGCCTCTTCTCTGTTTTTGGTCTGTTTCCTTTCTCCGTTAAAGTCCAGTTTGGCTCCTCCTTTAATCAGGCCAAGCGAAAAGAAGTCATAGCAGAAGTCTAATTTATGTCCCTATCGCTAGAGCCCGGCCTACACCCGATGCCATCGCATTCCCGTGGCCAATTCAACCAAATCCATGGAGATAATCTCAAATTAGTTGAGTGGTCTTGATCCCCTAAACTTCCTCTTTGTTTCCCCTTAAGAATCGGAGCAAATCCCATTGTACATCGTGTGGATTCATTGCTGTTTTGAGCTCCGTTTTCTGGGTGATCCTTAGCTTATCCGCCGCCAATCCCAGTCGTATCTAGGCTAGAATCACCCTCCCGTGGCTATAAATAGAACCCCTGTGACCTCCTCGTCCAGTTCCACCTTTTTTCTTGAGTTTTCCCCGTGCCTTAGCCGCCTCCCCCAAGATCCCCTTCTCTCTTCGACGCCGCCGCCAACTCCAGCCGCGCCGCGCCACGCCATCGCCTTGGTCGCCACCAGCATGCGCCGCCACCTCCATCAACACCGCATCGACAAGAGCTAGCCCGACCTCTATCTCCTCGAGGCTAAAGCCCGTCGAAATTATCTCGCCGCCATGAACCCATGGCCGTTTGTCGCCGCCGCACCTCCAGCCGCCACCCATCATCAACCCCATCATCGCCGGTCCTCACCGAACCCGCTGTCAGCATTGCAGCCGCAAGAAGCTACTCGGCCACCACTTCTCCTCCGCCGGTGTTCGCCGAAGCGCCGTAGCCCTTGTCGTCTCGAACCTCGCTGCCACTCGGAGCTTGCCGCCGGCTTCTCCCTTCGCTATCCGTCATTGTGTAAGTAGTGCCAAGAATCGCCTTGGTCTCCTCTACCTCCTCGTGTCCTCGGTGTCCGTCGGAGGCCCACCGTTTGCCATTGCCGGTGATCCCACATGCTCGCCACATGGCGCGTCCACGTCTTCGCCACGTTAGCGTCCACGTCATCGCCCTATCAGCCGCCACCTAAGCGCCATGTCACCCCTATGCCCATGTGACATCCACCTCCAAACCCTAGATCAGATCCAATCCTAGCCGTCCGATCTTGGTCAACTCGGGTCAACTCGATCTGGGCCGTTGTTTCCTGTGGTCCACCGTGAACCATCTCTGTGGACTTGGTCCATGGTAGACCAATCTAACCTTTGTCTCTATAACAAGTCTCTAAATTCATCTAAATTCAATCTCTACCTATTTATGAGCTTTATTTGTACTGTTTATTTGATTTTTATTAGTATTTTTCCTTATTTTGTGTTCAAGGGTTTAGTTTTCCGTCGTTTTGGAGGATCGTTCGTTCGTTAGAGAAGCTCCAGAAGACGTTTGATTGCAAGGCAAGTCGCACAAATCCCAACCATCCCTTTGAACATGTTGGTCCTACATTTAAATTCTTTATATGTCAAATGTGCATTTATTTTTGAATGTCATCGAGTGGTGTGAACATTTTCCTTTGTATGACCAATTTGCATTGATTTCCTCATTCCTTGATACCTTGGGTTATAATTTGTCTAGGTGGACTTTATATATTGGTTCAACTAAAATATTATTACAAATAATTGCTTAGCCATACTTAGAAACATTAGCACACTATTGGGATAACGAATGTTTTACTATTACTTAATGATAGATATTTAATGGTAGCTCATGATGGTCAATCGTGATTGGTTAATTAATTAATTTGCCAACTAAAACTTGATTAATGGTGGATTGTGAGCACATGATTTTGATGGTCATGCTCATGACAATTAAGGACCGGTTCGTGAGCTGCTGTTGTAAAACATTAACTATACTAACCACAAGCCAACGTGGGCAACGACTAGATACTTGGTGTAGCATGATTCAATGTAGAGTGCCAGACTGTGAAGTGGCAGAGATAAGCCCACGGGGGATTGCTGGGGAGTCCATACGTTGGCTAAAAGGGGGTAACTATGATCTGGGAGCGGTGCACTATATTGAGTTGTGCTATTATAGGTGTTTTGTCATAGTCCCGTTTCGATGTACAGTGGTGGTACTAAGGGCATGACAACATGTTGTTGGGTTATTTCTTGTGGGTACATTGGTACACCTCTGGCCAAAGTTAAACTATTCGAATAGCCACGTCCGTGATTATGGGCAAGCCTAACAATGTTTTTCGTGATTAGTTCCACACTACTCATTAATAATAATAATGTGATAAATGGTGATAATTGGTTTAGCTCCTGGTATGGAATGGCTAATTCCTGGTTTGAAGGTTGGTGAAGCATCTAGGCCCCGTTGTTAATTTTGGTAATTAATGACAAGCGCTAATTGTGGACTAACGATTCTTTTGAGTTACACATATTTGAGTTAGGGTTACTCAATATGAGTGCATAGATGATCACCGAGGACGTTTTTTGATGTTGCACAGCAAAAGGATTGGAGACGGTAAAACTAGCGGTTTTATTTTAATTGATCGTGGAGTTTGGGCGATCAAATTTGCTAGAATTTATTTATAGTTTTGCCGTACTATCAAGGGGGGTAATGACCTAGTCAAAGAGATGATCAAAATGCCACATTAGGTCATTTGCACTGCTCTTTAATTTTCTCCTGTTGACTGTCCCTGGGCGGTCTGACCGAAGTGCTCTATCCGGTCTGACCGGGCCTTTGCGCCGGTCTAACCGTGTCACACTAGCCGGTCTGACCGGCCCTTCTTGGCGGTCTGACCGGCCACTTGCCGCCGGTCTGACCGGCCGGCTGGAGGCTGGAAGGCCGCCTCTGGCCTGGCGATCCAGAGCCGCCAGAGCCGCAACTGGTCAGACCGAGCCGATGGCAGTCTGACCGAGCCGTGGGTGGTCTGACCGACCGTTTGGCCTCCGGTCTGACCGGCCCTGTGGTCCCAGTGCATTTAATGCAATCCAACAGCTAGTTTTCCAGCCGTTGCGAAGTAGTCCAGTCTGACCGGCCACACAATTGCGGTCTAAACGGCAATACACAGAGTTGGTGAATTTCGTCCCCAACGGCTAGTTTTGGGGGTTTGGGCTATAAATACCCCACCCATTTGTAGCAAGGGGGCTCTCTTGGCACTTGCTTCAATTGCATACACCCCTTACACCTCTCTTACACATACTTGAGCCTTTGTTCATCCTTTAGTGTGGTTTGAGAGTGGATTAGCCAAGAGTCAAGTGCTTTGGCTTTCTTGTTGAGTTAGTGTGGCACTTGATCATTTCCAAGCCGGGTCATTGCTTATTACTCTTGGAGGTTGCCGCCTCCTAGACGACTTGTGGAGGTACTTGCCCAGTGACCTCTCCAAGGAGATTGTGGAGGAGGCCCGGTGCCGATTGTGAGTGGTTTGGAGTTCACCACCTTCGGAGTGAAGGAAGAACTACCCTAGTGATCGAGGCTTGGGTAGTCCTCTCCGTGGGCCGACTCCCATCTTGCGCACCCCTTGACGAAGGGGGCGTGTGGTGGCTTCGTGGTTGAGCGGTGGAGTTGGGCTTGCCTCAACGGGGACGTAGGAAACCGGTGAGTTTCCGAACTTGGGTGAAAAACTTCTTTGTCTCTTGTCCCGTTACTTATTGCATTTACTTTTGTGAAATTTACATTGCTAGAGACGTACTTGAGCCACTATCACCCTAGGTTTGCAAAACATAACTTAATTGCTTAGGTAGACTTGTCCCTCACTGAGCCTAGCAACTTAGGTTAGTTTTGATTAAGTGTCATTTAATTTTAAAATCGCCTATTCACCCCCCCTCTAGTCGACATCTTTGATCCTACAAGTGGTATCAGAGCCTTGTTCTCTCTTGATTGGGCTTCACCGCCTAGAGAGAAGATGTCGAACGAGGTGAACCATGTAGGGAAGGCTCCCATGTTCAATGGCACAAATTATTCCACTTGGAAAATTAAAATGTCTACTCATCTTAAGGCTATGAGCTTTCATATTTGGAGCATTGTGAATGAAGGTTTTGCCATCACCGGTAGCCCCTTGACGGAAGTTGATCACCGCAACCTCCAACTCAACGCTCAAGCCATGAATGCATTATTCAACTCTTTGAGCCAAGAGGAGTTTGATAGAGTGAACAACCTTGAGACCGCATATGAGATATGGAACAAGTTGAGTGAGATTCATGAGGGCACCAGTGAGTACAAGAATGCTAAGCTTCACTTCCTCAAGATCCAATATGAGACTTTTGTTGTGTTGCCTCATGAGAGTGTAAATGATATGTATGGGAGGCTAAATGTGATAGTCAATGATCTCAAGGGGCTTGGAGCAATCTACACCGACCTTGAGGTGGCTCAAAAGATGCTAAGGGCTCTACCGGACAAGTATGAGAACTTAGTCACCTTTCTCATCAACTCGGACATGTCAAGAATGACACCCGCTAGCCTCTTGGGCAAGATCAACACCAATGACATGTACAAGTTGAAAAAGAAGGAGATGGAGGAAGCCTCACTGTCAAGGAAGACAAGTATTGCTCTTCAAGCCGAGGTGGAAGACAAGGGAAAGGCAAAAGCTAGTGAAGGCAATGATGACTTGGAGGAAGAGATTGCACTTCTTGCTTGGAGATTCAATGATCTTTTGGGAAGAAAAAAGGAGAAGGGAAAGGGCTCTAACTCCAATAGAAGAAGAAATAGAAGACCCAACAAGACTCTCTCCAACTTGAGATGTTTTAAGTGTGGAGAGAAAGGGCACTTTGCTTCCAAGTGTCCTTCAAAAGGTGATGATGGAGACAAGTCATCCAAAAAGAAGAGTGGAGGCTACAAACTCATGAAAAAGTTTAAGAAGGAAGGAAAGAAGATTGAAGCCTTCATTGGACAATGGGACTCAAATGTTGAGAGAACCGATTCTCAATCCGAGTCCGATAATGATAGTGATGATGATGGAGGTTCTAAGAAGAAGAACATGGCCGGAATTGCTATCAAGGAGGCTCCATCACTCTTCTCTCCATTTTGCCTCATGGCAAAGGGCTCCACCAAGGTAACATCAAGTAGTGATAGTGAAAGTGATGATGATGTTGATGATGTTTCCTATGATGAGCTTGTGAGTATGTTTGAGGAGCTCCATGCGTATAGTGAGAAGGAGATTGCCAAGTTCAAGGCTCTAAAGAAGGATCATGCTTTTTTGGAGACCTTGTATGAGGAGCTAAAGACTTCTCATGAGAGACTCACCATTTCTCATGAGAAGCTTAAGGAAGCTCATGACACTCTTCTTACCACTACACAACATGAAGCTCACATTGATGTTGGCATATCTTGTGATTTGCTTGATGATAGTGTTTCTTGTCATATTGCTCATGTTGCATCATCTAGAATATCTACTTCTTGTGATGATCTTATAGATATGTCTAGCTCTAGCTCTTGTGCTTCTATTTGTGATGCCTCACTTGTTGTTGAGAACAATGAGCTTAAGGAGCAAGTGGTCAAGCTCAACAAAAGCTTGGAAAGGTGCTTCAAGGGTAAGAACGCTCTCGACAAAATCTTGAGTAAGCAACGGTGCATCCTTAACAATGAGGGACTTGGATTCATTCCAAAGAAGGGTAAGAAACCTTCTCACCGTGCCCCTCGTTTTGTCAAGAGCAATGCTAAGTATTGCCATAAGTGCCGTGAGGTTGGGCATATGGCTAATGATTCACCGGTGGTAAGTCTCCTAAGACTTGTATGTTCGATTCTCACTATATGCTTAGGAAGGCTCATGATGGTACTATCTATGCTAGATATGTGGGTTTCCCTATACTTGATGGTAAAAAGAATTCCATTCGGGTGCCCAAGTTTTTGGTCTCTAACCTTCAAGGACCCAAACTAGGTTGGGTACCTAAAAGAGTTTGATCTTCTTTTGTAGGTGAACTACCACACCGGTGAAAGCCATTGGGTGCTTGATAGTGGGTGCACTCAACACATGATCGGTGATAGGAGCATGTTCACCACATTTGAAGTAGGAAGCAAAAATCAAGAGAGAGTCACTTTTGGTGATAATAGCAAAGGAAAGGTAATTGGGTTAGGTAAAGTTGCTATCACCAATGATCTATCAATTACAAATTTCTCTCTTGTTGAATCACTCAATTTTAATTTGCTTTCGGTTGCACAAATTTGTGATCTTGGTTTGTCATGTACCTTCAATCCTCAAGATGTGATTGTTACTAGCCGTCATGACAAATCTTGCATCTTCAAAGGCTTTCGTTATGGAAATCTTTATTTGGTTGATTTCAACTCTAGTGAAGCAAATTTTAAAACTTGTTTGGTTGCGAAAAATTCATTGGGTTGGCTTTGGCATAGGAGGCTAGCCCATGTTAGTATGCATCAATTGAGCAAACTTTTAAAACGTGATCTAGTTGTGGGCTTGAAAGATGTGAAGTTTCAGAAGGACAAACTTTGTAGTGCTTGTCAAGCCGGCAAGCAAGTTGCATGCTCTCATCCTTCCAAAAGCATCATGTCCACATCTAGACCATTGGAACTCCTACAAATGAATTTGTTTGGCCCAACAACCTATAAGAGCATTGGTGGAAATAGTCATTGCCTTGTCATTGTTGATGATTATTCTCGTTATACTTAGGTGTTCTTTTTGCATGACAAGTCTATTGTTGCCGAGCTTTTCAAAAAGTTTGCAAAAAGGGCCCAAAATGAATTTAACTGCACTCTTGTGAAAATAAGAAGTGACAATGGTTCGGATTTTAAAAATACCAATATCGAGGACTATTATGATGATCTTGGTATTAAGCATGAGCTCTCCGATACCTACTCACCTCAACAAAATGGTGTAGTGGAGAGGAAAAATCGCACATTGATTGATATGGCAAGGACTATGCTAGATGAATATGGTGTTTCCGATTCCTTTTGGGCGGAAGCCATAAACACCGCTTGACATGCAACAAATAGGCTTTATTTGCATCGTCTTTTGAAAAAGACTTCCTATGAGCTAATTGTTGGGAGGAAGCCAAATGTTGCCTATTTTCGTATTTTTGGTTGCAAATGCTATATTTATCGAAAAGGTGTTAGACTAACCAAATTTGAAAGTCGGTGTGATGAAGGTTTTCTTCTAGGCTATGCCTCCAATAGCAAGGCATATCAGGTCTACAAGAAGAACAAAGGTATTGTGGAAGAAACCGCCGATGTTCAATTTGATGAAACTAATGGCTCCCAAGAGGGGCACGAGAATTTGGATGATGTAGGTGATGAGGGCTTGATGAGGGCAATGAAGAACATGTCTATTGGAGACATCAAGCCCGTTGAAGTGGAAGACAAGCCTTCCACCTCCACTCAAGTTGAGGAAACTACTTTCACTACGCCAAGCCAAGCTCAAGTTGATGTGAAGGAGGACAAGGCACAAAATGCACCTATGCCGCCAAGAATTCATAATGCTCTCTCCAAGGATCACCCAATTGATCAAGTTTTGGGTGACATTAGTAAGGGTGTTCAAACTCGATCTCGTGTCGCTTCGATTTGTGAGCATTACTCTCTTGTTTCTTGTCTTGAGCCAAAACATGTAGATGAAGCTCTTGGTGATCCGGATTGGATAAATGCTATGCATGAAGAGCTCAACAACTTTGCAAGAAACAAGGTGTGGACTTTGGTTGAAAGACCTAGAGACCACAATGTCATAGGGACAAAGTGGGTTTTTAGGAACAAGCAAGATGAGAATGGGTTGGTGGTAAGGAACAAAGCAAGATTGGTGGCTCAAGGTTTCACACAAGTTGAAGGTTTGGATTTTGGTGAAACCTTTGCCCCCGTGGCAAGGCTTGAAGCCATTCGCATCCTACTTACATTTGCATCATGCTTTGATATAAAGCTTTTTCAAATGGATGTGAAAAGTGCTTTCCTCAATGGTGAAATTGCCGAACTTGTCTTTGTTGAGCAACCACCTGGCTTTGAAGATCCTAAAAATCCTAACCATGTTTACAAACTCTCAAAAGCTCTCTATGGCTTGAAACAAGCTCCTAGAGCTTGGTATGAAAGATTAAGAGATTTTCTTTTTTCAAAGGGTTTCAAAATTGGTAAAGTTAACACAACTCTTTTCACTATAATCATTGGTGATGATTTCTTTGTGTGTCAAATTTATGTTGATGACATCATATTCGGTTCTACTAATGAAGATTTTTGCAAAGAATTTGGTGATATGATGTCTAGGGAATTTGAGATGTCCATGATTGGAGAGTTGAGCTTCTTCCTTGGACTACAAATCAAGCAACTCAAGAATGGAACCTTTGTGAGCCAAACCAAATACGTCAAGGACTTACTCAAGAGGTTTGGCTTGGAGGATGCAAAGCCCATCAAGACTCCAATGGCAACAAATGGCCACCTCGACCTTGATGAGGGAGGTAAACTGGTAGATTTAAAGCTTTATCGCTCTATGATTGGTAGCTTGCTTTATCTTACCGTATCTAGGCCGGATATCATGTTTAGTGTTTGCATGTGTGCACGGTTTCAAGCCGCCCCTAAGGAGTGTCACTTAGTGGCCGTGAAAAGGATTCTTAGATATTTAAAGCATTCCTCAACTATTGGCTTGTGGTACCCAAAAGGTGCTAAGTTCAAGCTAGTTGGCTATTCCAATTCGGATTATGCCGGTTGCAAAATGGATAGAAAGAGTACATCCGGTAGTTGCCAATTGCTTGGTAGATCTCTTGTGTCATGGTCATCCAAGAAACAAAACTCCGTAGCTCTCTCTACCGCCGAGGCGGAATATGTTTCGGCGGGTAATTGTTGTGCCCAATTGCTTTGGATGAAACAAACCATGTTGGACTATGGCATTACTTTCATCAAAACCCCACTCCTATGTGACAATGATAGTGCCATAAAGTTAGCAAACAACCCGGTCCAACACTCTAAAACTAAGCATATTGACATTCGCCACCACTTCCTAAAAGATCATGTTGCCAAAAGTGACATAGTCATCAGCCACATAAGAACCGAAGAACAACTAGCCGACATCTTTACCAAGCCTCTTGATGAAACCCGCTTTTGCAAGTTGAGGAATGAGTTAAATGTCATAGAATTCTCAAATGCTGCTTGAGATAATACACCATGGTTGCTTTTTGTTAATATTGACTAGTCGCTTGCCTTTTGCTTTTATGCTTGGGATTTATTGCTATTTGGCTCTTCTTTGCGAAAATGGAGCTTGTCACATTAAGGGGGAGTATTGCACTTCTACATGTGCTCTACTACTCCTTAGGTGTGAACCAATCAAATACAAGTGCTAGTAGAGTTTTCAAAATGCCCAAGTCAACATTAGTCAAAATTTTTGGAAAATCAAAGTAATTTCAAAACTATCTCTTGGAAAAGGTTTGAAAAGGTTCTCTATATGTTTTCCAAGCCTCACATTGCAAGAAAAAAATAAGTTTAATTAAAAATGACCTTTTGGCCCTCTTTTGAAGAAACTAGATTCTTAGTTTTGGCCAAAATGAGTTTTACCTCTAAAATGAGTTTGAGAAGGATTTTGAGAAAAGTGCCAAATCAAAATTAGTAGAGAAGACTTTTTCAAATGTTTCTGTTATTCAAATCATATTCAAAAACCAAATACTTCAGAAGTTGTTTGAAAATCAAATTGGCCCAAAAACCACTATAGACCATAATAGGTCACCTCCTAGTACTTAAGTGAGTTAAGTTGCAAATCATCATAATTTTCAATTATTATGCATGGTTAGCAATATTTCAACTCATACATTTCAAAATTGCTTCAAATTTAAATTTTATTGGATTTTATTGTGTGGGGGTTGCCGGCTTGTGCAAGGGTTGTGCACAGCCGGCAGAGGGCCTGGCGGTCTGACCGGTGCTATATGTGCGGTCTGACCGGCTGGGTGAGGCGGTCTGACCGGCATCTAGCCACCGGTCTGACCGGCCTGTCAGGTGGGCCCAGGGTTTTTACCCCTTTCTTCTTCTACCCGACCCCTTCTCTTTCCTTCTCATCCCCTCACTTCTCCTACCCGAAAAAGAACCTTCTCTCTCTCCCCTCAAGCCCTAGCCACCTCTCTCCACCAAATCCCTCCGGTTCAACCGTCAAAATCACTCCGGTCACACCGTAAGTGATTCTCCTCCGCTTCTTCTCTCTATTCCATGGATTATTTCGCGTTTTTGTTGACTCTGTGATCCATGGCATGGAACCCTAGGTGAAGGAAGAGGTGTCTTCGATTTGCACCAATAGAGGGTAGTTTGTTCGTGTAATTCAACTCCTTTCAACCGTTAATCACTCTCTTTCCATCTTGTGCACATCAAATCGGTCTATTTCAATCTCTAGGGTTAGGGGTAGTTCCTCCCTCTATATCAATTTTTGATGAAATAGACCTATCCATTGTTGTTCTTGCTCATTATCTTGTGCAAACATTGGTCCTAGCATGTTTTAGATACACTTTGTGTTTGTGGAAAGTTTGGGTGTTTGAGCTCCCTACCATGGGCGGTCTGATCGGCCTAATGCCGTCGGTCTGACCGGCTGCCATCGGTCTGACCGACCGTCGTCCAGCGGTCTGACCGCCCCTGACAGGCAGTGAACACCTCTTCTTTCACATATTCAAGTGCTCTCTAAATAGTTGCTAACATCCTATTCTTTGCCCTTTTGGATTCAGAGATGCCTCCTCACACTCGCCATGGCCGTCAAGCTCAAGTGCAAGAATCAGAGAGCGAGCATGAGGAGTCTAGTGAAGAACAATATGCTCAAAGTGAGGAAGAAGAGCAAGAAGTGGATGAAGAACAGCAAGAGGAGATAGAGGAAAGTGGAGATGGAGTTTTTAGTAAGAGTGAGGAGGAAGGAAGTGGAGATGACATAGAGATAGATCCCTCCATCCAGTTTGTGCTGAACATTAGGAATCCCACTCAATACACTATATTGCGACATCATGATCAGTTCAAGAGGCCTAGAGACACCACAGATCTCCACTTTCACACAGCTTTCCAGAAGACTGTGTATGAGCAGATTTACAGAAGAAAGGCCTTTGCTGAACATAAGTGGATTTCTTGGAGGAACATAAATGAGACCTCAGAGTTTGAGAACTTGCAAGATCTATTCAAGGCTATTGGCATTGACCGTATTGCTACCCTCAAGCAAGACTATGATGAAGACTTAATTCACCAGTTCTATGCTACAGTATGGGTTGCTCGAGATTATTCTGAGATGAAGTGGATGTCAAATACCCTCCAGTGCACTATCTCTAGGAGGCAGTTCCAGAGGTTGCTCAACATCCGATTTGATTTTGGGGATGATCTGCATGAGGAGCATGCCCACAACCCGTTCTCCATTGATGACCTAGCACAGTTCTATGAAGATGGAGGGCAGCACACTTATGGAAAAGTTGCAGGGTTGATGACTATCCCCAGTGTTGTGAACAGAATTGTGAGAACCACCATCCTCCCTCGGTGTGGGAATAATGATGAAATCAGGGGGGTGGCTTGGCATGTGATTGATGCCATCCTTCAGGGTCGTCAGTTTAATGTGGTGAATCTCATGATGCAAGAGATTGCTATATCCAAGGGCACTTTTGGTCAAGGTATCTACTATGCGCCCTACATCATGAGATTGATATTCAAGAGAAGCTTGGGAGTGCCGGGAACAATCTTCAGGAGCACAAGCAGTACAAGCCTCGACTTCAGGTTGGTACCCCCCGTGTTCCTAAGATGAGACAGCCCATATTTCATCATGGAGCAAGCTCGAGCTCAGCACCTCCTCCACCACCTCCTCCTCCTCAAGGTATCGATGAGTACTTCGCTCCTTCCTATGCATATTTTGGGATGCCTCCACAGGACTACTTTAACCCGGTGCTTGGGGCCATCAATGCCCTAAGTGATAGCATTCAGAGATTATCTACTGGGCATGAGGCCATGTATGACGATGTGAGGGGCATAAGATCTGAGGTTGGCAGGATATCTCAGCACATGACTACTTTGGACCGGCGTATGACTACCTTGGAGAACTCTCATGCCTATGTATTCTCTCGACGCCGTGGTCCCTCCGGTCCATCTCACTATCCTATTTCCCGTCCTCCTCCACCTTCTCAAGAGTGAAGCTTTTTGGTCCTTGATGCCAAAAGGGGGAGAAGAAAGGACTTCTTTTATCTTAGGTGGGATGGGACTAGATTTTGTGAGGTTAGTCCTCTTTCTATTAGGCTAAGGTGGCGGGATATTTATATGTAATGGGCTACTATTATCTATCTTGCGTGTTTTTATCGTTTTGTTTAACTCTTGTGAGATTTAGGCCCTTCGTGGTCTTGTAATAGCTTAGAGAATTCTTCTTGTGGATTGGATGATCCTTGGATGAACTCTATATGTTTTGATGGTTTTATGGACATCTTGTGATCTTTATGCTATGATGGATGATTATTGTCTTTGTGATATTCTTTTGTGATCATCCTATGCTTGTATGAGATTTATGTGTGGTGTTCATTCAATCCTGTTTTTATTTATGACTTGCTATGTTGAAATGTGCAAAGTATAGTGTAAACTCCCTATGTCATTTATTTGACTCTTGTGATTGTTATGCACATGTTTAGGGGGAGCTTATACTATTCTTAGCTCATTTGTGTCCATATGTTTCATGCCTATTATATATTGGTAGTGTTTGTCATCAATTACCAAAAAGGGGGAGATTGAAGTATCTAGGCCCCGTTGTTAATTTTGGTAATTAATGACAAGCGCTAATTGTGGACTAACGATTCTTTTGAGTTACACATATTTGAGTTAGGATTACTCAATATGAGTGCATGGATGATCACCGAGGATGTTTTTCGATGTTGCAAAGCGAAAGGATTGAAGACGGTAAAACTAGCGGTTTTATTTTAATTGATCGAGGAGTTTGGGCAATCAAATTTGCTAGAATTTATTTATAGCTTTGCCGTACTATCAAGGGGGGTAATGACCTAGTCAAAAAGATGATCAAAATGTCACATTAGGTCATTTGCACTTAAGTCTTGGTTTGCTCTTTAATTTTCTCCTGTTGACTGTCCCTGGGCGGTCTGACCGAAGTGCTCTATCCAGTCTGACCGGGCCTTTGCGCCGGTCTAACCGTGGCACACTAGTCGGTCTGACCAGCCCTTCTTGGCGGTTTGACCGGTCACTTGCCGCCGGTCTTACCAGCCGGCTGGAGGCTGGATGGCCGCCTCTGGCCTAGCGATCCAGAGCCGCCAGAGCCACAACCGGTCAGACCGAGCCGATGGCAGTCTGACCGAGCCGTGGGCGGTCTGACTGGCCGTTTGGCCTCCGGTCTGACCGGCCCTGTGGTCCCAGTGCATTTAATGCAGTCCAACAGCGAGTTTTCCAGCCGTTGCGAAGTAGTCCGGTCTGACCGGCCACACAATTGCGGTCTGACCGGCAATACACAGAGTTGGTGGATTTCATCCCCAACGGCTAGTTTTGGGGGTTTAGGGTATAAATAACCCCCCATTTGTAGCAAGGGGGCTCTCTTGGCACTTGCTTCAATTGCATACACCCCTTGCACCTCTCTTACACATATTTGAGCCTTTGTTCATCCTTTAGTGTGGTTTGAGAGTGGATTAGCCAAGAGTCAAGTGCTTTGGCTTTCTTGTTGAGTTAGTGTGGCACTTGATCATCTCCAAGCCGGGTCATCGCTTATTACTCTTGGAGGTTGCTGCCTCCTAGACGGCTTGTGGAGGTGCTTGCCCGGTGACCTCTCCAAGGAGATTGTGGAGGAGGCCCGATGCCGATTGTGAGTGGTTTGGAGTTCACCACCTTCGGAGTGAAGGAAGAACTACCCTAGTGATCAAGGCTTGGGTAGTCCTCTCCGTGGGCCAGCTCTCATCTTACGCACCCCTTGACGAAGGGGGCGTGCGGTGGCTTCGTGGTTGAGCAGTGGAGTTGGGCTCGCCTCAACGGGGACGTAGGAAACCGGCGAGTTTCTAAACCTCGGTGAAAAACTTCTTTGTCTCTTGTCCCTTTACTTATTGCATTTACTTTTGTGCAATTTACATTGCTAGAGACATACTTGAGCCACTATCACCCTAGGTTTGCAAAACATAACTTAGTTGCTTAGTTAGACTTGTCCCTCACCGAGCCTAGCCACTTAGGTTAGTTTTGATTAAGTGTCATTTAATTTTAAAATCGCCTATTCACCCCCTCTAGTCGACATCTTTGATCCTACAGTTGGGTCTGTGCAACCGGGCATGGTTGTTCATGGATGGTTTGGGCCTGTACAACATTGGCTTTTGTAGTGTTGATTTAATATTGATTAATAATTCTACTAATTTACTACTCTCAAATATTTGCTAAATGTTGCCTTTGCAAATGAACCCTATTATTGTCATTCTTTAGTATCCCTTACACTTGCATACTTACTGTGTAGCTTGTTGAGTATTTTATGTACTCACCTTGCAATAATCATCCACCTTAGTTGAAGAAAAAGAATCCATAAGAAGAAGACCTTTGGCTTAGACCCTAGTTGAGCTGCCTGTGAGAGTGGAGTTGAAGCTTCGCTAGATTTTCTTTTCCGCTACAATTTTCTTCGTGGTGAGGACTAAGTGCCTCTTGTGTAAGTATTTATCATTTTAGTTATGATGAATATGTTTATTAAATTGTTGATTTGTGTACCTTTGCTGATTCCTGGACGAGGGTTTAATACACAAATTAGTTTGGAAATTACTTGTGAATTGCAACAATGTTCAAACGAAGCATTTTTAAACTCACCACCATTATCACTTCGAATTGTTTTCAAAGAACCAGGAAATTCAAGGGCCAAACGAAGATACAAACTCCGAAAGTGATCAAAAACCTCATCCTTGGTTACCATAAAGAAAACCTAAGAATACCTAGGATAATTGTCAACAATAACCAACACATACCACTTTCCTCTAATAGATTGCACTCTAGCTGGACCAACAGTGTCCATATGTAAAAGTTGTCCGGGTGCATCCGTCATCACATAAATAATAGGAGCATGTGAAGAAGCAATCATCTCAGCATGACGACATGGCAAACAAACCAAATCAAGATCTTTCTTATATTTAGGCAAACCATGAACAAGATCCAAACCACTATTCCTAACGAGATGATCAAAGCCAACATGTCCAAGTCTACGATGCCAAAACATCAAATCTCTATTGAACTTAGCAACCAAACATGTGACCTCAGATGAAACAGGATTTTGAAAATCAAATTTAAAAACATTTCCATAGCGAGAAATACCCAAAACAGAGTCTCCAGATGAATCAAATATTTTACTTCCAATTTTCATAAAGTGAACCTCATTACTCTTATCAACAATTTGTGAAACTAAAAACAAGTTATACTTTAAGTCCTACACTAAAGCTACGTCTTTTAATACAAACTTATCACTTACCTTGACGGATTCCGTAGCAAGAACGGTACTAGTAGAAGCATCTCCAAAGATAATAGAGTCCTTGGATGCCTGTTTGAGAGAGGAGAACCAACTTTTATCACCGTCATGTGCCACGAACAACCGGAATCCACAATACACATGTTCCTCTTCCTCGCCACCAAAGCCTACAAACAAACAGATGTCGAAGCCTCAGTATTGGGGTTAGATAAAAGAAATTTAGAAATCCAATACTGACACACACGACCAGTAGATCCAATGGGCATATAACCACATGAGAAAACAGTTTGTGAATTTTTAGGAAAATCTCGCCGAGGCCGGTCTGACCGAAGTGGTACAGCCGGTCTGACCGTGCCATGGCTACCGGTCTGACCGGGCACCGATCTGCCCACGGGACCCACTGTGGTCTAACCGGTCGCCTCGAGTAAAAACCCAATTTTTGCCACTTTGATTTTACAAAAGCAATTTCTCTTTCCTTTTGCTGTTTACGTGCAAGCCTGAAACCAAAACCAACCAAATATCCATCTTTACCAAAAAAAGAACAAGTATACTTTTCACGAGAAGTAGATGGTTTAGAAATTTCAAGTTTTATTTTTTTTAGTGTAGAAGAGAGAGAGGGCATAATTCCAACAGATTTAAAAACTGTTTTCTGTTTTCTTATGTTCAGGTTTTGTTAAAATTTTACCTTGATTAGTTATGCTCAAAACAGCAGGTAGATATTTAGTGAAATAATCATGAGCATATTGTAACTAGTCACTTTAGATTGATCCAAAATCATGTTAAGTTTCTTTTTTTATGAGAAAATCTTTCCAAAGAACTTTTCAAGTAAGAAACTTCACGTGTCAAATTGCCACAATTTTCACAATCAATCTTAACATCTTTTTGCTTGCGACATCTAGAGCAAGAAAGCACTTCATCAATTTTCACAATGTTTTTCATGTACTCAACATGACCTAAAGCATCTTTTAGTTTTATCTTGTTTAGTGTGCTTCTTGACAAATTCAAAACACTATGTTGTTGTTTTGACTTTTTACCACAAATCATGTTAAACATCGAACTAACATAAAAAGCAATTTGATATTTTTTCAACAACTTTTTAGTTAAAAACAACTCATCCAAATTTCATGTGTGCATGGCAACTCCAAGAGCAAAAGAAGATTTTGATCTCAAACCACGTGAAGTATTGGCATCTCTTATTTTTGAAATCTCAGTCATTAAAACCTCACAATTATTGCAATCATCATCGTTAGGAATAAGAGATCTTAATCTAGCAATTTCAAAATTAAGAGATTTAATGGTAAACTCCTGTTTCTTAATCAACTTCCCACATCTTTTATTTTTGGAGTTAAATGTCAAAATTATCTCTGCAAGAAATTCACGTGGGAGATTTACCTCATTATCTTCATACTCTGAGTCCGATTCACCACAGGCCATAAAGCACACACCAGAGATGTTCTTTCCCTTGTCATCATCTGCATCATTCTTAAGATCAACAATAAAGCTGCATACACTTGATTCAACATCTTCTTGAGAGATTCCTTGGATTTCCTTCCCCTAAATGTGCTTCTTGGTTTTTTCTCCTTGACCTTGTCTCCATTGTCATCCTTTTTAGCTCTTCCTAGCTTGGGCAGTGCGAACGAATGTGATCTAGCTCTATGCACTCAAAGCAACAAACTCGTCCTCCTCTTTTCCTGAACCTGACATTGTTCATAGCTCGAGACAACTTGTTAATAGCCAAAGCCAAGTCGTCCTCCTCAAACTGTTCAAGTTGACCATCGGACATGACATGATTAATAGTAGACAAAGTATTATGAGTAAATGTAGAAGCACCATCATCAAGAGAAGATCCAGAGGAAACCAAAGCACTTGATTTAGAATCCACTTTACGAGAAAAAATATTCATCTCATGAGTTTTGAGTTTAGTATAAAGCGAATCCAAAATCAAAGCAAACATATTAACAGACTCTTGAATAGAAGTAACTTTCATCTCCCAAATTATTATATCAAGACCGTTCAAGAAGTAGCAAGAAACCTCAGATTGAGAATAATTGGTATCAAAAGATGAATAAATGGATCTACGATTGCTCAAAACTTTGTTAAAGCGTGCAAGATAATCGTCTAAAGCCTATCCAGATTTCATCTCAAATTTCATGTGATCTTTTTTAAAAACATCTCTGCGAAGTTCCTTGATATCGGATGTACCATGATGAAAATTGTTTAAGGCATTCCAAATCTCATTCGCAGATTTCAAGATGAGAAACACGATCAAAATCTGAACGAGAAATTCCATTGAGTAAATAGTTGCGAGCTTTACAATTATTTTCAAATTCAGTTTTCAAAGCCACAGTATTGATTTGAGGAGGAATTTCATAGGGATTAATAACTTTTAGCCAAATATCATAATCCTCTACCATTATAAAAGCTTTCATCTTGTTGCACCAATAAGGAAAATCTAGTCGATTGAAAACATGGAGCTTAGTTGTAAACTTGTTAGCTATGGCTAAAACTCAAGATCGGTAAAGATCCAAAGAAGAAAACAAGGCTCTAATACCACTTGTAGGATCACACAGCAAGAACTAAGCCAACCAGAGGGGGGATGAATGGTTGTAATACCCAAAACCCTAAACTTTTAGCGAAATTAAAAGATACCCTCAAATTCGATGTAGATCGGTCTGACCGAAGTAGATGCGCCGGTATGACCGCATAGATGCCACCGGTCTGACCGATGTAGATTCTTCGATCTGACCGCCCAATGTGGCGCCATCGCCTGTTGCCGCCACCGGTCTAACCGCCGTAGCTTCGCTGGTCCGACTGGTGTAATGTCGCCAGTTTGACCACCAATGTCTCATCGGTTGGACCGCCGCACCCAAGCAAACACAAATCGAAGATCTCTCAAATTAGATTGAACTTTATTACTTCTATTTGTTTTTACAAAGTGCAACAACAGCACTCCTCTCAAAAATGTCGACTAAACTCGAAACCCTAAATTTTCTCTAAACTCAACTCTCACAAAATTGATACCGAGAGGCCTCAACCTCCCTATCTATTTATACCCACAGATCCGCAACATAAACCCACGAATCTAACTCATACAAGAAGTCCTAATCCCCTAGGAAACCTTCTCGTACAAGAAACAAACTTTACAAACTCAATCTACCAAATTTGGACTCCTTCCAAATTTGACTCTTCATCCCATACGCACATAATATCTTCATCGTATGCCATATGGAATCTTCACCAACCACATGCATTGATCTTTAGCCTAAGCATCCCGCATAATATCTTGATCATCTGGATGTCATCTTCTCCCAAGTTGACTCCCGATCCATCACCAACAACGCTCTACCGAGGCATCAAGACTCACCTACACATGGATCAACCAAGAAACCATATCCAAGCACAAGTTCTCTCCAACTTGACTCAACATTACCACACAACAGTATTACATACGTATAGAAATCACCTCAAAGTCATCAACATGAATTAATCACGAGAATCCAAATAAACAACCCGAAACCGAAACCGACACGGAGCCGGCCAGTCAAACCGTCGGGCCAACCGGTCTGACTACACAATACATGTCGGTCTGACCGGCTCCACTCAGCTGAAACACCTATTCATCATCTAAAAACCTATTCACCATAACCTCGGTACGACTGGTACACAAACCCTGGTCTGACCGGCTGCAAAACCACTTCGCCAATAATCTCCAAAACCAATCATCATATATGCTAATTGTTCATCATGAAATAATAATCAAACACACTTTGATTTTTTACAGAAGACATAGCCGCACTGATTTGTTTTTCATCTGTAAAAAAAATTCCATCAATTTAGTAGAGGTGCCATGACTTAGACTTAGCATATTCTTCATCGAATTTGATTCATTTATTGTAGGGGTGTAGGACCAACATATGTACTCTCATCTTCTTTTTCAGAATTTCGCACATTCTTCTTTTCTCTCCGTCCCAAAATATGTGCTCCTTTAGGATTCAAAATTTATCCTAAAAAGCTTGTTTTTCTAGTGTACTACATGTCCTAATAATCAGCTCCTCTTTAAATTTTTTTCATATCTTATCCCCAACCACCCTCCAGCTGCCAACTATCACTTATTTAATAAGGGCATCTATATCATTTTTCTTATCTTGTAATTTGGCCTTTGAATGTTAAAAGGAGCACTTGTTTTGCAATAGAGGGAGTAGCTTTGTATGTTCGTTTGTTCCCCCATAGTAATCCTCCCTAATCAGTGTGTGACCATATATAAATATACTAGAGGTGCTTATGTGATCCGTCATCCAAGAAGATGTGGATATACTTTAGGGGAAAACAGTCACCCTTTTTGTGACTGTAGCACATGAGTTTCATTTTACTTTTTGAATATTATATGTTGGTGGTCATGCACCACATTATATTCAATCATTTACACATGTGCGCATGCCGCCTAGCTAGCATACGCCATGGATTGTAGAGAACTTATAGTGTCCGTAGGTCTCAAAACAGTTGATACATATGAAAGTCCTTGTAGCTAGGTGAGCTCTCCGTTGGATATTAGTAAGTACTTTTACAATTTAGGCTTAGAAGGTAATGGGAATACAAGGTGATCCATTAAAATTTGTCATGCGAAGGGCTCAAGTCTTCTGAGAGCGGACCAGTATCAAGGAGCTAGGGCAATTCCACCATTTAGTACTAGTTGTTTACCATTTTGTAACATTGCCCCCCTGACTTCCAATATGTCATTATACTGGCGATGAAAAGGAAATGGAGGAAAACAAAGAAGTTTATTTGGTCAGATAGATGGCTACAAAACCAGACTGTACATTTCATAGTTGGCTCCTAATTTGATCAGGTTGATTTCTAAAAGGACGAACAAGCAACATATGGTGGCTCAAGCCTTAGATGATCAGAGGTGGATCGCGGATATAAAAGGAGCACTCACTATCCAATTAAATCATTCGAGAGTACCTTCGGATTTGGGACTTAGTGGATGGATTGAACTTGCAAGATGGCATCCTAGATCAACACCGTTGAAAGCTTACAAGGTCAAGATCCTATACTAGCAAATCAGCCTATGATTCTTTTTTCATTGCAACAATCATATTTGCTCCAAAGAACGATTTGGAAGAGTTAGACGCCCTTGCGGTGCAAGTTTTTCATTGGCTTGTGGTCAATAAGAGTTGTCAGACTGCCGATCGCCTTGCCAAGCAAGGGCTGCCACATCTCGCTGCTTGTCGCCTATATGGTCAGGCCGAAGAATTGATCCAACACATCATTGTCATGTGTGTTTTCTCCTGGCAGGTTTGGTCATTAATCCTTCAAAGGATTGATCTGATCTCCATCTTGCCAAGCCAAGACATGAACCTCTTCTCTAGCTGGTGATCCAAGGGAGTGAAAGGCATTGAAAAGGATTGAACAAGGAGGTTCAACTTGCTTATTTTACTTGTGCTTGGGAAATTTGAAGGCATAGAAATGATTGTGTATTTAATGGCACAAATCCTAGTGTGATGGTTGTAATTCAACCACTGGGCAAATGGAAGTGCTCTTTGGTACTTGGCTATAGCTTCAAAGCTCCATGAGTTGCTTTATAGGTCTCTAACCCTTACACAGTAATTGTAGGACTTGTATGTGTTTAGATGTGGGGGTTTTTACCCTCCCTATATTTTTTCTCTCTTGTTTAATGAAATGCCACGCAACTCTCTTGCTTGTTTAGAAAAAGAAAGCAGTTTATTGCATATATGTATATTAATTAGGGATTAGAAATAGACGATGTGCGTGTGTGCTTGTCAAGTAGGATGTAGTGCAGATGCCCTCGTCTCTTGTCCCTGAGTTTAAGAAACGTGCTAAATAGTCTCATATTAGTTGTAAAATATCTTTTCCACTAGTTTTTAGGGTAGCAACTATATGGGCTGTTGCTATTGGACTAGTGTACTACAACCACTATTTAAAAGCTAAACATTTTAACTACTTCCTGTATGAGATCCAAGACAGGACCCATCTAATAATGTAGGACCAAACAAACATGATCTACATTTACAAAAGGTATCTTATTTAATAACAAAGCATGCATTCTCTCCTTCTTCCATTCTCCACTGAGGCCTCACTAAACAACGACATATTCGAACTAGATAGAACATTTCGTTCTGGCCAATAGATTGAACTAACTAAATCTCCATTATTATTCATTCATAATACGTAGACCTATCGTTGGATCGATCAAAGTACGGTTAATCGATTTATCGATCTCGGACTGGGAGGTGCTAGGAACCCCAAAGGTGCTGCGGAACTGGGAGGTGTAAGTATCGTTGGCTTTGGAAGAACATGAAATTGATTTTGCTGGCACATATATATTGTATTTGTATTATCCTAGTTATATGTGTATCATGTATGTAGCGAGTAATTAAGTGCCTGGCAGAATTTGGCAAACCAAGTCGTGCTCCGTGTTAGATACAATGAACTAAAACGTGATTTGGGATTATTAGTTGCTATTCTGTTAAGGATGGATTGGGGTGAAATTGAGGTTAGTTACTGGGTATTGCAAGTGCAATTAAGTACTTGAGCTAAACTCTAGATTTATTTGGACTTGTACAGTCAAGATATATAGCCTATTGTTTTTATTTTTGATTGGTTAATATTGGTTTGCACTAAATAGGCGGCTTCATGACTTGTGATAATTATTAGAGGTTAAAATAAATTAAATATAATAAATTCTAAAACATCGGCACCGTGACCCATGTGTTGTAGGCAGCAGCCGTCTGCAAAAGAGCCCACTACCACGGCACCACAGCGCCACCACTGCACAACAACAAAGACAAAGGCCGAAACTAACAAGCGTCCTGTGGGCCTAGGTTGTTAGAGATTATTTTGATAAACCCTACGCGTCGTTGTGGAAGTTAAATATGATAACAATAAATAAAAATAATGTGTAATATAGCTAGATGATATAAGTTTATATAAGTTGATATGGGTTATGATAATTTAAATAGTATATAGAATGATGATCTAAATATAAAAATAAGGTGATGTAGCTTTGTATGAGAAGAAAAGAAGAAAGATAATTTGGACCATAGATTAATCATCTAAAGGGTAAAAACAAAAACAATTGAGACGATATGACTTAATGAGCGAAAAAAATGAGGAAGATAATTTGAACAACAAATTAATCATCTAATGGCTAAAAATAATTGATGTGATATGGCTTAATGAGAAGAAAAAATAATATTAACTAAGTGAGGATAAACTATATAAGTATATAGCAAATTATAAAAAGTGATGAAGAGATAAATTGAAATATTATGTGAATTATGTGGAATGATGATTTAACATATTTATATTTTGAAGCTCTAAAATTTAATAAATTATAGAATTATAGATAATATAACATGCTTACATGATGTTTAAGATGTAATAATTGTTAGTGGATGATAATGATGTGACATTTTTACATGTTTAGTTTTAGGCTTTTATGGATTGTAACTTTACAATAAGATAGAATATGGGAGGAGTCTCAATTCAAAAAATCGAATTCATAATTATATTATTATAATCCGTTCATTTTAGAAACACAGTACAAACGCTCATAACACACGCACACTCAGCCTTATGAACACACATGCACAAACTACTCATATGAGCGTCTCCAAAAGACTACATCATATCTTTATGAGCACAGTATAGCTTAAAATTGACGATGTCATCACAGTAGTCTTGCTGTCGGCAGGTATACATCACCTACCACGCATGTTAAGACTAAAACTTAAATCCAGATGGGTTAGTTCTATCATAAGAAACATAACCAATTAAGCTACGCTAATTTCAAATAGTTAATTTTTTGGGAATGACTATAATCAGTTGATCCTCAAGAAAACATTATCCAATGCCTGAGTAAGATGTGAAGTCCTAAAAATTTTTACAGCTACTCCTCTTACCCTCTCATCCATACGCCTTCCTTTCTTTCCCTCTCGTTTTTGTTCTCATTCTTAAACAATCCAGAATTTTAAAAACACAAACATGCCAGACAACAAACTATTCATATTCCTAGACTCTTAGGTGCATATCAGTGTTCCATGAACATTGTTTTTTTTGACCTAATACATACATATCAGCAATGTTGGCTTGGGAGCCATTGGAAAAGAAGTGGGTACTGAGTCAAAACAGACATGGGCTCTGAACCATGGATGGATCTCTGAAATAGAGCAAAGTCATTCTAAGGGGTTCATTCCCAGTTATGAAATACTCGGGACTATGGACTATCTGGAAAACAAGAAATGCTCCTTGCTTCAAGAACACCTTGCCTAATTATCCCATAATAATTCTAAAGGTTTGTAATTGGATCACAATGTGGGCTGTTTTACATAACTCATTGTTAAGGGAATAAAAGTGGCTGGGGGAGTCAGGCTTCTAAAGAAAATGGTAAGTCGGATGGCGTCCTTTGTCAGCTTGTAACTAGAGGAGAGAAGGGTAGCTTTTGTTTAGATGATCTGTGATTGCGTGCTCCAAGATCAATCTGTGATTTTTGGTCTTAAATGTTTCTTCCTGTCTGCAAACTTTGTGAAAACCAGTGTCATGGCGTTAATGGAAATGGGCGAGGCCTCGTCCAATCTTTCTATAAAAAATAGAGAAGAAGAACTCTGAACCAATGTACACTTTGATGATCGATGATCTCCCTGACTTCATCATGAACAAAGCTTTGTTTATCCTGAACATCCTGGCTATGTTTGCACATATATTTTATCCGACGAGTTGGGACAACTTCATTGAGCATGACCTCTTTATGTTCCCATGTGTTCGATCCGGTAAACTGGGATGAGTTTATCGAGTGCCAAATCATCCATGTCATGAAAAGAGTTGGGATGACTTCATTGAGTGTGATCTTTTTATGTTCCCATTTGTTCAATTTTGTAAATTAGGGTGAGTTTATTGAGCACAAATAGTCAACCCCTTAGCCAGAGAAAAAACGCCTTCTGGCAAAGTGGGCAAGGGTGTTGCATATGAAATTGCCACATGTCCATTAACGCGGACTGACGGCCGTTTGCTGCATCATAGAATACGTCCTGTGGGAGGATATAAAAAAGTTTCCAAAAAAACGTTCGGGATACAGATATGCAAAACTCGAAAACGAAAATATACTAAATATTTTAAAAGGTAAATAAAAAATAGAAGAGTTTCCTTGACCCATGTGTTGCCGGCAGCAGTTGTCTGCAGCAGAGCCCAGTAGAACATGACGGCAGCGACAGGACCATTAGCGCATAACAACAAAGACAAAAGGCCGAACCAACCAGCATCCTGGGCCACTACGTGGCTAGAGATCGGATCGATGGTCTGCTAATGTGGGAGGAGGCCCAGTTCACAAAATCTTGTAGATAATTATATGATTATAATCAGCTGAACCCCAAGAGAACATGAATTATTGTGTGACAGGCCTCTGATTATTGCCCTGTCTTGCATACTGTATAGATCCCACAAATTAACACTAGCAAGCGTGGTAAACTTCTGTTACATGGTGATAGTGAAGCTAAGT
The DNA here is from genome assembly GCA_008326285.1 of Oryza officinalis. NCBI lineage: Eukaryota > Viridiplantae > Streptophyta > Magnoliopsida > Poales > Poaceae > Oryza > Oryza officinalis. The sequence continues at coordinate 16,409,097 of BDMV01000009.1, forward strand.
GTAGCATAGACATCAACTTGAATGTTGATGAATAAGTAAAACGTCAGAATAGAATGTTGTGCTCATTAAATTCCTACAAGATTTCAAAACACATAAAAGTTTCTAAACTTTTGTTTCATTGGCACAGCGGATAGGAAAAATGCATGAATTCAAGGCATGGAAAAATACACGAGGTGAGACCTCATGTTTATTTTTCTCCATAATTTCTCGAGAAGAGCCTATCTTATAGGAATTTAAGGAAGGTCTAAAAAGGCTCCATAGGATTATTTTCCAAAGGGGCCCTAATGTTTTTAAAATAATTTTTTTGTCCAAATATGCCTACATGTTTTGCGCCGTGCAGATATTATTAAGCTGCAATAATATCGACAAAAAGGGCTAAACATAATCCAAAGCCTGTCTAAGACATCAAGTTGTGACAATTTTTACAGCTAATAATTCCGTTTAATAAATTATCCCTAACATGTACCCCTCTTTTTTTAATCAAATATTTAGGGATGCACGTAGTATTGAAGTCAATATCTTAGAATAGCTAAGGGTTGTAATGGTTCAAGACCTATGAGTCTTTTCACAACCCTACCTAACTCTAATATATTTTTAGTTAAAAGTAAATAGAAATTCAGTCCATCCCATTATATACCTATCCCTTAAATTTTGTAGGCTAAAATGTTGAACCCTTGCCCACCCCTAAGTACCGGTGAAACCGGAACAGGCTTCTTCCGACCACCTACCCAACCTCAGGCCCAGGAAGAATATAGGAGGGAAAATAGGATACCCGGTACTATCCGGGTTTGGTAGATACGAGAAGAGTTATATCCAGCCGTATGTTCCATATTATTAAACATATATGAAAATTTATTAGAAATCCACCTATAAACATGATAAAACGATTGGTTAATCCCAATTTCACGAGCTCTAATGTAATATTGTATATCTTTTCTTGATGTATCTCTTTTGACACTTTAATTACTTCTATTAGTGTTATAGATAAGACATATCTAATATTTTTATGTTAGGCTCGGCGAGGCCCACCGTATACCAAGTTTTATACGAAATAATGTTTCATATATAAAAGATGTTCTGGATTAGGATGGAGTAGTAAAGTCCTACTTGGACACGACAAGAACTACTCGGATCATATCCATATCTGGCTTTCTAGTTCTAATTTAACAAGGGGTCACTCGAGGGTATAAATACAAGACCCTCAAAAGAAGAGGAGAGAGAGGCCAAGACAAAAGACAAGCCAATATAGATCTAGATAAACCTAATGTAGAAGCCACAAAGACCGACATGAGGGATCTAGAGACAATTCCAATCTCGTCAAGTTCATCTTTGAGGAAGTAGAGACTAGATTAGATCATCCAAAATATTGTATTCGTGTGATATTGATATATAAAGACAACACCGGTTTTGGCCAACAGGAGTAGGGCTATTACCTGTCAGTAAGGAGGCACGAACTTGTATAAAAATCCTTGTCCCCCGTCTCTTTCATCTCAATCTCGCGTATACCTTGACACCAATAATCCCTATACTCTACAAATAACATAGGTGGATATAGCCTGTCGACAGCTTTCCTATATTTAATATCTATGAATTGGATATATAAATAATTATCCGTTCCCGAATCCGATTCGGAGGAAATAATATGAGATAGGATACGTGATGAGTGATATGCTATTCGATACTATCTGTGTTCGGTTCTGAATTTAAAGAAAAATATGGATTAAGGATATATGGGAATGCCATGATCTGTTCGTATCTGCCCAAATTTACCGCCACCCCTAAACATAGCCCATCCCCTGTTTCCAAACATGCCAAATTTCCATATATTGGTTCCTAATTTCCCAACTCTCTTCTACCCTCCATATGTCCTTACCCATATTGCCAGCTGCAGCCCTTTCTCATCCATACGTATTCCTTTCTTTCCCTCTCATTTTTGTTTTCTCATTCTTAAACATCCAGAATTTTTGTAACATAAACATGTCAGACTGGAAACAATTCATATTCCTAGACTCCTAGTTACATATCAGTGTTCCGTATATGTTGAACTGAAGCACATCAGCAAGAGCATTGCTTTTTTTTAACATAGTATTACATGCATACTAGCAATGTTGGCTTGGGAGGCCTCGGGAAAGAAGTGGGTACTGAGTAGAAAAAGACATGGGCTCTGAACCATGGATATTGGACTCTGAAAGAACACGAGGTCGTTTCTAAGGGATTCATGCCATCTCAGTTACGAAGTACTCAGGACCAATGTGCACACGATCGACGATTTCCTTGACTTGATTATGAACAAATTAGCTTTGATGTGGAAGTTGATGGGATCATGACTTAGACTGACTGAGATCTCTGGGTGCATAGCTAAGGAAGACCAGTGATAAATGATATCAAACAGTTGTTGACGAAGATTTAAATTCTTTTTTGGAACGAAAATGAAGATTTTAATGTTGATAGGCTGAGTGATAAAGCACTCGAGATATCGCTTGCTTATCTTATTACTAGGAGTGATAATTTGTGTTATTCGGCTACACCATCTGTGTTCATTATCTTGAAATGAATTTACGGATTGCTCCATTTAGATTCATATATAAGAATGCTTTTTCATAGGCTAATCACTGCAGAAATTAACCAGGGTCGCTGGCTGACAGTACAAAATACAGCAGCAACGATTGAGATAGGAGCACGAAAATATACAAAATCAAATATGTTTCACCGTTGTGAAACTTCACTGTAGTATGTTGGTAAAACTTTAAGTTGTTAATCCGTACATATGGAAATACGATCTCACTTATGCTTAAATTTGATCTTATATATCTGGGAACCTATCCTGTGTACACAAGACTTCTCTTCTCATGTACACACCATGCATACGAACTAATAAATTTCACCAAAAAATCTAAAAAAAATACTTTCAATAATATGACACTTATATGTAAAGTTTTAATCTCAAATTCATTATATTTTAGCCATAACAAAAAGATAAAATTTCTGACAGTTTTGAGAATATAAATCTGTCAGAATTTTATCTTTTTTGTTACTTCCTATGTATAATGAATTTGAAGATGAGACTTTACATATAGTTGTAATACTACTAATAGTACATGTATTAATTGGTGTATACGATGTGTTTATGAAAAAACTTGTGTGCATAGAATACATTCACTATATAATTACATCCACTTGAGTTCTTTGTCTAAAAATCCAATTTATGCATATGGGTCCTTTTCATTTGAGGGCAAGATCATATGGGCTATGTCCATCGATGATTTTAGGGATGGGACGATCCATATTAGGTGTTTGGTTCGGTGCTCATGGATGAGCCAGTTTTTGTCTGTGGTTGAATGGATGAAACGAGAATAATAAGACATCAAGTAATAATAAAACATATTGATTATCATTCATCTAATTATAATCAATACTAATTATGAACAAAATAGATAAATTATCCCTAGTCAACACTAATCTTGAGAGGGTAATTATTAAATAACAATTAAAAATAACTATCACCAATCAATTACTAATGACTAAGAGTAACAATGATGGATGATCTCAACCTGACAAATTTGTCGACATATCTAAGTCTTTATGTACTGTTCCTTTGCCTGACTATCGTATCCACCTTCATTTACAAACCAAACACATTTAAAATGTCGATTGCCATATCCCATTCCCCATATTCATCCAACCAAACTAACCGTAAGTTTGCTAGGTGGAGATCTTGTCCTTTTTGTCTCATTTTTCATTTTGCAGGCAACTGGGCTTCGGTTAATATATCTGCTCAGCTTTCGGCCAGCAAAGTGAGCAGAGGAAGAAACCAAAGCATAGAGAAATGAGTTGGATAGCAAAAGTTTACTTCTATATACGTAGGCAGAAACAATCCAGCCCTTATCTCTGACCATATGATCGATCCGGGCAACTTTTATGAGCTGTTTGCATCATTTCAGACCGGGAATCTACTTTCTTCAACTTTGTTATTATCTCTCTTTCCTTCCACGAATCTACTTCATTTGCTTTTTCAGAATTCTCCAATGTGACAAGATCAGTTTGTTCTGTTTTTAATTGTTCCCTAGATCAAAAGTTTTCTTGTGCATAGATATATGTATAACAAACATCAACAAGCTTTACATAGGTATTCAATTAATCAGAGGACCATAGTATGCAAGTAAAGTAACATACCATTTCATAGTTTTGCTCTTTATGTCCATTTTGTATATGTAAATTAGCCCCAAAACTGTAGTACGCATATCAATTTAGGACAAATTGGCATGGACGATCAATAGCAAATGCTTGTGGCAGTGAATATAGAGGCTTAGAATTTATGGATTTTTAGTTGAGCTTCTTGATGTTACTAACTTAATTATTTACCTGTACTTTTTTAGAAACTGCACAAGAAAAGTTGATTTGGGAGTATGTCTTTACAGTGGAATGGGATCCTTGGCTGCTGCATATTGAGCTACAGTTAATTGCATATTAGGCCTTTTTCCTCGTCCGATTGGAACGGGACATTCGACATAACAAGCTACATAATCTGTACAGTATTCCAAAAACACTGTACCCTATAGTTGATCTCTACTGCTCCTCAGAGCTAGATGGGCTGCGTTGTTTTTAAGTGTTTTGAAAATCTTCCCCATGATACGTGAAACAGAGCGATGGATTAGCATATAATTAATTAAGTATTAGCTATTTTATTTTTCAGAATGTAAGGGCTCCATTGAAAAGCAGAATTGTCAAAACACATGAATAAAAAAATATAGAAATAGAATATTATGTTCATTGGATTCCTACAAACATAGGAAAGTTTCAAAACTATTGTTTGATACTCACACAAAAAAAAGCGTAGAAATTCAAGACACGAAAAGAAGAGAACATGAGATAAGATCTCATGCTAATCTTTTTCCAAAATTCCTTTACAATAGTCCATTCAATAGGAATTTCAAAGGAATTTGTAGGAATCAATCATTTGTTTCAAAAGGTTTCATAGGATTAGTTTTCATAGGGTATAAATCCTTTGGAATTCCTATATTTTTCTTTTGTTTCAAAGGGAGTCTAAGTATTTTTGAGGAAAGTACGAGTATTAAGAAAATAGGTGAAAATGATTAAAGAAATGTTATGATTAGTTCAGAAAAAAGGTAGGTGAAGAAATTAAATAGAATTGGTTGAAAAGAGTGGTTGGTGGAGAAATAAATTCATTTTGGGTCAAGTTATAGCGTTAGAAATAGTTATATTTTTTGACGGAGGTAGTAGAAAACTTGAAAATGAATTAATATGACTTTTAAGTAACTTTTCTATTGAAATTTTTTTAAAAAATATACGGTTTATTAATTCAAAAAACTGTGTGCTTAAAATGAAGGACTAGAAATTAGGAAAGTAGAGAAAAGAACACACTGCCAGGGTGTGTTCGAACCTACGGGTTCGGAACCTATCCCTCAACTCACAAAACGGAGTGACAGATTAGCGCATGATTAATTAAATATTAGCTTAAAAATTTAAAAATGAATTAATATAATTTTTTAAACAACTTTCTATATATATTTTTTAAAAATATACTATATTTAGTAGTTTGAGAAACATGTGCACAGAAAAACGAGAAAATAGAAGCTGAAAAAGAGAGTACAAAACACATCCTATAGGCTGCTGTGTGCTGTGCTTCGGACATCCGCATCCCCTTAGTACTTATGTACTCTCTTCGTCTAAAAAGCTCAATCTAAAATAAGATGTGATATTATCTAATACAACATTGGATACATTTTATCTTAGGTTGAGTATTTTTGGACGGAGAAAGTAGTCCTATATATAGGTATAAAAAATATTTCAAATAAAGTACTTAACCGTTAAATTTAATTAATTAGAAGAAATAGAAAAACAAGATTCGATCAATCGCACTATAAATGCCAAATCAACATCTGTAAAAGAGTTGTAAGAAATCTTGTTCGTGTATCCCCTTCCCTTGTATTAATGTTGCACATACTAGACACCTTATGCCGTCAGACTATTCTTTCATCTTTCACTCACTACACATGTGCGTTCTTGGGAGAGAAGCAGCTTACAATTTCACGTCCTATGTGCTTGTTGGCTTATTACCGCAGCAAAAATTTGACTTTATAAACTTAATATAAAGCAATTACAATGTGTTCTTTTCATTGTCTTCTTTTGCAGATTTAGCATTTAAACTGCTAAGAGTATAAATATAATAGTTTGACTCTAAAATTATTTTTCATTGCCTCGTTTGTTTTTCTTCGTACTATTAGCCGAAGCCAACCAATTTGATATTTCTATTTTAGGACACTTTGATATTTTTTCGAGAAGAACACTTTGATTTTATGACTGATTTTACGTGGTTTGCTGGTCACTCAGTTCCCTAGCTCTATTTTTATGATATTTAGAAAAATAAGAAAACATATATCTGTAGTTATTTTTTAAAAGCCAAGCCCAAAATTTCAGAATTAGATTTGGATTTTACTTTTAAAAAATATTTGACAAGCATGACATTAACGGAAGCAAATAAAATAGAATCAAAATTAAACCGCGAAATGAGTGTAACTCAATTGGTTAGGTTTTTTTTATAATGAAACTAGCACATATGGGTTTAAATCTTACGCTTGATACGAGAAGTCGTATTTACGACTAATTAGTTTTAGGTAACATATTCGTTGATATATATATATTTACAGGAGCGAGTGTGCGTGTGCCATAATTGTCACGTTTAGTTTATACAGTGTATAAAAAAATCAAAATCAAATTGGCGAAGATTCTCCGGAGTAAATGCCAGATCCTGAAAATATGAACATAGGGAGGCAAACCAACATTCCTTCCAGCGTTTTTCCACCTACCAGCATTTACCGCGCACGCATTCCGAGGCGGCCCCTCATCTCATCAAGTCTCCATCTCCTTGTTTTCTTCTGGCGAAGGAGGGCATTTTCGTCAGAGGATGAACATTTCCAACGGGCCAATCTTCCCCCACATCCGTTTCTGAATTCTAATCAGATTCAGATCCCTTTCCCTCTGCAGTAAGAACGTTTCTTAATAATCAAGCCCAAATCTTGCATGGTGACCACGTGTCAGTCACACATTCTGTCAGAGAATGGGATTAGCCGTTTTGTTAACCACAAATCTCTGACAAAACTAAAGTGAGAAACAATCTCTGCCAAAATCTAGAGAGAGAAACCTCTGCACAGAGAGAGAGAGAGAGGCCTTTGTATAGTACAGTTGCCCACTCATCTCTCGCACTCGCAATGCGCCTTTTGATGTCACTCATGGCTGCTCTCTTTTGATCTTTTCCTCTTTTTCTTCTTCTTTGAAGCATCATCAACTAGGGCCTCTTTCCTTTGTTCGTTTTATCTTTATAGCTTCTCTCTCTCTCTCTGCCGTCTTCTTCCTTCTAGCCGAATTCTGCTGGCCTCCATTGCGGCTACTGTTCTTGGGGTTGCTCACTCTCTCCATCCTTTGGTTTTGGGTGGTTTTCTTTTGCCCAAAAAACTAGTTCTTGATTGGTTCTTGCCATCTTTGGAAAGACATTGCTTTGGGTGTGTGTCAAGATTGTACTGGGAGCATTAAGCTGGGATCTTTGGCCAGGTACTTGATTATCTAATTTGTTTGTTGTTGGCTTGTTGCTATGTACTAATCACCCTTGCATTTGGGAGCTCATAAGATTACTTTCCTCTTTGCAGATTGTAGAGGGCTTCTGGTTTTTGTCACTGGGGGTGCTTTAGAGCATTTGTTGGTGTCCATTACTGTTCTGAGTCATAAAGTTTCCATCTTTGGCAAATTTATTCGGAGGAATTCTTGAGCTGTGCTACTGCTTCCTTCCCCTGATAAATCAACCAAGGGAAGGGAAGGCTGTATCTTTCCCCTTTCTTGTTCTTCATCTTTGTAACATTGAAGAAAGGAAGTGTTTTGTTTTGAAATGGCTGAGGTGAAGCCTGAGGACATGGTCCATCATCCACCCATGGACCAGCTCCAGGGATTTGAGTATTGCATAGACTCCAATCCATCCTGGGGTATGCAGTGTTACACTGCACTGAAGTGTACTATGATTGGTTGATTTGTAGCATATATGTTACTAACCCTGAGTGGTTCTGGTTGTTGCAGGTGAAGCAATTGCTTTGGGCTTTCAGCATTACATTCTTTCCCTGGGCACTGCTGTGATGATCCCAACAATGCTGGTTCCTCTTATGGGTGGAAATGATGTGAGAATTGCTTCATTTATTAACCCCTTTTCTTGTGCAGTAGAATTCCAGCTTCTGTATCAGTTGTCAAATGTTACAGCATATTATATTGCAGGACCAACATATGACTATTCTTACTAAAATTTTTGTTTCATTTGCTTTCAATAAAAGCATGACAAGGCAAGAGTTGTTCAAACACTGCTATTTGTTACTGGGATAAAAACACTGCTCCAGACATTATTTGGCACTCGACTTCCTACCATCATCGGGGGCTCATATGCATTTGTTGTTCCAATCCTCTCCATTATCCGTGACCCATCTCTTGTGCAAATTGCTGATGGCCATACTGTAAGTATGCAATGATCTTCAAGCATATTTCAAATAGGCTATTGTTAATTATGGCCATTTTGGTACTGGAAAATTTTTGTAGTATTTACCTAAAGTACCTGTTTTTGGTTCATTTGCAGAGATTTGTGCAGACAATGAGGGCAATACAGGGCTCCCTGATAGTCTCCTCAAGCATTCAAATAATTCTTGGCTATAGCCAATTGTGGGCAATTTGCTCCAGGTACTGCAACTCCCGCAATATGCTTGAGTAGGACGTACGATGCCTTTATCTATTTCTCCCCTAAAAAATATTCTTCTGCCATTATATGTCAAAATCTGTGCAAACTGAGGGCATTTATTTGATAAACTTTGCTGGACAGATATGACAGTGATGTGTGTAGATATTGCAGTTCAGATGATAAATTTTTTAATCTTCATACTAGTATTACTAGCCGGCCACTTTATATTGCTCTCAGTGTGAGTAGTGGGCATCATGACTTTAGAGAAAGTGAAAATATGCTAGTATACTAGTCAAAGGGAGACCAAAATACTCAAAAGTGATGGGACATGTTTGCTACCTTCATGTTGACGATAAGAATAAGATGATAGTAGTTTGATACCATGATGTGCATGTTGCAGGTTCTTTAGCCCACTTGGGATGGTTCCAGTGGTCGCGCTTGTGGGGCTTGGCCTATTCGAGAGAGGATTCCCTGTGGTAAATACTCTAGTAGCTATTAGCTAGTCTTACTTTCACTCTCTGTATAACAGTACCAGTCAATCAGATGTTAGGTTCTTGTAAAACTGAAAAACATTCATGCAAGCCAGAAAAAAAAAGGAATATCTCAACCATACTTTTTTTAATCATTTACTTACTTCGTTTCTACCATATAACTTAGCGGATAAGTTAAATGTTGGGTCTAGTGTTGTTTTTAGTTTATTTGTAGCATAGAGTTCAGGTCTAGTATCTTTATTAGTTTAGTTGAAGCATACTCTTAGGATTTATGACAATTGACTAACTTAGTCATAAGCATTAGCCAGTAAAAGATATTGGATTGATTGTTGCTATGCTATGGTGCTTCAATCATGGAGATTTTAATTAATCCCTGAGAAAACATGTTCACATAAATACTTACTTCCAACTTGGCAAATTTTAATGACTCCAGGAGCAAGTCAATTCCTGCATGAATCATCTCTGTTATCACTTTTTAAAGCTATTTATTTTACATTAATTGTTCATCTGTACTTTGTTTGCTTATTAAGCTGATTTAGGAACTACATTTTGTCAGGTTGGGAGATGTGTGGAGATTGGCCTTCCAATGCTCATCCTGTTTGTCGCGCTCTCCCAATACCTCAAGCATGTAAATGTTCGGCATGTTCCAGTTTTGGAGAGGTTTTCACTACTTATATGTGTTGCCCTTGTCTGGGTATATGCCCACATCCTCACAGCAAGTGGTGCTTACAAGCACACAGCCCTGCTCACCCAGTTCAGCTGCCGGACAGACCGTGCCAATCTCATCTCTTCCGCTCTATGGTTCGCAGGCTGCCACATAATCTGATTAATTTTACATCTAGATTTTACAACAAAATCTCATGCTCAAGTTTTCATTCTCTTTAAGGATAAGCATTCCGTTCCCGTTGCAATGGGGTGCACCAACATTCAGTGCAAATCATGCATTTGGTATGATGGCTGCCGTCGTGGTATCGTTAATTGAGGTACCTTGAAATACTTAGCAGTGATTTCTCAATGCATTTTTCTGTGTGCTGAGAACATTTCAACACTGCAGACAACAGGTGCGTTCATGGCTGCTGCCCGGTTGGCAAGTGCAACACCACCACCAGCTTATGTGCTAAGTAGAGGCATTGGATGGCAGGTTAGTGTTCTCCTCATAAGTAATTACCTCATAATTCTGGTAGAACATAAACTCCAGAAAATCATTACATGATTCATGAGTCTTAACTAGGAATTGCCACTAATTAGTTGCATGTTCATAAAAATTTTAAGAACTAAATGTGATTTTTCGTAAAGAAATGTAAATTTTTGGATGGATAATTTTGCTAGTGATCAACTCCCTTTTAACTTTTCTGCTCAAATTAATATGTGAATTTTCAGGGAATCGGTACCTTACTAGACGGTCTATTTGGCACTGGGACTGGATCTACAGTTTCTGTGTGAGTGCATCTGCTGTACTGATACTGAGTTTTCACCCTAAGATTGCTATCTAACAGCACTCCTAATCTTTTGGCTGCAATTTAGTGAGAATGTTGGTCTCCTTGGTTCAACAAGGGTTGGTAGCAGGAGAGTGATACAGATCTCTGCAGGATTCATGATCTTCTTCTCCATGCTAGGTTAGCATTTCTCCCTAGCAATGAACACGAAAAAATTTTGTGCTTCAGAGTTCTGAACATGTCACGGTTGTAGGAAAATTTGGTGCACTATTTGCCTCCATTCCGTTCCCAATATTTGCGGCTATATACTGTGTAATGTTTGGCATTGTCGGTAAGCAACCCAGACATACATGACAAAATGAGTTTTTTTTTTTGCTTTTGAAATGTATTTAATGAACAGTACACTCATTTGATTGTGTCTTCAGCTGCTGTGGGACTCTCCTTTTTGCAATTCACCAACATGAACTCAATGCGCAACCTCTTCATTGTTGGTGTCTCCCTCTTTCTTGGCTTATCAATACCAGAGTACTTTTCTCGGTATACCACGAGCTCACAACAAGGACCAGCGCACACTAAGGCTGGATGGGTTCGTAGTTTTTTACTCTCTAACATTTCAATTTGCATTTGGAATGAGCAGCGCATGAAAAGAAATCTATATCTAGTTCATTACGCTAACACAATTGACTGCAAAAAAATGTGATATTACCTAATGTTATTCCTTATTTGTTACAAATAAATAAAACTTAGACAAGAAGTCAAGAACAATATCATGATTAATTTGAAGTCCAAAATACTGAAACAGAAAAGGTTTCATGATTTATATGCTATTCATGTTCTGATATTGGTTCTCTAACTTTCTTTGAATATTTGCTATTTCCCTGCAAGTCTATTCATTCTACATATTTACACTGGAATCCAGAGTTTGAATTGTGTTGATCTTCTGCGCAGTTCAATGACTACATCAACAGCGTTTTCTCATCTCCACCGACCGTCGCCCTCATCGTGGCGGTACTCCTTGACAACACACTCGATGTCAGAGAGGCGGCAAGGGACCGGGGAATGCCATGGTGGGCGCGATTCAGGACATTCCGAGGCGACAGCAGGAATGAAGAGTTCTACACCCTGCCATTCAACCTCAATAGGTTCTTCCCACCATCTTGAGTAGCAGCAGAGCTGCTAAAATTCAGAGAATGCAAAGACAAGTTCCAGATGGACCAAGCAGCATTGCAACTGAAACGTAGTCTGCTTTTGATAGGGTAGAACAGAAAGTTGAGCTGACAAAATGAGCAATTTTACCAGCAGGCAAGGAGGAACTCTCTTCTAGCTGTCCACTTGTACATAGAAATGATTCGTTTTTCTTTTCATCAGCTTTGACACCGAGGATGTCGGATTTTGCTATAAGCAATTAATTAATATCTTGTGAACAACGAGTCATATTAGTTTGAATAAGAACTGTTAGTTATAGTTTTTTATCCATTACATCCATCTGCAAGACTGCAACTAGCCATATACAAGGTCTTTTTTTTTTCCTTTTGCTGAAATTCAGATGTACATCCCTATGGTTATTGGTGGCCATGAGTGATCTTTAGTCAGGCGACCAATTTGCACCAAAGTTTGACAAAAAATTTACATGTTGATCATCCCAGAAATAGCAACTCACTGAAGCAAAAATGTGTTATGAGCCACAAATCACAAATGTAATGGGCCAACATGTAGCACGGAAAAATTGCAAAACATTGTAGTGCTTATCTACGCACAATAAAATGTTTGTTTGTAACATGGCAATTATCAAGGGAAAAATGTGTGGAAGTAGATCTGATGAATTATAGGGTCCATTGGAAGACTCTTTATAGGATAAAATTATAATGTGAGCAATAAACCGACCTTAGCTCAGTTGGTAGAGCGGAGGACTGTAGTTTGATGCTGATTAATCCTTAGGTCGCTGGTTCGAATCCGGCAGGTCGGAGCTATTTTTATTTATTTATTTTTCGTTTTACAAATTATTTATATACCTCACAAAAAGAAAAATGCAAGCTATTTTTGCAATATTTTTCATGCACTTCTTTTCGTGGCATGACTTTTAAGAGCAAGCCCAGATGTTTTATTTTTTTTTCGTTTTGCGAATTATTTATGTACCTCACAAAAAGAAAAATGCAAGCTATTTTTGTAATATTTTCATGCACTTCTTTTCGTGACATGACTTTTAAGAGCAAAGCCCAGATGTTTGGTTGCTTTGCTGTTGGAGCAGATATTCGCAATTGCTTCGACACTCATTGAGGAGGAGCCGATTTGACTCTCTCTTTAGGCTTGCCCAAACAAGATCATTGCCAAACAAATACGCCTTTTCTTTTTCGAACCAAACAAGAATAATGATTATTCTAGCCTAGGATCCAAACGCTCCTTTCATATTTGTCTTCATCTAGTGATTATTCTTGTACATTAGTTACACCTATATAAAGCTCAATTCCCATGACAGTTTTTGTCTTATTTTTTTTAACCTCCACTGATCCAATGGTTAATTCAAATAAGTTTTACAGGTCAAATGAAGGATTACTATATTTATGTAAGACAAGACGATTGAAACCAGTGACACATCCTTAATATTATTAAATTCTTATTGTAAGCATGCGTAACATTTATGGGCACAATAATTTAAACCCTGGTTAGATGGAGTTACGCACCTGCAACTCACATCACCACCACACCATCAATGATTTCTCTTAAAATACATTTAATGATAAAATAAGTCATAATAAAACAAAATAGATGATATTTATAATTTTTTAATAAATTAAACACCATTTCTAAAAATGAGGTAGTATAATCCGATCGATAGAATTGCAACATAAGAAAATATCATAATTTTTCCTCAAACTTATCTAATTTTAGACACAAGACACAACAACACAAAACTAGTGCTAAGTTTATAATAAAATTATATACTTTGAAAGTTCAACCAAACAATTTTTGAGATAGAATACAACTAATTTTATGACCACCAATTTGGTTTGTGCGGGTGGACTTTTAATTGAATCCTATAAACCTTTTTTTTAGCAAGGGCTTCGGCCCCTATTTCTATTACCAGAAATGAGAATAACCTATAGAGTTCTTACAACCAGACAATATTAAAACAAGGTACGAAAAGCAACTCGGCATACATGCCTGTCAACACATCAAGAGTTCTTTTTTTTTTTTTGACAAAACCTCTTAACACTCATAGCCACCGCCATCAACCAGCAAAACAGGCTCCAAACGGAGACAGTCTCGACATGTCGGTAGCATCAACTTCACCCAAGCATCAAAAGAAAGCCAGCCAAGGAAAGCCTCCAGTACGGGGATCATCCTTTTCAGTTCTCCAGTCTTCCTGTGCAAACGATCCACTCGAACCTTCTTTGGTTTGCCTCCAGTTTCTGCAGTGCAGCCCAGGATTTAATCCAATGGCAAGAAAGATCAGATCAGTGGGATCATTAGAGAGTTTTTTTCTCAAAGCAAGATTTATTTCTAGTTTTCCAGATGACCCAAATCACAACAGCCACTCCAACTACAATCAATTTTTTCAGGTTTTTATCAGAATTGGATAGCCAATTTCCAACAAGTGACACTTGTTCAGAACTGGTTTCAGATTGAGGGCACACAATATCACATTCCAGAGCAGCCTAGCTGTTGGACAGTCAAAAAAATAAATGTTGTATGGTTTCTTCTTTCTCACAAAACGGGCAAATTTTATCTCCTTTCATCCAACCTCTTGTGTAAAGATAATCTTTAGTTAGAATCCTGTTCTTTATCAGCAGCCATATGAACGCTTTTATTTTCGAGGGAATTTTGAATTTCCAGATTTTCTTATAAGGAACTCCACTTGTTGCACTTTAGGAGCTTTGTAAAAAGATTTGACAGCGTAATTTCCATCTTTTGTCAGATTCCGCCAGATTCTACCTTTACAATTCTCTTGCAGCTGTAGTTCATCATATCTATGTTTTGTTTTATTCCAATCATTGAGTTTTTCACCATATAAGGGCCTCCTAAATTTTGTTGCATCCCATCTTTTCAACTTCAGGGTTGCTACAGTAATATGTATTGTGAAGGTAATGTTATACAGGGAAGGGAACTGCAGTGCTAGGGGTCTACCACCAAGCCAATTGTCTTTCCAAAAGAGTGTGTTTTTCCCATTCCTCACTTTTTTTTAACAAATTTGTGAAAACTTTCTTTTACTTCCATCAGTCCATGCCAGAAGTGTGAGTCCCCTGGTTTGTGGGTCACACAGGACAAAGTTTTTTTTTTTTAAATATTTGTGTCTAAGTATTTTCTGCCATCGTCCTTCTTCATTTTTCAATTTCCAGAGCTATTTGCCCAATAGGGCTTTATTCATGTTTTCCAAATCAAGGATACCTAAACCCCCTTGATTCTTTGGAAAGCAAATCACATGCCATTGTACCAATGGTACTCTCTAATACCTTGATCTTCGTGCCAAAGGAATCTCCTTCTGAAATAATTTATTTTTTCTTAACCTTTGGGTAATCTATAAAAGGAAATCATGTACAAAGGGACATTACTAAGGCTAGAATTGATAAGTATCAATCTTCCTCCAATTGACTAGAGTCTGCCCTGCCAGCAGCCCAATTTGTGTTCCATTTTATTTTCAGCAGTCTTCCTATCTTTATTTAGGATTCTCTTTTGATCAATTGGGACACCTAAGTATTTCATGGATAAATAACTCATTTTACATCAGAAAATTTGGCTATATACCTCATGTTTCTCCATTGCTATTCCAATACAAAAGACCTCACTTTTGTTAAAATTGATCTTGACCCCAGAAAGTTGCTAAAAAAGACATAAGATTTATTTCAGATTCCTGGCATATTCCAGGTTGTCTGTCAATAAAAAAATGTATCGTCTGCATATTGTAGAATTCAAACCTTGTTATTCTCACTCACACCCAGGTCTTCTACTAGGAAACTATTCTTTGCCCTTTGCACTAACAAAGTAAGTGCTTCTGCTGCTAAATTGAACATTAGGGGAGAGAGTGGATCCCCTTGTATAAGCCCTTTGTGTGTATTGAAATAAGGGCCCACTTGGTTATTTACTTTGACTGCCACCTTACCTTCTTTCGCTACTTTCATGACGCAATCACACCACTGATCTGGGAAGCCTTTTGATTTGAGCATTTTATAAATAAAGACCCAATCCACTTTATCATATGCTTTTTCAAAATCCACCTTAAAGAGAATACCACTCTGTTTTCTCTTATGTAAGGTGTTCAAGATCTGTTGCTGACGTCCTTCGGCCATAACGATGTGGCCCTAAGCTTGCTTGCGTCTTCCTGGGCATTGGAGCACTCTCGTCGAGAGCCTCTCCATTGCCCATCGATACTGCTGGGCGGGATTCGCGGTGGTCTCGCCGACGTCTCCAGCGAGTCGGTCGCCATTGCTGATTGTCGCGCAATCGTCGTCTCGCTTCTCTCTCTCTCTTTCATCATCTCGGCATAAGCTATAAACCTATGCGGTTGATCCCCACTTAGTGTAGTTAATAGGGATTTTGCGGCTTTGTTGTGTTTCCATGGCACCCTCATTTCTCTGCAACATTGGATTTGGATCGTGAGGTAGGCGAGCAGCAAAAGTTCAATCCCCCAATTCCCATCTGTCCTCCCTACGACTGTGATGCTCTCGATTCGGTAGAAGACGACGTCACTACCTATCAGCTGATTGTGGCTATGCTCTTTCCTCTCCCACGTGCCCCCATGCCTAGGGTTGTATACCGAGCCAGCTCGGCTCGGCTCAGCACAGCTCGGTCTAGCTTGTTAGGATAACGAGCTGACCTAGCTCGACTCGGCTCGTTATCTTAACGAGCTAAAAGTCCGACTCCCTCGGCTTGTTCACAAACTCGAGCAAGCTTGTTTAGCTCTCGAGCCCGAGGTCAAGGAGGTAGCAGCCTACAACGGCGAGCACGAGTGTGGCAAGGCACCGCTGCGTCGTGCGCAAATGACGAGGAGGTGAGCGAGCACAATGGCCAACTATGTTGCTGCCTATAGCGACGGCGCGCGCAAGCGGCGACGGCGAAGCCGTGGGCGAGCGCGTCGGCCGATGATGCCGCTGCCCCTAGCGACGATGGCAATGGCCGACGGCGCCGTAGCCTGTAGAGTCGCGCGCGTCCAGCCCTATCCATGCCACCCGTCTCCTCTTAGATTCGATCATGTTGCTGGAAGGAGTAATTGCACCAAAAACTGCCGCCAACAACGGAGAGATCAGAGCCATGGTGCATGGTTAATGCCATTTATGCTCCTCCTAAATCTCTTTTAATTGTCCAGATTTTTCAATGTATAGTCACCTGTAACTGAACAGAGCCAAGGCCATTTGAGAAGTTGCTTTCTGCATTGTCAATTAATCCTCGGAGCCGATGACATGGAGCATGACTTCTTGCGGATGCGGCTCATCTCCACCAACAACATGATATTTTGTATTAGGATTGATGCTGATTGGATTTTCCATTGGAAACTGGCGTTCAGGAGCTTAACCGCAGCCTTCTTCCGTGGATGCCCTCTCGGTATTACCTGCACTTTACTCCCTAACTTGCCATCGGTTGATTTGAATACTTGCTGTAATCATGTATGAGGTTTTTCGGTCGCAGGTCCGCATGATTCCACGGTGGTCGTGGCCATTATGGTCATGCTAACTAATCCGTCTCTATCGACAGTGACGTATCTAGATATGGGTGGTTCGACCCAAAATTTTTTTTATACACCATAAATCTAATGATGGTAATATATAAAATACAAATATAGATAATAGAATAGACAAAAATGTATCATGATATATATTAATAAAAACATCTTAAAATATATAAAATTAGTAATTAAGTAAAATTTTGACTTAAAAAGCTTATATGTCTATTAAAGTTTGAAGAAGATTACCATACTACTACTTCTTCTTCTCGGGTCTACGCCTCCGAAAAAGAGATGCAATATCTTTATCTTTCTTCATGTTTCAACAATCAACAATCTATAATATAATATAGTACTATAATTTAATATCACAATGCATATTGCCGTCGTCGGCCGTCGCGGTCTCATGGAACGGAGAGAGTCAGAGACGCGGGCTAGCCGGGCACGCAGCGCGGTAGCGGAGAGCGGCGGTCACCGGTTTGTACCCGGCTAGCCAGTTGCCGGTTGCTGGTGGGCCACGGGGCGGCGGCTGGACGTGCCAATGGGCAGCGGCGGTCGGGCGGCCCTTAGGCGGTGGCCGGATGGCGGCAACGGCGGTCGGGTGGTGGTCGGATGGGCGGATGGCGACGGCAGCGTTCAGGGACTCGAGCGGCGGCCGACGGGCGTCGTCGGCGGCGGTTGGCGCTTGGCCGCTCACGGGCGGAGTCAGTGAGTCGTAGTCACGTCGTGTCTCGTACTCTCGTGAATCGTGATGACGGATGCCGAGGAGTCCAACGGGAGGAGAAGTTGCGAGCGAAGCGATGGCGCCGATGCTGCGCATGTGACTGTTAGTTTTTCGATTTTCCAGGGATCCAGTATCCAGGCGCGTCGGTGTCAGGTATTTTTTTCTTCAAAAATCCAATATATATATATATGCCGATCGCTGTTTTTTTTGGGTGGTCCGGGGACCACCTGGACCACCCTATAGATCTGCCCCTGGCTGACGACAACATCCGACACCATGCGTTGTTCCTGTAGTGCGCGTCGTTCCTTGTAAACCTGATCCGCAGTCGAACGTCAAGAACTCTCGGTACGTGTTCGCTATGTTTCACATATTTGATTTGTTCATATTTTACTATCTAGTTTACATGTGTAGATCATATTATGCAATTATGCTAGTTTACGTGTTTAATGTCATGATTTATTTATGAAATAAATTAAATCAATATCTGTTTATATATTCAACGTGAGCATAAACTTGTATTGTAAGCTAGTAGTCAAAGGAGAGATACTATACAATACAATAGGTGACCAGAAGTCAGGACCGTGTCTTTAGGAAAAATTTCAGCTTGAGGCGAAACTGAATATTTTACACCTAGGTCTATACACTGAACATGTACATATATTAGCACACCCGGAGTAATGCAATTGCATGCATATATACCCAATATATGCATGCAATTGGTTAACTTGTTAAGGTACAAAGATTAACTTGTTTACTAACTAGTTGAACTGAACTCGAACTTATATATATATATATATATATATATATATATATATATATATATATATTGTTAGTTTTTGATTCTAGATTTGTGCGATGGAAACATATATAACTAGTAAACCATTCTTTGAATTTTAGTTGTTTTGTTCCAAGATATAGATATCATTTGAATTTGAATTGTTATACCTAGGTATATACACAAAATATATGACTATTTTTACACCTAGGTCTATACACTAAATATGTACATATATTAGCATACCCGGAGTAATGCAATTGCATGCATATAACCCAATTTAAACGAGTATAAAAAAATTGGGTATATCCCCTATTAATACGAGTACCTATGTCATGTCTTATTCCACTACAAGAAATCGAACCAGTTGAGCTATACTCACATCGCGAGTTATATACCCAATATAGATGACTATAAAAGTTTAAATGAGTATATAATCAATTTAATTGAGTATGAAAAATTGGTTATATAACCAATTTAAATGAGTATATATGAAACATTAAATGGGTATATGCCCAATCAAATCAAGTATACAAAATCATGTATATACACAATTTAATAGAGTATGAAAAATTAAACGGTTATATACCCTACTTAATCGTTACTGAAAACTCAGGTATATACCTGGGTATGCCAATATATACTCTTTTGTTTCATATTAGAAGTCGTTTGATTTTTTTCTTAGTCGAAGTTCTTTAGGTTTGACCAAGTTTATAAAAAAATTTAGTAACATTTACAACACCATATTAGTTTTATTAAATGTAACATTGAATATATTATATAGTATGTTTGTTTTGTATTGAAAATATTAGTATATTTTTTTATAAATTTGGTCAAACTTAAAGTAGTTTGATTAAGAAAAAAGTTAAATGACTTATAATATGAAACGAAGATAGTATTTAGTTTTATTAGGTATATTATACCTGAATATACTATACTCAACATGCGTCTTTAAATGATCAGTAAATACCTAAAATATCCTATATACCTTGATGCTGAGTATATATACCCGACATGTGTCTTTAAATGAGTTATATACCTGTCGAGTTTGTAGATCACGACTATGATATTTGGGATCATTGATACCAGGGTATATGCGAGATTGAGGTAAAAGTGACAGAGACAAGGATTTTTATACAGGTTCGGGCCCCTTATCTGTAAGGTAATAGCCCTGCTCCTGTTGGCCGAAACCGGTTTTGCTCTTATTCATCAGAATCACATAAATACAATATTTGGGATAACATATCTAGTCGTCGTCGACTTGGCGGCATGGAACACCACGTGTAGTCGACGACGGGGTAGTCTTCCTCCTCGAATACGAACTCGGGGAGATCAGAGATAGCGCTAGATCCCTCTAGTCGGCCTTTGTAGCTCCAGATTGGGTCTGTCTAGGCTTGTCTCTGATGTTGGTATCTGGCGGCGTATATTGGTCTCTGTTCTGATTGGGTGTCCCTCCTCTCCTCCTAGGGGGTCTTGTATTTATACCCATAGATGTCCCATTGTCCAAGTAGAACTAGGGAGACAAGTATGGATACAATCCGAGTAGGCCTTGTAGTTTCCATGTGGAACTCTACTTCTCCTTCCTTATCCGGAATACTTTTTTTATATGAGGCATGATTCCGTATAAGACTTGGTATATGGTGAGCCCCGCCGAGCCCAACCCAAAATCATTGGATATGCCTTATCCATAACACTGACAGTAGCTCCTGACTTCAATGCAAATTAATGAGTTGACCTTCCCAACTGATGACCTTAAAACAATGGTTGTCTAACTCACCTAACCATTTCTCGGACGACCGAAAAGGCGTGGAGTGTGTGACTAAGTTCCTTGTCTAGCCTTGATCAAGAATTTGGATTGAAGTAAAAAAGGCTTCCATCTCGGCAGGTACACCATTGCTTTTATCCAGTAACCCTTGTTGAACTCAACCAACCGTTCTCCGACAGCCGAGTAGGTGTAGAGTATGCTACAAAGTCCTTATGTCAGACTTAACTGATCTGATATCTGACTCTCCTAAAATCAATTACTCAGAGCAAATTGTGAGATAGAAAAAGCCCCCAAGCGAACGCTTAGGGGTAATATGATATAATATGAATTGAAAATTGAAAGTAAATTGAATCTACACATGACAATAAAAAAGTACTCTCGCCAGAGCTGCCTTCAGCAATCGGAGTATGGTACCCTTCATAGCCCCCAGCTATCTTTATGGAAAAGTCATTTTTCCACAAAGGCAGCCTAAATCTTATAACAAACCAAGCTCAAGCTGCGATTTCCTAGCCCCCAGCCATGAAGTTGGGAAAACCAATTCCCGGTTACACTGTTTAGTTAATACGCATCCATAGAGCACTCTGACATGACCGATTCTGACATGGTCATTTGGCTCTGTAGTGCTTGACAATACCTTATCATCTCTGGGCGTCCCCACTGAGGTTTGGAGAACCTCAGAAGCTTGTCAGACTAGCATAAAAAGATGGTAGGATCGACTTCGAGACAAAACGATATAAGGAAAGAGGATCAACAGACACATATTGCACATTTTATATGTATAAACACTTACAGAGATTGATGCACATGGGGTGATGAGATGACTACCACACTGGGCAAAGAATAGGTGTGTAGTTGTACTCGATCACTTCGCAAAAGCAGTGGGAGAATCGCTACAACTAGTCATCGGCCAGGTATGTAGACGTGCTCGACCACTCGAAGACGTGGTGGGAGGACCGCTATGATGCTGGTTGAAGACCAGGTGTAGACGTACCTCAACCATTCTTGGATGTGGTGGGAGAATCGCTACAACCGCTGGTCGAGGACCAGGTATGTTGACGTACTCAACCATTTGAAAGGAAATCGGAAAGAATGGTGCGAGGGTGGCTACCACCTCCGGCCGGGGACCAGGTGTAGTTATCCCTCGACCACTCGAAGACAACTTGGAGAGATGGTAAGAGGATGGCTACCACTGCCAGCCGAGGACCAGGTGTAGTTATCCCTCGACTACCCGAAGGTAACTTGGAGAGTTGGCAAGACCCCTACCATGCTGGTTGAGAACCAGGTGTGTAGTCGTACTCGACCGCTCGCAGAAGATTTGGAGAGTTGCGGAGATCGCTACAACGTTGGTTGAAAACCAGGTGTGTAGTTGCACTCAACTGCTTGTAGAAGATTTGGAGAATTGGCGAGATCGCTACAACGTTGGTTGAGAACTAGATGTGTAGTCGTACTCGACCACTCGTAGAAGATTTAGAGAGATGCCGAGATCGCTACAACGTTGGTTGAGAACCAGGTGTGTAGTTGTACTCGACCACTCTTAGGGGCGCTTGAGTTGGTTATTACATGTGCATCTCATGTGGCCAGCATGACTCACATACCCAACTAGTGGCATATCGAACATCCGTTCACAATTATGCCGGGTGATCAAGTCGACAACATTCGCAAGGGAAACCAGGCGTAGTCATCTCTTGACCACCCATGGAGAACTGGGAGAGATGGTGGGATATCTACCATGCCTGTACTCAGACCAGGTTTGTAGTCGTACCTCGACCACTCGAAGAGAACTTGTAGAGGTGGTGGGATCGCTACAACGCTTGTACTCAGATCAGGTGTGTAGTCGTACACCGACCACTCATAAAGAACTCATAGAAGTGGTGGGGTAGCTATAATGCCTGCACTCAGACCAAGTGTGTAGTCGCACCTCGACCACTCGTAGAGAACTCGTAGAGGTGGTGGGATCGCTACAACGCCTGTACTCCAACCAGATGTGTAGTCGCACCTCGACCACTTGTAGAGGTGGTAGGATCGCTACAACGCCTGTACTCAGACCAGGTGTGTAGTCGCACCTCGACCACTCGTAGAGGTGGTGAGATCGCTACAATGCCTGTACTCAGACCAGGTGTGTAGTCGCACCTCGACCACTCATAGAGAACTCGTAGAGGTGGTGGGGTAGCTACAATGCCTCTACTTAGACTAGGTGTGTAGTCGCACCTCGACCACTCTTAGGGGTGCTAAAGTTGGTTATTACATGTGCATCTCATGTGCCCAGCATGACTCACATACCTAACTTGTACCATATCGGACGTCCATTCACAATCACGCTGGGTGATCAAGCCGACGACGTTCCTGGGAGGATTGTCCATAACAACCTTTTCTCGAATAGTCCGGACATGACCGACGCTAAATATGAGATAGGTCATCGGTCTCTATCTTTGTTGGTAGGTTCAGTCTGACAACTCCGCATTTGTTTGAGAACGTTCTCGATAATGAGGTGTACTCGACCGCTGCCTACTCAAGTGCTCGATTGTTCCTGAAAAATATTTTCTAGAAGGCAAGATATATAGTGTGTATTCAAAAAACTATATAAATCTTGTACTATTATCAGGATATAATGAACATATTCAGATTAAATATCAGATATTAAGTAAACCGTAAAGAAGCATGATTTATACAGAAGAAACAGAGCGAGCCCCTAGTATTAGACCGCAGCCGACTTAATATAGGAAACACTCGCATAACAGATATTGTATAGAAAGCATGATCTAAGTAAACATAATAAATTTCAGATCTGACAATATCGTATAGATCAAAAATTAGGTATGGTAAACTGTATATAAAATATTACGTACCTTTGTAGATATATGCCGGATATATCTACGAGATTAGTAGATTAATTTAAAAAACCAATCTACTACTTACCTTTTTGGGCGTACATGATTAACGTCTTGATTCATCTCCTGTACACGGCTGTGTGGGCCCAGCATTTTCGATTGCATGTGTAGTAAAGCTGAATTGATTTTTTACTGTCCATCTTGCCACATATATTGGGTCTGGTATACGCGTAGATCTGGTCGGCCTTCTATTGCAGACATGTGTTGTCGATCTTCTGTATACGCGGCAAGACGAGGACGTGTGCGGCTGGACGAGGTGGCAGCCCGGCACGAGTCTGAAAGAGTCTCCCTGATATGAGCTGGATATTGGTGCATGATGCCGTCGTCGAGTCCGATTAAAATACACACAACACGATATCCAATTTTTGGCTTCGAAACTGTTAGGTCAGTACTCGCACCAAAAGTAGAACGGGTCGATGATGGTGGGTTTTTCGGCAGCAGATGTAAGTTCAAGAACAGTCGATCCGGACCGAGGCCTCTGGATCGACAACATCGAA
The DNA here is from genome assembly GCA_008326285.1 of Oryza officinalis. NCBI lineage: Eukaryota > Viridiplantae > Streptophyta > Magnoliopsida > Poales > Poaceae > Oryza > Oryza officinalis. The sequence continues at coordinate 16,433,056 of BDMV01000009.1, forward strand.
CCGTTGTTGTCCGCGGCAGTGATGTTTTAAAGCTTGGTCGATCTCCATAAATCAAATTGTTGGTGACGATGGTTCTGATCACTACTACACAAATACTCATTGGTGCCGGTTCGAAAGGCCTCATAGGTGCCGGTTTCGAAGCCGGCACCAATTGGTCGACACTAATGCTCAAAGCTATTGGTACCGGTTTCTTAACCGGCACCTATAACACTATAGGTACCGGTTGTAAATGTGGAACCGGCACCTATATAGTATTATAGGTGCCGGTTCCTATAAATAACCAGCACCTATAATGGATAGGACCTGGCACCTTTGATGCCTTATAGGTGCCGGTTCTTTACAAGAACCGGCACCTATAGTCCTGAAGCGCAAAAAAAATAATTTCGAGATCACGTATAATATTTCCTGAAACATAGAAATCACAGAATATTACAATATTACATTCACATCGCAAAAATCACAGAATATTACAATATTACATTCAAAATCAGTCAAAACTTCAAAAAATTTCGGCCAAATAATTCCCGTGCCTTCCAACCCTAAGGATAGAGCACAGCTAGAACCCAACCATGCATGCACACTATACTTCTGTGTACTTATAGCTAGAAAGCATACAAGGTAGATATTCTGTATAAACCTTGAAAATACACGACACAAGGAGCAGTAAGCCATTGCATTGTCTCTGAAGCACCAACGCTATTACCAAAACTAGAAAGGCGAGCGTTTCCATGTCTAACATAACCAAGAAGAAATGATTAGCAAGTATGAATGGAACTTCATTTGAGCAAATATCTGAGAGGTTCTTCATGTGAAAAAAGGCAACTAAATTTTACAGAAAGCATGTGAATGTGATGTCTGATGTGTGCAACATCTGTTGGTGGTTACACTAAAGTCCCTCCCAGACTGTTTTTAAAGAATAATAACTGAAATGTCATGACATGAAATTTGTGGCACCAAACTAATTATTACTAAAGTTGGTGAATCAGAAAACTTATATTGGCAATTCCAATGATGTAATCAAAATGGTTCTTCGAGAAAGAAAATGATGTAATCAAAATGGAGGATCAACTGATTTTCATATGTACTTTGTTCCCTTAATCCAATTCTGCAAACTTTATTGATAACACTCTGGAAGTTAATTAATTTATTCCTAATTTGATACACAATGAATGAAATGAACCGTTCCCTAACTGGTACACAATATTTTATAACAATATTGTACTTTGCTCACATCATTGCTATACTATTGGTAGGTCCTAATCGAATAGGCCTTTTTTTTATCATGGTGTAAAACATGATAAAAAAATCATCACTTATAGCATTGGACACTATTGCAGGTTTTCTAAAACAACCTGCAATAGTTAATCTAGTATATATGAGTATATATTAATCAGCTAGCTCCATGCATATACAGTGATGGACAAATTTTGGTTGCACACTGTATAGTTAATCTAGCTTTCCGAAGCAAATAATTAATGGACTATATATATTTGCACCTGATGAAATTATGTATATATTAATCACTGGTGCGATTGGATATTATTAAATAACATATGTACTCATGTTTTTTTAACTAGTATTCTCTCTGTCTAGGTTTTTTATAGGACTTAATACTACAACACCTACACAAAATTAATTTACAGCGTTCTGATACATAGGAGTAGTATTAATCTCTGGATACAAATGGCCAAGCTAGCTAGCTAGGGAATCGGGACGCATGTTGAAGCTATATATCTGTATGGCAAGAAAGCAAACATAAGTACTAGTATATAATTGAAACATATATATGCATGCATATATAGCTAGCTAAAGTGAAGTACTGTTGACAATGATAGAGATAAATTAAGTAGTACTGCACTGTACATGTAAAAATCAATCAATCTGTGTACATATATAGATCGATCTGGCCAAGAGAAGTTTAGCTAACGTACTTCGTTTAATTTTGAGTTGATGATATATATCTATCCTTTGATATGTATATACATATATATATATCCATTGGATTGGAATAAGAACCAATAATTAACCAGAGAAAACGATGCAGCAAGCATATGAGAGGAATTGTGTCATATTCCAAACTTTGGACCATCGGAGGCAAGATAAATTCAGTGGAAGATATGTGCACAATTAATAGTTAGATCAACCTGAGCTAATAAACCCGAAGCCTCGAGTAGAGAGCATAGAAGATATTGCTGGGACTCAGCGTGCCAGTCAACTTCAGCTTGAGACGTGCCCGTCAAACCACACGAAGGCGGCGACCAGATGTGTTACACATCTCAGGAGACTTGACAAAAATTCGCTTGAGCTCTACAACATCTCAAATGCTCTAAACTCGTACTCATATGAAAATTTTAGTTACACATGCTCACCTGTTGCTTACAGAGACAACAATGATGATGCCTCCCTCATCCATGCCACATCCAGTCAGTGAGATCACCTGTTGCTGTTAGGGATAAAAATATGAAATAGAGAAAATTGAATACATGGTTAGACATATGTGTGAAAAAATAATAGATAAACATTAAATAATAGAGAAAATGCATGTTGAAGACATTAAGAAAACCACATCAATCCAAATAACTAATCTACAAGATACTTAGAAAATGTTTGAAAGGTATGGCCCACTAATTCTAGGTCTTTGTATGCTTTGGCGTTGATCGGCTATCTAAAGTGTCACTAGGGCCGCCAGCCTCAATGAAACCCACTAGCCCAGCAGGAGCCTTCGAAATGTTGTATGCGTCGTTTGACGAGATGATATGGTCGAAGATGAATCCACATAGCTGTTCAGCGAGGCCCAAGCAAACATGTAGCAGCAATTTACTTGTCGGGAGCTTTAATTTCTGCAAATGGAATGATTAAAGATGTGGAAAGATACTATGTGTTTAGTAAATTGGATTTATGTCTTAGGAGACAGGGCGAACCTCAGCATCCGTAATGTTCCAGTTGCCGTCCTCCATGAAAACCCACATAAATCTCATCACGTAGAACCCACATGTGCTCGTGCCCGGATCCTGACGTGAGCAATAAGGGTGGCACCAAACTTGGAATTTATTTGCACATGGAGCGTGTCGAATACACTTCTTCTTGTACTTCACAAGTGCCTTATCTAGGATGTCAATGAGGGATTGGTAGTTGGATTGCGGTTTCCTCATTGAATCCATGACGACAATCTTGGAATCGTTTAAATGGATGGCAATAAGAATCCAGTGAGGCCTACATACAAGGGAAGAGAACAATTAACATCTTAAAGTACAACGATGGGAGGTACAACGATAATGCCACACTTACTTAAAGTGGTAGGGCAGAAGGATGGTATTCATGTCCTGCAGCTTGACAACGGATGTGTAAAGGTAGTTCAGCACTTCTTGGGAGGACCATTCGCCTGTGTCAATATTACAGGAATTGACTATTTGTGGGTCGAGGAATCCTAGCTTGTTATGGGTTGCTCTACATTCAAGCGCCCCCATTCTGCATAAGGAAAATAATTAGACACGCAACGAGGATATTTACTTAGAAAAATGGCGAGAGGTCGAGTATACTTACAATGCCCATAACTGAATTACCGATAAGTCTAGCTCCCTCAGATTGTATAGATGAAATAGTTCTCTAAATGGGACCCAAACTATACCATCACAGTGATGAAAGTCCTCGTCCCTGTAAAAGACGGAGAACATCTCTTTACCATCCTTGGCCATCTGTAAGTACCACTCTTCTACCCTTCTCATTTGAGTACATTTGCCAACGACGTGGCGATATTCGTCGGTAGTCAAAGAATGACCAAACTTGAACTGAGCTGCCAATGGGGCCATCTCAATATTATCCACATCATCCAAACTTTTCAGCCCTGCCTCTTTTAAAAAATCTTGCGTAGTCTTGCTGGCCTCATCTTTCTCGAATTCTTTCTTCGAAAATTCTTGCAAACCCTTTTTCCTGATCGTGCGTCGGAAGTCCGTAATAGGTTGCTTTCGGGCAGGTGGCCTTGCCATGCGAATGAAGTGATCCTGTACTTCAACTGGCACTTTGAAAGATGGCTCCGACCTGGTAGGCAATGGCGTCTTCTTGGTCTTCTTCAGAGATGGTGGTTCAGACATTTGGGAAGTTTTACAGAGGCGCCCCCTCTTTTTTGGCCGGTCTGATGAAGCTAGGCTCTGATGTGCTGCCTCTGGAGGAGATGGGCTCTTACGTTGCGCGGGTGGAGGAGACGGGCTCTTATGTGGCAATGGTGGTGGAGTTGGCATCCTTTGAGGGGAGGGAGGAAGTCCTTCAGAGCTAGACCCGCCATCGCTTGGCTCGTTATCACCATCGCCTGAAGGAAAGATAATGAAATGCTTGCGCCACAGGATTATGTTATGGATGGCTTCACCAAGAGTGTTCACCCCCTCCTTTGGAGCAAAATCAAGCTGCACTGCCCTGTACCTCCTCGGCACGTCCTCCACTTCGACCCTTGAGTAGCCACTTGGTATCGGCTTACCGTGTATCGTCCCTCCCTCCGTTACGGGATGTGCCATCGCGCGTGCCACCTCTTGACTGATGTTTTGAAGTGGCACATGCAGCCTGCATGCAGTACGTACAGTGATGTGGTCCACGGGGTAATGAACCGTGTCCGGTTCTTGAAGAACCTCAGTTGAAGCGCAACTGCTTTTCTTCCCACCTGGACTGGTTAAGTGGCCAGCATTGCCTCCTTGCTGACCTTCAAGCCTTGCCATTACTAGTGCCATTTGTTCTTTCAATAGCCTTATCTCTTCCGATTGGTCTCTGGAATTTTTATTGCTCCGAGACCGGTACCTATGTCTGTCTCCAGGAAAACCTTCTCTCCATGGAACTAGGCCAATTCCTCTTGTGCGTCCCAGATGCTCAGGGTTCTACAATGCAAGTGTAAGCTCATCTCTCTCCCTGCTCGCAACAAAAGAACCTTCTGAGGACTTTAGATGGGCCTCGTGGATCCTTTGGGACACTTCTTGCTCTCGAGGACCCTTGTGTACCAACTCGCCTGTATCCGAGAGTGTTGAACCTCGGGCGTATTGGTAATTCTTTCCCCGTTGGCACCAGTCCTTCGTGTCGATCTCGATTCCCTTTTGCAGCAGCTCATCTTCCCGGAGTTGCCATTTGGCTATGTTCTTAGCATATCCGCTAGGGCCGAGATGGTGAGGGTATCGGTTTTTGGCCGCATTGGCCTGGTTCCTTTCGCTAATCTCCTTTGCCTCATCTGATGTTCTATAGGCCACAAAGTCATCCCAAAAAAGACGACACCTTCGATAGTTGGCATCTTCAAAATTTGGTGTCAGGCCCTTCTTGACAAACTTCCTGTTCAGATCCGTCTTCCACTTCTTGAAGCTGATGGACATTTTCTTAAGAGCCCCGGACTTTGCGAGTTCTTCTTGTCCCTCGGGAAACTAGAATGTCCGCTTTAACTTTTCCCAAGCAAGATCCTTGTCTCTGTCTGGTACCGGCACCTATGTGTCTTGAAAGGTGCCGGTTCCTTTAACAACCGGCACCTATATGTCCTTATAGGTGCCGGTTGTTAATAGGAACCGGCACCTATAAGCCTACCAGAGCGCTTAGATGTGCAATATAGGTGTCGGTTCTTTAAAGAACCGGCACCTATAGTCTTGAGGCAAAAAAAAAATAATTTCTGTATGCAATTCGTCAGAATATATTTCCTGAAACTCAGATTCACAGGTATTCACATATTCATATTCACCACAAGTATTCACATATTCACACATTTCACAGTATTTATGTCTCACATATAGTTCACAGTATTTCACCAAAATGCATGGGGCCTGGCCTAATCTCACCTTACTCTACAATGTAGAGTATATATATACATTGCATGAATTTCCATATGCTATACTTTAGTTTGGTCCGTTATTTTTTTCAAAAATTAGCTGCAAACTATGCAAGTCAATGTTCCCATATATATGACTATATAGCATTGAACTTAGTTACATTTTCTCTTGTTCTAAAGACTTCCTAATTAATTAGACCAGATAATTTCATTCAATAGACCAGATAAACATATATACTACGTGCTTGAATATATACAATCTAGCTGGAAGAACACACTCTAGATATATATTCCTAGTTCCTTAATGCCAAATTTGAGTAAGAATTTATCCAACACCAGTCTAATTGTTCTAAGAAGAATCATATAGTAATATATATTTGGAGTAGGATGCCAATTCTTAACTACGGATATTAGGTTGGGGCTATGAAATCATGGTGATGATTATACTATGATTAACAAAATCAGTCAAGATGTTGATGGTAGTGGTTTAGTGTCGGTCATACTGGTATGACAAGGCTGGTCGATCAAACAAGCGATATGGGTTTTACATAAGTCCTACTCCTCTATACTCCTATATATGTGTTTTTTCAAGTATTAACCACCAAAAGCAATCATTAATTTATAATTAATTAGTCTCGCAAGGCCTAACATATAAAACCCAAAGCTCGAGTAGAGAACATAGGAGATATTGCTGGGACTCAGCGTGCCAGTCAACTTAGCCTGAGACGTGCCCGTCAAACCACACGAAGGCGGCGACCAGATGTGTTACACATCTCAGGAGACTTGACAAAAATTCGCTTGAGCTCTACAACATCTCAAATGCTCTAAATTAATTAGTCTCACAAGGCCTAACATATAAAACCCAAAGCTCGAGTAGAGAACATAGGAGATATTGCTGGGACTCAGCGTGCCAGTCAACTTCAGCCTGAGACGTGCCCGTCAAACCACACGAAGGCGGCGACCAGATGTGTTACACATCTCAGGAGACTTGACAAAAAATCGCTTGAGCTCTACAACATCTCAAATGCTCTAAACTCGTACTCCTATGAAAATTTTAGTTACACATGCTCACCTGTGGATTCCAGGGACAACAACGACGATACCGGCCTCATCCATGCTACACCTAGTCCAGGAGATCACCTGTTACTTTGAGAGATAAAAATATTAGCTAGAGAAACTTAACACATGACACATGAGTAGATAAGTGTTCAAGAAAACAAATAGATAAACATTAACCAAATAGATACACTTAATTCATGTTCGAGACATCAATCGAAATAACCAATCTACAAGATACCTAGAAAGCTACATTCTGCTCACTAATTCTAAGTCTGCTTATCCTTTGTCGTTGAACGACTGTCTACAGTGTCACTAGGGCCACCAGCCTCAATGAAACCCAGTAGCCCATCTGGAGCTCTTGAAATGTGATATGCGCCATTCGACGAGATGACATGTTGGAAGATGAATCCACAGAGTTGTTCAGCGAGGGCAAAGCAAACATGTGGCAGCAATTTACTCGTCGGAAGCTTTAATTTCTGCAAATGGAAGGATAGAAGATGTGAAAACGTACTATGTGTTTGGAAATGTGTATTTACGTCTAAACAAAATTGGCGAACCTCAGAATCCGTAATGTTCCAGTTGTTGTCGTCCATGAAAAGCCACATAAATTTCATCACGTAGAACCCACATGTGCTCGTGCCCTGATCCTGGCGTGAGCACCAGGGGTGGCAGCAAACCCGGAATGTATTTGCACATGGAGCGTGTCGAACACACTTCTTCTTATACTTCAGAAGTGCCTTATTTAGGATGTCAATGACAGATTGAAAAACTTCTCGCGGTTTTCTCAAACCATCCATGACGACAATCTTGAATCGTTTAGATGGATCGCAAGAAGGATCCAGTGAGGTGGCCTACATACAAAGGGAGAGAGCAATTAATATCTTTATGTAGTAATGCGAGGTACAACGATAAATGCCACATTTACCTAAAGTGGTAGGGCAAAAGGATTGTATTCATCTCCTGAAGCTTGACAAAGGAGTTGTACAGGTAGTCCAGCACCATTTTCTGGGACTGCGGGCCTTCATGAATCCTAGTGGAATTGACAACCGCTGGATCGAGGAATCCTACTTTGTTATGGGTTGCTCTACATTCAAGCGTCCCCATTCTGCATAAAAAATCAAGTTAGACATCAACGAGGATATCGGCTTAAAAAAACTAGCGAGGGGTGAAGTATGCTTACAATGCCCATAACTGAAGTAGCGATACGTCTAGCTCTCTCAGATTGTATAGTTGAAATAGTTCTTCAAATGGGACCCAAATTATACCATCCTCGTGATGAAAGTCCTCGTCCCTGTAAAAAACGGCGAACGTCTCCTTACCTTCCTTTGCCATCTGTAAGTACCACTCTTCCATCCTTCTCATCTGAGTACAATTGGGTTGAAGAACCGGCACCAATGTCTTTGGTTATTGGTGCCGACCAATAGGTGTCGGGCCCGAAACCGACACCTATTAGACGTTTCGAACCGACACCAATAGGTATTTCTGTAGTAGTGTAGACATATACATATCCCTTAATGATGAGACATATAGACATCCCTTAATGATGAGACATATACACATCCATTAATGATGAGCAGCGTGCAGGATTTGATGAGATCATTGATCATGTAACTAATAAGAAGAGCCAGGTATTTTTCATCGATGGTCCAGGTGGCACTGGAAAGACGTGTCTATACAAGGCGCTTCTTGCTAGAGTGTGGTCCGAGGGATTAATAACGATTGCAACTGCGATATCTGGTATAGTAGCACTGATATTGCCCGGAGGACGTATCGTGCACTCTAGATTCAAAATCCCCATTAAGATTGCTGGCAACAGCATGTGCAACTTCAGGAAGCAAAGTGGTACCGCGGAATTGCTTCGCATGCGTCTTTAATTACTTGGGATGAAGCTGCAATGACAAAACGTCAGGCTGTTGAGACACTTGATAGGTCTCTTCAAGACATTATGGTTTGCTCATTGCCATTTGGAGGAAAGGTTATTGTCATTGGCGATGATTATAGACAGGTTCTTCCCATGGTTACACGTGGGATAAGGGCCCAGATAACTGATGCAACATTGCAGAGATCGCATTTATGGGAAAATATTAGGAAAATACGATTGTCGCATAACATGAGAGCTCAATTTGATTCATGGTTTTCATAATATCTCCTTAGGATTGGAAATGACACTAAAAACACTATCATAGATGATTACGTTCACTTGCCTGATGAAATTGTGATTGTTTATGGGGACAGCGAGGATTCAATGCACGAATTGATTAATCATGTTTTCCCCTTGCTTCATGATGAAAAGAATGTAAGCTCTGCAACTTATATGAGCACATGGGCAATTCTATCCACTAAAAATGATTATGTGGATAAGCTGAACGCAAATATGATTGACAGATTTCTAGGGCAGACCAAGGTTTATCACAGCTTTGACTCTATTGATGATGACCCTCACAATTGCTATCCTCTGGACTTTCTTAACTCCATCACTCCAAATGGTCTCCCACCACACGAGCTCATAGTAAAAATGAATTGTCCCATGATTCTTCTTCACAATCTTGATCCTAATAATGAGTTGTGCAACTGAACAAGACTGATGGTAAGAGCATTCCAAGATAATGCAATTGATGCAGAGATTGTTGGTGGACAACATGTTAGCAAAAGGGTGTTCATCCCACGGATCTCTTTGTCTCCCTCCGATGATATATCTCTTCCTTTCAAATTCAAGAGGAAGCAATTTTCAATATGTCATAGTTTCGCAATGACTATTAATAAATCACAAGGACAAACAATCCCAAATGTTGGGATCTATCTTCTAGGGCCCGTTTTTTCACATGGTCAGCTATATGTGGCATTGTCAAGGGGTGTGTCAAGGCAAACAACAAGGATTTTGGCCAAGCCAAAGAAAGAAGTAGACCCCATAGGGAAGGGCACTAGGAATATCGTGTATAAAGATATTCTAGACTGGTGAGCAAATGTAGGTTCGCATGATCAAAATTAATTCGAAAACATATTCCAGAAGATACTAAATTGCTTATTGGAATGTTACTCACCGTCGTTCTTTTGTTTTATACAACACGTCATCACCATTCAGGTGGAATATCGTGTGATTATCTCTTATGCATACCATCTCGTGCTACATGTGTCAGTTTGCATCAGGCTGATCACATGACTATATGTTAACACGTGTCTCTCTTAATATGTAATTTTGCCATCGACAAATTTTAGTGGACATGCCATATAGATATTGAAAGAAAACGTTAACGAGATGACCAACAATTGTTATATTGTTATACATTATGAAATTAATTTGACATTTTTTTACTCCTGTTTTAAGTTAAAAATTCAATAGTCTTGTTTTCAAAATTGTACATAACAAATTGAAATTTTCAATTCAATTTTTAAAACTTCCAAACTTTTGATTACTCGTGCGACCATGCATGACTTATGTGGGGAGCGAACGTGAGCACGTCACTGCATCCGCCACTATAATATATACCTACATGTCTCAAAATACGTTATACCTATACATATAACAAAATTAAACTGGACTGTCCATTTAAATATGAATAAAAAAATCCTAAAATAGACTCATTATTGAACGCACCCATTCAAATGCGTGATATGATCCCAAAACAAACTATTTTATCAGACCACGCAAAAACAGGATCATGTGACATGAATCACATTGTAATGCTTTATAATTGGCGTCTTCAATATGAATACAAACAAATACTAAAATAAAATATTCATCAAACGCGTGGCAAAAAATAAAAGAGATGCATGATATTATCCTAAAATAAGAGATAGGTGATGCTTTATTTTGTGCCCGCAACAAATAATGAAATAACTCTATACTTTTTTAACATATTTTTAAGCGTATATTGCCCTCTTATATTGTATACTGAAGTGGTTATATATAATTAATTCTTGTAAAGTTTTATTGTGCCCACGCAATATGATATTATTGTACTTTATGTGAAATATATTTGATGTGAATTAAAGTTTAAATGCACAGATCATGTAAAATTATTTTTTGCTAACATGAAATTTTAAAATTATTAAAGACAAAAAATATAATTACACCGTAACGTTTACCACGGGTATATTACTAGTATACACCGGTAGAGATGGCATTCCATTTTTAACACACTCCAATTTCGGCTACACTCTCTTACAACGCCGAACGTCAGGGAGCTTCTTCGTCGCCAAGCAGTTGCGCCACCGGACGTGCCCGAGCTTCTTCGTCGTGGGGCTGCTGGTCGTTCGTGAGATTTGTCCACGCAGCCAGGCCTCCACAATCTTCGTCGCCAATCAGTTGCTTCACCAGACAACAACGAGGTTCTTCGTTTCGCCGCTGGTCGTCCGCGAGCATCATCGCAGCCACTTGTTGTCCGCGACTCCGCCCTCAAGCTCATTCCTCGCCCCACGACAGAATTGGTTGCCACCTTTTCCAGGTACATCAAATCAGATAGAACATAGAAATTATCGCTCGCTCGTATTTTTTGGACATTTGTTTAAGGTACCGGTGATTATGTTCGTATTCTCCTTGTGTATGTACAGATAATTTTCCAATTTTAAAGGTATTTTACTATCTGAATTGATGTGAAATCAGCTGGAAAACCAAACAAACATGATTATTGTGGATGATTGTATGTAGCAAACCTATAAGTTTTAATTTTTGTGGTTGCATATCCATTGAAGAAAATTTGGGGTAGAAGTGATACTGTAGTGATGGCGCACTTACACCAGATATGTCATTTAAATATTGTCCAATAGTTAAGTATGTGAGCGCGAAACAATCAATTTGCTTGGTTTAATAAATTTCATGTATTGATAGGATGCCGAGGCTTCCAAAATGTGCAAGCGTGAGGAGGACTTCTAAGCGTCATTCATTGTCTGGATCCGACAACCCCCATCCTTTAGAGTCGTAGAGAATGACGATGATGACTTCGTCAGTCCTCCTCGGAGGAAGAAGAATGTTCGTGTGAAATTTGTTCCACCGGTTTCACGGTGCATTCTATCTTCGATCACACCAATTATACAGAGATTTTGTAGTGAAAAGAAAGCATTAGTAAAACAAATGGGGTTTGAGGGGTTTTTGCATATGCCCTTCGTAATAAACCATCGTGATTTCAGCTACTGGCTTTTATCACGGGTATCCCCTTCATGCTCTTCTATTGAGTTAGAAAGTGGCGATGTCCTTCCACTTTATCCTGATGTTGTTAACAAGGTCCTCGGCGTACCTTCCGTGGGGTTGGAGCTGAAAGTACCTTGCATGGATGTCATTGGCCATGTCAAAAAGTTAACAGCCGAAAGACTAAATGTTGTTAATTTCAAGGATATCAACAAGGAGTTGTTGGAGGATGTCCTAGAGAAACCTTATATAGGAGGCATGTCCAAGGATGAGAAAGATGCTTTCAAAACAGTATTTCTAATGCTTGTTATGATGAAGTTTCTTGCACCACAGTCAAATATGGACAATAAGTGTCCAAGATATTTTTCTGCACTACTTGACCCTAATGATATTTCAAAATTCAACTGGTCTGCTTATGTGCTGAACGAGATATTAGACACAGCTACAGTCGTTCAGAAAAAAGATTGCTGATGGCACAAAATGCGGGTATATTACTGGTTGCACCATTTTGTTGCAGGTATTATTTTACCATCTAATGCACTACATATATTGGCCATTTTTTACTCATATGAATGTTTTGAGTGCATTGATATATTTTTTTCGACGGGTCTATTATTTGGATAACGTGGATTTCGGAGATCTCAGTTTGAATCGTAATGTTTTCCCTCGAATTGCATTGTATGATCGTTATGTAATAAAGGAAAGATGCCAGTTGGACACAAGTGCAAGGAACACTTACCAGGCTACCAAGTTTGAAAAGTTAAAGGTACTTTTTTCAGGACCTACATCACAGGTTACATTCTGTAAACACTGTAGTACTTAAGTTTGCATGTTCACACATTATTCTCGATGCAGCTACGACCCAAAAAGAATGTCTGCTACCATAGAATTAGTGAAATAACCAACTTGACTGACATCCAGGGAAAAGAAAGAAACAATGCTAGTGTTCAGGTTGAGGCTCAGGTAAGTTGTCGTATTTTTTACTCCATGCACGTTTGTTTCGTTAATACATAGATATATATACTCTTTAATGTCACCATGCAACACAGCATGCTGCTGAAATATTACAGAAGGCCCAAGAATTGAAAAGTTTTTGGATTTCTTGCATTGGCAACCTTGATAAGGCAACGGAGAGTCTAGTTAAGGTGACAGAAGCTTCGAAAAGTCTGCCCAGCATGAACACACCAATGACAAATGCATATGGATTCTCTGAAGAATATACTTGCACGATGGTTAACGATGAAACTGAGAAAGGAACAGAGGTCGACCAGACACCATATAGAGGCAAGGATGTAGAAGATGCAAGTAAAGATGGAGCCAACTGTACACCGATAGTTCTTACTAAATCCATGACAAAAGAATCAACTGACTTGAACCACACCATTTGGCTAGTTTATGACGATTTGTCCTTGTCTCGGTGACAAACACCTCATTTTCATCACAAAGTCACATTGCCCCCAGCTGAACGCCATAAAATGAAATGACAAAATGACGAATAGCTCCAATGTCACAAGAAATTCGTCATAGAAGGTCATATTTCTTGTAGTGCTCACTCATATAGCTTTGCTATTTGGTGCCGCTAGTAGTTTAGTTGTTGTTTGTACAATTCTCTTCCTATTTGTGCTGCTATAACTTTTTGCTTGCCTTGCTAATTTGCTTGTGATTTTGAGATTTTCGGAATATCCAAAAATATTTTGAAATATTCGAAAAGTTTAGCTTCCATATTTATTTCAATGTTTTAAACGCCTATTCACCTCCTCTAAACGACATTATGGTTCTTTTATAACAAAAAATCAATGCAGGGATGGATGAGATGTCGAGCTGGCTCGACCGCGGACAAGTAGGAACACGTGCGTGAGGGGTCGACGGACCCGACACCGAATCAATAACGCACGGACGAGACATAAACGACTCACATAGGCCGTCTTTACCAATAGAACGGGAGTCGCACAGGACTCACATGATATCACATCGCAAGCTATACTGGTGAGATGGATGATAGAAACGCTATTAAAATAATTTAAGTATCGGTAGATAGATATAAGACAAAAGATGAATAAAAAATTATTTTGTATACTTGTATATATTTGGCACAATTAATTAATAATGTTGTAAAATGATTGAAGGTAGTAAGTTAATGCTACACGGGAGCTAGCTAGCTAGAAGATATTGATTCCTAAACCTAGTGTGGGCCAAGCATACGCAATAGAGTAGTGTAGTATATAGGAGTAATTAATTAGCATGTTCAATGTTCTCTATCCATTAATTGGTCGCTGTGTGAACTGGAATATTTATATGGCACCCAGCAAGCAGAGGAGGGATCATATGGAGCGCACGCGTACTGCCAGTAGAAGGAAATTGAGACAAAATGAACTCAAAGAAGGTCGCCATGGTAGCTTTTTTCGTCATCTTGCTACTGACAAAGGTAGCCGCTCGAGGCTCACCAAGCAGCGGTGGAGCTGGTAAATCATCAATCTTCATCTTGTCATCTCTTATGTATCGATCTTTTCATATGCTCAATTTTCCTGATGTACTGTACTTAATTGTGCATATATGCTTTTTCTTTCTTCCTTCTTCTGTTAGGTGATTGCATAAATGATGAACAAAAATTTTTCCTTGGCCACCTTGGTTAAAAAATGGGAAAATACATAGCGAGTAACTTCCCCGGTCACATTGGAGAGTGCGTGAACTACATTGAAAAGACATGTGGCTGGATTCCAGCGCCTGAATGCCTGAAAGAGGCATTAGCCACATGCTCCAAATATGGCATCCGCTTCCTCTGGACCCTCTCAGCAGAAATAACTGTAATAAGGGGTCCTAGTAGTATTTACGATACTCACTATGTGAAAATATCATCTGTACTTAGTAATAAATTTTGACTACATGATATTACTCGGAAATGGAAAAGTCTACATGTACGAAACTTCTTTTAAGAAACATGTACGAAGAAGAAGTACGTGGCCTACCTTTATTTTTATACAAATCTCTTTTACTGGGAATAATTTATACATAGCATGTATCTGTCCAATCTCAACACGAGTAAATCTAATTACTGAGAAAAAATTATACATAGCATGTATCTGTCCAATCTCAACACGAGTAAATCTAATTACTGCATGCTCATAGTACCATCGACAAGTACCACTAATCATTGTCCTTTGCAACATCGAAGTGATTAGCTAGCACTACAGGATGTATGTCATTTAAAGGCATTTTGTGAAAGGCATTTCTTTAAAACTGCCTTAAATCATCTCTTTTAAAGGCAGTTTTCATAAAATACCTCAAAAAGTATTGTTATATACATGGCAACTTTAATCAATGCCTTCAATACTTTTATCATTAGAAGGTGTTTTAAAGAAAAATGCCTCAGAAACTATGTGCTTTCAAGCTGTTTTTCATTAACACCTTAGAAAATCTCCCTATTTCAGGCGTAATCACAAAATGCCGCAAATATTTTTATGTTAGTTGGGGCATTTTGCAAAATCGCCAGGGCAATAGAAGGCAATTTTGAGAGAAATGCCTCTTAATCTATGTCACATATCCAAAAAGAACCCTGGAAGAATTTAGTGCATAGAAATTAGTCCTTCCACCACTCAACTAACCAGGACACGTACATACCTTATCCTTTCCTCAGATCGAGCGAAAAAAAATGTAGCACAAAAGTAAAACAAAATCTCACGCGCGCTGCGACCCTCGGCCGCCGGCCGGCGACCTCGTGGGTGACTAGCTCCTGGCCGGGTGACTCGCCGCCGGTCTTCAATCATCTCTGCCATAGTCTCCGAGTGCTTCAATCCAATAAAAAGGCTATGAAGGGCTGAAAAAAATTCGATAAAAAATATACCTAGGTGCATCGACTAGATGCACCTAATTAGGTGTAGCCCCCCGACTATGTGTTTAGTTGAATAAACTAAGCATATAGTCAAGAACTTAAAAATTCAACCATCCGAGTGGTCTTATATAAATAACATGCCTAGCCAAAGCCAAAAGAATTTTAGAAAGAATCACATAGCAAATAGCCTTAATAATAAAGCTTGTTGCATAATGAATACGAGTACTAGTATCATATTGTGCACATACTGCCAAAGCTAATATGTCCGAATCCCTACAAGACACACAATTTCACCATACTCAGAGATATATGGCATTTGTGGTATAAAATCCGAGTTACTAAAACTCATAAATAGATTTACCAATTGCTTGAAAAATTCGACCAAAATATAATAACCTAAGACAATATTGGTCTGAATTAAAAGAGCACACAATTATGTGGCAAGATAGCATTGATTATAATATAAAATCAATTGCATGATAAAACCCAAATAACTCCTGCAACCTACAAAAAAGTTACCAGGATAGTTATAAAAAACATTATTGTTTGCCACCTCTCAAATTGCATTGTGCCAACTCATAAAAAAGTTGCGCAACCACTGTATGAAAGGACTTTGAAGGTATCGTGCAATACATCACGCACATATTGCCAAGACAAATTTGCTTAAGTCCCTAGAGACACGTGTTGAGCCACACCTGGGATATGAGCTGTAAGCATTTTGTGGGCCTTGGCCCAAATGAAAAAACGCTTATCGATACCCTAGAAAATAATCGCCGAAGCGCTGTCATCTTCCTCGCTGCTTCATCTGCTAAAAAATTTCCCCTTTCGCGCTCCTGTTCACGGCTACCGCCGCCAATTCTATCTTGCACATTGCTATCTTCATCCATGTCTGTGAAGCTTTTCTTGGAATCCGCCCCCATTTCAATTTGTTCCACCGCATGTTCATCCTAAAAGCTCACCCAACCAAAGATAACTCTTGTGTTGTCGGCGGCGCCGGAGTTCAACTCCACAGAACTCTCCACAAAGACTATGTTCTTCTTCCCTTAGAAACATCCAACAAAGGATGGCACGCCAATTGGTTCTACTTCTCCAATCCTGCTCCCAGCTTGCCTAATTTTGTCAGTCTTCCGCCTATTGCTCGATCCAATTGGATTGCATTGCCAGAAGGCCCAAACTAGGTTGAGGCCAACTCCATGTTGTCGAAAATCCTTGAGATGAAGAACCAAGGGCTCCAGGGAGAACAGATCACTCGACACTTCATCAAGTGCCGACTGGCACCGATCAAAGATAGATCCAAGCCAGCCTATGAGTATGAAGGACAAACTGACCCCAACCGGCAGGATCGTGAATCCCTAGACTTCCAAATCTTATGTGCACATATGTATAAAATCTTCTCCACCGCAACAGTGGTCGACTACAACAACAAACTGCTAGTTCTTCCTTACAACATCTTTCGGCCACCTCCTCTAGTATGCAAATTCCAAAACTTCCTTCAATATCATCTGCTTTACCATGCTTGCTAGCACTTTGTATATTAACAAAACCCCTTCTGCAGTTAAACACCCTAATGGTTTCCCGGCCATACAAAGTATACCATGAAGATCCCCAAGCTCAGCAGACTAGCAACTAACCTGCTAGTGGTCGGGCGACTAGTGGGATAACGATTAAGCCCCAGGCAAATAATAAAAGGGCTGCAGCTGATGAAACGAGCAAACGCACAAGCAAGCAGAGAAAATTAGTCATCAATGACTCGAACAAAGAAGATGAAGAGATTATGACTCCGAGAACAAATATCAGCTCGCCAAAGCCAGCCTCCTCCAGATCAGCACCCAAGATCAGGAAATCCAACAGGTAACTTTCACCGTGTCTTTAAAAATATCTAGGATTACTTCTAGTATTTAAGCCTATATAACACACTTGCAGAAACCCCAAGATATTGATCCTATCGGCAAGGCTAAAGTACCACCTCCAGATTCGGGGCAAACAATTCAAGAAACTGCAACTCCCGACTCCTAGGTTACTCAACAAGACCAACCGACTGCCAACCAGAAGCCCCTGACTGGAAACCAGTCTAGTTCTACTGACCGAGCCCCTGAACAAGAGCCCCTGACTAGAAACCAGTCAGGTGAAGAAAATCAAGCTCTTGGCTGTCAGGGTATACCAATTGAAGGCCCAACCCCGGACAACAATGAAGATACCAATAGGGGTCAATCAACTGAAAATGTCGCTATGCAAGGAAACCAAGACCAAACAATCCCTGACGCAGACGAGGATGATCAAGGTCCTCCACACACACGTCCTGATGTAATCACAAGTGAGTTCTTTAATCACATAAATCTTCTGACTTGAACACTGGTCCTAAAATCTTGCAATTCTGCTTCTTTTTAGATCCAATATTAGGAGAAGACGAAGAAATCCCTCGAATCAAATCAGTAGAGGACTCGCTGCCTCCAGTAAAAATCCACTGGCGTGATGGTGATGGCCAGGCACACGGAATCATATTAAACAAGCAGATAGAATCTAAAGAACATGACATGCTGGTTGCCCGACTAACAGAGTCATCCCGACTGCTAAATGTAAGCTTAAATCCTTGCTCTTCAATTCCCACTTGATATGAAATCAACCAACTTGTTTCTTGTATGCAGATAATATATCTTAGATCTCAAGAAATTTCGGAGACACTAGAAAAACTGGTGCCGCACCTGAATTCCTTGGAAAATATCCAACAAGAACTCAGAGAAGCCAAGGAAGAAGCCATAGCAAGAAAAACGGTTGTGAGAACAGAGATTCGCCAGCTGCGGGATACTAATCTAGAATTCCGTGGTTCAATTGGAGTAACAGAAAATAACTCAACCTCATATATTGTTCAATATATCACCGTTGATTTTATATCTTCATATGTCAGCTCATCTTGCTAAGATCGAGTCACTTAAAAGCCCAATTGAAGAAAGCCGGGAATGACAACGCTAAACTGGAGACTGACAAAGCCAAAGCAATAGCCGATCTTGAAGGTAAACTCTTCTGACTCTAACTCTTGGTCTATCTTGACATATTGCCAATATATCTTAAAAATTTGAAACTTCGCAGCCCACAAGAAGAAATCCCTAGCTCAATTTGAAGTCTTCGTCGAGAGGATCAAGAAGGCAGAAAGAATCAGAGATGATATTGCAAATGCAGCTGCTCCGATCCTAAACGAAATCTTTCAAAACGGCTTCGGCTCAAGCTCTGAAGACGCTGAAGAAATATTCGAGAAACTCAGAAGGGCTCCTGAAAAATACTTGGAGAACATCAATGACGTAGCCACAATGAGTGCAAGCCAAGCCCTAGTGATGACGAAGTCCCTATATCCCCGAGTGGATATAAATACTATGGGAGATGGCTTCGTAGACGGTACTTCTGACGAACAAGCTTTAGATTTGATAAATAAAGCGCAAGTGTCCGCTAAGAAGATAGCTGCCGATGTTGTAGAAAACTTCCAAGGATAAATGCCCTCTATAAAAACACTTGTAGCCTAACTTCTAATATATTAGCTTATTTATGTTTGTGCTCCGACTTGAGTCAAGCTTTTAATTTCTTAAAAATTCTCATCCAACTGCCATCAAACCTAAAATTTGATGAAGTCTTCAAAAAATTTTCAGTCCTTATCCACTCGACTTAGATCAAAACAAAAAACAATGATAAACCAAATATAAACAAGTCATATGCAGAAGAAAATTTACTTTACTGATATTGGTAGCCCCTGATTGGTAACTCAAGAAGACAACTTACTTGAAGTCGACAGTCGAGAAAAGCAAAGTACAAAAAAGAACTTTAAGTATAATAGCGCCGAAGGTGTTCAATATTTCAAGAATTCTCCACTATCGATCCGTCTTCACGCTTTAATCGATAAGCCCCTGGCCGAGTGACTTCAACGATTATGAAAGGCCCTTCCCATAGAGAAGACAATTTGTGTCTATCCTTCGTCGTTTGTATCTGGCCGTGATCGAACATTACAATTGTGGTAACGCCGAAGTCCTTGGAGATATCTAGCCGACTGAATAAGAGCAGCTTCACGGGCTTGTTCCAGTCGGTTCAAATCAGCAACGCGGTCTTGGTCATAACGCTGCTCATTAAAATTACGAAGTCGAAGAGATTCAAATTCCATCTCACTCGGCAACATAGCTTCAGCACCATAAACCAAAAATAAAGGCGATTGACCTGTGGCCCGACTAGGTGTAGTTCGTAACGACCACAAAACCGAAGGCAACTCTTGAACCCAACGTCCAGCATAAGGGCGTAGTCTATGAAAAACACAAGCCTTGATGCCTTGAAAAATCATAGTATTAGCACGCTCCACATGTCCATTGCTCATAGGATGTGTAATCGACGCGTACCATATCTTGATCCTTAAATCTTTGCAAAAATCTTTAAAAACTCCTCCTGTAAACTGAGTTCCATTGTCAGTAATAATCCTGTTTGGAACACCAAACTGATGCACAATATTAATAAATAAATCCCGAGCTTTATCAGCTGTAATTGTTGCAACCGGCTTAGTCTCAATCCACTTGGAAAACTTGTCGATGGCAACAAAAAGATGTGTGAAACCTCCTGAAGCTTTCTTAAAAGGGCCCACCATATCCAAATCCCAGACAACAAAAGGCCATGAAAGTGGTATAGTTTGCAACTCTTGAGCTGGAGCATGGTTTTGCCGAGCAAAGAACCGACAACCTTCATAAGTCCGAATGACTTTATCTGCATCCGTAACCGCTATGAGCCAGAAAAATCCCTGTTGATAAGCTTTTCCCACCAAAGTGCGTGCTGCAGCGTGACTGTCACACATTCTCGAGTGAATGTCCTACAATAACTGTCGGCACTCCTCAGGAGTAACACATCTTAACAAACCACCAGACGGGCTTCGCTTATATAACTCGGAATCAACCATGACATAACCTTGGCTATGACGTCAAACTCGTTTGGCTTCCTCTCGATCTTGAGGTAACTCCTCCCAAGTCAGAAACTTGATCGAAGGCATCCTCTAGTCGGTATCAAGCATGGAAATTTGTTTATTAGCATCGTCTTCAACGATCTCCTTTTCAACAGTCGGCTCATGAAGGTGTTCAACAAAAACATCAGTCGGAGCTACCTCCCGCTTGGATCAAAATTGAGCCAACTCATTAGCAGCTTCATTGTTATGCCTCAGAACGTGAGATAACTCCAAACCATCAAATTTCTCCTCCATTTTATGAACCTCTTGACGGTAAGCAGCCATGTTGTCATTCAAACAAGACCAATCCTTCATGACTTGATTCACCACCAACTGAGAATCTCCTCGTACAATCATGCGCCGTATTCCGAGTGACACGGCAAGACGCAAGCCATGGAGCAAAGCTTCGTACTCGGCTCCATTATGTGATGCTGGGAAGTGAATCTGAAGAACATATCACAATCTTTCTCCAGTCGGAGAAATCAGAATGACTCCATCTCCCGTACCAGTGACCCTCTTAGATCTGTCGAAATACATAGTCCAATATTCCAGTTTCTCCGCAGGTACATCTCCTTGGCACTCGGTCCACTCGGCAATGAAGTCGGCCAGAACCTGAGACTTAATTGATGTTAACCACCTGAAAAGGTACCGACACGGAAAGTAATAAGGGCTCCTGCGGATGCGGCGAAGCCAACACAGGCGGTGTTGTGAGAAAATCCTTGAAATCTTCAAAAGCTTTCTGGGCTTCAAGAGTCCATTGGAACTCGTCCGTCTTCTTGAGCAACTTGAAGAAAGGCATGCCTCGCTCCTCGAGTTTGGAAACAAACCGGCTTAAAGCTGCCATGCACCCAGTAAGCTTTTGAACGTCTTTCTGGATACTCGGCGGCTTCAACTCCATATAGCATTGATCTTCTCCACGTTGGCCTCAATGCCTCAATGAGACACCATGAAACCAAGCAGCTTTCCTAATGGTACTTCGAAGGTGCACTTTTCTGGGTTCAACTTCATCCTGAAGGCTCGAATATTTTGGAAAGTCTCCTCTAAATCGGCAATCAAATCCTCCTTTTACTTAGTCTTGATTACAATATCATCAACATAGGCCTCCACGTTTTGCCCGAGTTGAGTCTGCAAGCATCTTTGAATCATTCGTTGATATGTAGCTCCTGCATTCTTGAGACTAAACGACATCGTGATATTGCAGTGGTTTGAAGCCGACTCGGAAGAGAAAAGAGTGAAGTAGGTCTCAGCGGCGTTTGGTAACCCAAACGGTATCGAGAAGTTTTCTCCTCCCGATTGGTTCGAATCCGAGTCGAGAAGACAGATCTTGCCGAAGCTGTCGGTGATGAAGTCGAGGTTGCCGGGAAGGTGAAGTCGTCAATGCTTGATGTTGAACCCATCATGCTTGTTGGCGAGAAACTTGACGCACCCCTACCTGGCGCGCCAACTATCAAAACTTGATTTTGGCAATGAGAAAAGGGGGTAGCGCACAAGCACCAAACACGATGGGTTATAGCATGAAGGTTTATACAGGTTCAGGCCTTCTATAAAGAAGTAATACCCTACTCCTGTTTTGGGGATTGTATCTACCGAGTTTTGTATTAGTCTAGAGAATCTATCTGAGAAGTTATGCCCCTCAGGGGGCTCCCTGCCCTCCTTATATAGCTTTAGAGGGCAAGTTCACAAAATAAAGACTTAGCCACATACGGTATTGGTCTCCTAATCCTTATCTGTAATTCTCCCGACTCAGGACCATAAGACGTTCTGTAATACACAAGGAAACGTAATACTCAAGTCCTAAACTGTTACATTATCATCATATAAAACCTATCCCCTATAACCAGTCGGATAGGCCAGCCATGTGGGTATATGTGTTAACAGCAGATTTTCGTAATCTACTCGGAGAGGAAAGAGAAAACCGATGTAGAGAAGAAGGGGCGTTCTTAGTCGAATCGATTACTTTATCGGACCAAGCCAGAGTCGGACCCAATTTCGTATCGGACTCAGCATTGTATCGGATCAGGTGGAGTGCTGACAGAGGGACCGTATCAGCCGATACAAGTTCAATACGGCCATTGGCCGATGGTAGCAGGAAGCTGATAGAGTCAGCATGGGCTTGGTTTGGGCTCGAGATAAGCTTCAAGGAGATTGCCAAATAGAGATAAGGCTCGGTTTTAAGCAATCATATCTCTTTAACTGACAACAAATTCCCTGCTTATCGGACCTTGAGGACCGATTTGAGTACGGCTCCACAGCCGACAGCGCCAATTCCACCTCCATCGGCCCAGCCAGCGTCAACCATGGCACTGGTCCTGATCAAACAAGCAGGAGGAAGCCCCCAGCACATCACGGAGGAACAATTCGCACAATGGACGAGGGGGAAACAGCCAATGGTTGAGCCGATACAACAAGCTCCAATCAACCAACCATCGGCTGGACAACCTCAATTCGCTCTACCAAGCAACCCTCCACAAGCAGCTGCCTACAACGCGCCGCAAGGCTACCAGCAGTACACTACAGGACAGTACAATGCACAGAACCTGAATCACCACTTCCAGCCGTACTCCTCCAAGCAATATCGGCCGGAAGGCTTTCAGCAGCCTTACCACCAAGAGCTTCCTCACCAGCCCGCAGGATTCACCCAAGGGCATTGGGCCGACATGATAGCCGAAGTGATGCGTGATCAATTCGGTTTGAAGCCCAAGGAGAGTTCAACAGTGTATCGGCACCCCTACCCTGAGGAGTTCGACAGAGTGCCGCTGCCAAATCGGTACAAGATCCCTGACTTCTCCAAGTTTTCGGGGCAGGATAATGTCTCCACCTATGAGCATATTAGCCGGTTCTTAGTTCAGTGTGCTGAGGCATCTGCTGTGGAGGCGTTGAGAGTGAGATTTTTCCCTCTGTCCTTGTCAGGGTCAGAGTTCACATGGTTTTCCTCTCTACCCTGCAATTCCATCAGAGGATGGGTCGACCTGGAGAAACAGTTTCACAAATACTTTTTCAACGGTGTACAAGAGATGAAGCTGTCCGATCTTACCGCCATCAGGCAAAGGGTTGACGAATCGGTCCCAGAATACATCCAAAGATTCAGGGACATAAGGAATAGGTGTTATAGCCTCAGTTTGACCGATTCTCAACTGGCCGATTTGGCGTTCCAGGGATTACTAGGGCCGATACGAGAAAGGTTCTCGTCGCAAGAGTTTGATAGCCTAGCTTAGCTAGCACAGAGGGTATCGGCCCATGAACAAAGATTCCAAGAGGCGAAGAAGTTCACAAAGAAAATTAACAGTGTATATCAATACACCTCTGACGAAGACGATGAAGTTGATGCTGACGTCGATCTGGCTGAGTGGGCCCGGATGAGGAAGCCGACGACATGCCAATGGGCTAAGAAGGGCGACAA
The DNA here is from genome assembly GCA_008326285.1 of Oryza officinalis. Classification (NCBI taxonomy): domain Eukaryota; kingdom Viridiplantae; phylum Streptophyta; class Magnoliopsida; order Poales; family Poaceae; genus Oryza; species Oryza officinalis. The sequence continues at coordinate 16,457,220 of BDMV01000009.1, forward strand.
AGAGGACAAGTTTGACTTCGACATCAACAAGGCCGATAAAATATTTGATCTACTATTGCAGGAAAAGCAGATACAGCTGCCAGTAGGTCATGTGCTGCAATCGGCCGAGGAAATAAAGAAGAGAAGATATTGCAAGTGGCACAACACATATTCTCATCACACCAACGAATGCAAGATCTTCCGGCAACAGATTCAATCAGCCATCGAACAAGGCAGGATCAAGATTGATGAAGCCAAGCTGCCGATGAAGATAGAAGGACACCCATTCCCAGTCAACATGGTGCGGGTAGACAGGGCTGATAGCGATGCTTATCGGACCAACAAGCGACCTCATCAGACCTCAGAAGGCCTGATCAAGAAGAACCAGCAGAGGCGGGAGGAGCAAGCACAAGATTACTCTGACCAAGACAGATCCTATGATCCTCATTAGGAGTGAGAGTTTTTCCGGTTCTGTTGGAACGAAGGAATGAGGTTGCCAACAATCCAAGAGTGTCCTGCATGCAACGACATAGAAGACTCTCACCAGGGCAGCTCAAGTAGACAAGCGCATCGGCCGATCAAGTAGAAGAAATCTGTACATGAGAGGATAGGGCCGATGCACTACGATCGTTAGACTAAAGATGACGAGCAATCCCAGAACCCTCAGTGGTGCCCAAGCGACGTATTTAGCAAAACTCAAAAACGACGAACTAAAAAAGAATGGAGGATAAAATCTACAGTGGTCAAGACCGATGAGGGTGCCACAAAATCAACACAAGCTCCTGCGTCGGCTTCTGTTAACATGGTTTTCATATTGCCAGCAGAGTATAGCGTACAGATGGCTGATGAGGCAGTAGTCGACGATGAGATAGAGCAATCTTCGGCTAGGCTATATTTGTCACCAGACCAAGCCGTGTTCGACAAGCCGGTCGACACCAGCTACAGGCACCTCCAGCCGTTGTACATCAAGGGATTCGTCAATGGACGGCCGATGACAAAGATGCTGGTCGATGGTGGCGCGGGAGTAAACTTAATGCCATATACAACTTTCAGGAAGCTTGGAAAAGTACCTAAAGACCTCATCAAGACCAATATGGTGTTAAAGGACTTTGGCGGCAACGCATCTGAGGCAAAAGGGGTGTTGAATGTGGAGCTCACAGTGGGCAACAAAACAATACCTACCACCTTTTTTGTCTTCGATGGAAAGGGTTCCTACAGCCTGTTGTTGGGACGCGATTGGGTCCATGCAAATTGTTGCGTCCCTTCAACAATGCATTAGTGCCTCATTCAATGGCAAGGGGACCAAGTCGAAATCGTGCAGGCCGATAGGTCAGTACACGTGGCAAGTGCCGATCTTGCAGTATGGGAAATGGATGGAATCGATTGCCTGTCCGGACGAGTTTGAGCCGATCGAAGATCAAGACAAGCAGTTACTTTAACAAAGGTGTAACATCCACTGGCCAAGATGAACAAGCTAGTCCCTACACAAATGATGCGGTGGATGAATTAGATGGAAAACTGGGACAAGGCTTTACGTCGGCCGATGAACTTGAAGAGGTTGACATAGGAATAGGTGATAGGCCTAGGCCGACGTATGTAAGTGCTAACCTGCCAAGGGATTATAAGAATAATTTGATAAATCTTTTGAAAGAATTCATAGACTGTTTTGCATGGGAATATCATGAGATGCCAGGATTAAGCCGATCGATTGTAGAACATTGGTTACCTATCAAACCAAGCTATCGGCTGTTTAAACAAGCTCCTAGGGGATTTAAGGCCGATATGCATGAAGCTATCAAGGCAGAGATCACAAGACTTTACGACGCCAACTTTATCAGACCCTGCCGATATGCGGAGTGGGTTTCCAACATAGTTCCAGTGTTGAAGAAAAATGGCAAGCTCAGGGTGTGTATTGATTTCAGAGATTTAAACAAAGCAACGCCAAAAGATGAGTACCCTATACCGTTGGCCGATTTACGCAAGGTACTAGAAAGAGCAAGGAAATATGGTCTAAAGATGAACCCTAACAAGTGTGCCTTTGGCGTATCGGCCGGTTAGTTTTTGGGTTTCTTGGTCCACGAAAGAGGAATTGAGATTACATAGAAGAACATTGATGCTATAAAAAAGTTCAAGCCTCCAGATAACAAGACCAAGTTACAATCTCTGCTTGGCAAGATCAACTTTGTCCGGCGTTTTATATCAAACCTGTCAGGCAGGATAGAGTCGTTCACTCCATTATTGAAGACGATGGACGATGAAGAATTTACACGGGGTGATAAGCAGCAAAAGGCGTTGGACGATATCAAAGAATATTTGAGTTCCCCACCAGTTCTAATTCCTCCACAAAAGGGAGTTCCCCACAAAAGTCTATCGGTTCAGTCTTGGTTCAGGACATTGACGGCAAAGAAAGGGCTATTTTCTATCTCAGCAGGAGATTGTTGGATGCCGAAACAAGGTACACGCCAGTGGAGAAGTTATGTCTATGCTTATATTTTTCATCTACTAAGTTGAGGCATTATTTACTTTCCAATGAGTGCATTGTGGTAAGTAAGGCCGATGTGATGAAATACATGCTATCGGCCCCCGTGTTGAAAGGGAGAATTGGGAAGTGGATTTTTGCCTTAACAGAGTTTGACCTCAGGTATGAATCGGCCAAAGCGATCAAAGGACAAGCCCTGGCCGATTTCATTGTTCAACATAGAGATGATTCAATTGCATATTCAGATATTGTGCCATGGACGTTGTATTTTGATGGATCTGTTTGCAGACATGGATGCGGTATCGGCCTAGTCATCATATCCCCTTGGGGGGCAAGCTTTGAGTTCGCGTTTACTATCAATCCTTATTATACTAACAACCAAGCGAAATACGAAGCCGTTCTTAAGGGTTTGCAGTTATTACAAGAGGTCAAGTCCGATTTCGTCGAAATTATTGGCGATTCACAGTTGGTCATCAATCAACTTTCTGGGGAGTATGAATACAAGAATGATATTCTCAGGGTTTACAATGAAGAGTGCAAGGAGTTGCTACAAGCTTTCAAGATTGTGACGATGAGGCATATACCTAGGATGCAAAACTTCGAGGCCAATGATTTAGCTTAGGGGGCATCAGGATACAGGCCGATGGCGAAAGATGTTTAGGTTCAAATTGCATCTGTGGATGCCGATGACTGGAGGTTTGCTATCACCGAATATTTGAGAAATCCTTCTCAATTGGTGTAATGAAAGATGAAATACAAAGTTTTACATTATGTCTTGCTAGATGATGATCTATACTATCGGACGATTGATGGTGTCTTGCTAAAGTGCTTGAGTTTAGAGGAAGCCAAAGTTATTATGAGCGAGGTCCATGAAGGGATTTGTGGAACACATCAATCGGCCCATAAAATGAGATGACTTTTGAAGCGCGTTGGATATTTTTGGCCGACAATGCTAGAGGATTGTTTCAAGTACTATAAAGGATGCCAAGATTGTCAAAAGTTTGGAGCAGTTCAGAGAGCACCGGCATCGGCTATGCATCCAATCATAAAGCCGTGGCCATTTCGTGGATGGGTATAGATATGATCGGACAGATTAACCCACCATCAAGCAAAGGACACAAGTATATTTTAGTGGCTACAGACTACTTCACAAAGTGGGTTGAGGCCATCCCTCTTAAGAAGGTTGATTCCAAGGATGCCATCCAGTTTGTCAAGGAGCATATTATATACCGGTTTGGACTACCACAGACATTGACTACAGATCAGGGATCAATCTTCGTGTTCGATGGGTTTGTTGAGTTTGCTGAAAGTATGGGCATCAAGCTGTTGAATTCTTCTCCATATTATGCGCAGGCTAATGGGCAGGCAGAAGCTTCTAACAAGACTTTAATCAAGTTGATCAAGAGGAAAATTGACGAACAGCCGAGACGGTGGCATACCACGCTGGCCGATTCCCTTTGGGCGTATTGGATGGCTTGTCATGGTGCAACTCAAGTGCCGCCTTATCAGCTGGTTTATGGACATGAAGCTGTGCTGCCGTGGGAGACCAACATTGGCTCAAGAAGGATTGCATTGCAAGACGACTTGACAGCCGATGACTACCACAATCTTATGGTTGATGAGTTAGATGATTTGGCACACGTCCGATTGCGGGCCTTGGAAAAAATAAAGCGAGATAAAGATCGAGTTGCTCGTCATTATAACAAAAAGGTTGTAGCCAAGTCATTTGAGGAAGGGGATCTTGTTTGGAAATTAATACTGCCGATCGGTTCCAGAGATAACAAATTCAGCAAGTGGTCACCTAATTGGGAAGGTCCTTTTCAGATTCATCGATGTGTTCCTCGCAATGCTTATCTACTAAAAGGATTAGATGGATAAGTTTATGCCAGAGCTCTTAATGGCAAATACTTAAAGAAATATTACCCAAGCGTATGGTTAGACTCATGATCGGCCTGCCAGCCGATTTATGATAATAGCCGATGCGCATTGCAGCGCCTTTAGATGGCCGGTATACACTATCGCCCTTAGTTCAAATTTTACAACATGAGCCCTCATCTTCCAAAATTTGGGGGGCATATATATACTCAGCAAGCAATTCTCCAAGATTCTTCAAGTTTATCAGATCGATTCAAATTTATGGACTTCAAAAATTTTTCGGATGGACTTTTTCAGACTTCTTCAGATCATATTCGGATAATTGGCCGATGAGATATATATTAATCAAAACATGAGGTTATCTTTTTACAAGAAGAAGAGAAAAAGTATCTTACATCAGCCTATGAAGTTTTGGATAGCTGCAATGGCCTTGCGACGGATTTGATCGATGTCTTCTATCGTCTGAGCGTCATCGGCCATCGACCCTGGAATTGGCTTCAAGGACTTACTCAGGGTTGCAAGATATTTGGCCGATGTCTTCAGCTTCGCCGTTTTGTCTTCTATAGCCTTTGGCGATGCAGTTATCCTGGCTTCAACTTCTTGGATCTCTTTGCGAGTTGCCTCTAGCTTCAACACTAGATCTGCTTCGAGGCGGTGGAGTTCTTCAAGCCTTTTGTTTAAGGCGATCGACTCAACAGCCAGCTCATCCAACTTAGTCTTATCAGAGTTAACTTGAGCTTTGCTGGCAGTTAAGGCCGATTCCAAGCCTTCGCGCTCCCGCCTCTCTGCAATTCTCTCTTTGGCCCTGTGAAGCTTGAAGTGGTACTGCTCCAAGAAGATGGCTGGCATCAGAGTCTCCATCAGGTCTTCAGGCAGTTGATCTTGAATTTCTTGTACCCTACTCCTGATGGGATTACAGTTTTCCACCAATGATTCTAACGATGACTCCAGCCGATTAGCAATATCAGACAGCCGGCTCTTTAATTCTTCAGAGACCGATGCCTTGGCTGTGCTGGGTGGCTCTTTGTCCTCATCATCAAGAAATTGGCCGATATCAAAAGTAAACATAATGGCTAAGTTCTGCAATCATCAAGATAAGGCATGGTTAACTTAGTAAAGCAAAATCGGCAAGGGATTCGAAATGATCTGGTTTACCTGTGATGGGACATCGGCTGTGCTTGCATCGGCCTCCTTTTGTTGTTCTGAAATAGCAGGCGAAGGGGTTGGCCGATGTGGTGCAGGTGATGGAGCTCGTGGCTGAAGAAAGGCAAGAAAACGGTGATCAAATCCACATTATCAGAAGAATAAGGCAAAAAGATCAACTCTTACCGAAGCAATCGGGGAGGGTGGTGGAGAAGGAGATGGTGTTCTCAATCGGGCCTTGGCCTGTTCATGTCTTTTCAAGGTGGCCTTCTTAGTCCTAGGTAGTGGGAGCGATTGAGATCTTTCTTTGAATAAAGACGATGCAATGACCTGAAAGGGAAATCAAGTTATAATAGACCAGCAAAAGGAAATCGCATAAATTCAAGAAGGAGATTATATTAACCTTGCAGACTACATGTCTGGTTCTCCTTGGTTGAGTAGCGTCGGCTTGGTCATCGGCCGGTGGATCCGCAGTGGTCGTGGCCGATGGATCTTTAGTTGGCCTGGCCGATGGCTCTTCAACAGTGTTGGCCGACGGGTTTTCTTCTTCGGGCAGATCGACGGCTGCTGCATCGACCTCCTCCTCCGTTACTTGATCGTCTAGGAATTCTTCCACGGAGGGGTCTAGCTTGTCAAGATCGGCCTGGTCGTCAGTCTTGGATTTCTTGTCGGGTTTCTGAATTTTCTCTTTTGCTGGCATCTTCCTTTTTGTAGTCTCTTTGACTATCGGCCCTTGGAGCAGCGACGATACCTTTGGGGCAGTAAGGCCGGTAGTCGATTCCATAACAGATTTGCCTGACGGAGCCAGGACCAGAGCATAGGTTATCTTCTGCCCGCTGTTGCTAACAGATGGCATTGGGGCGTCAGGGACCTGGGGATTGATATTGTCGATAAGCTCTGTCAGATAGAACCTGGCCGATTGATGGAAGATGTGAGTAGCCCACTCCTGCCACCATGATTGGAAGCTGATATGGATGAAAGCGCTCAACAACAATCGGTCACAATCACCCAAGTTTGGTATTCTGATCTCCAAGGCTTTACTCATGATCAGGGCCGATGAGACTGTACCCCTGCTCTCTAGGAGCCGATGGAAGTGTAGGCTAATAGGAAGTTGTCCAAGCCCGCATTGTCTGGCAGCCACCATGGGGTTGTAAAACTCGTACGACAAGCTGGAGCTTCTGCCCTGAAACACGGCTACTGGGAGCAGACAAGGAGTGACGCCGATCATGAAGACCTCCCTCGAGACTATGTCATCATTCAGCTGGCTCAGGGTCAGATCGGCAGGGAGCTCAAATTCAGAGTCCGAAGGATAGACAAACATGTCCATCTTGACTGATGGAGGGCCAGTGTAGAATCGGACGAACCAGGTGGATATCTCTTCGGCCGATTGATCTGCTGCAGGATAGATTGAAGCTGCTTCTCCAAAGGACATACATCTCCTGGATGAGGGATTTTCGTTGTCAGTGTAGTCCGATGGGAAGACTGAGTCTGATAATGAAGGCCGATCGACCATGGTGTTGGTGTGGATTGTTAGCCAGAGCTGGATAAACCACCATGGACCTCTATGTGCCACTGTCCGTTTTAACATCAGATCCTGAGTGGCAGAGTAAAGCAGCCGATAGACAGCTCCAAGGAGATATCGGCCAAGGGGAAATTGTTTCTTTTCAACTAGGGCCTGAGCTAAATGTTGGCAGTTCAAAGTGGGGCCATAGGTTGATCCACAGAAGACGAATCTTTCTAACCACAGAGTCAGAAAAGCCACATGTTCTCTTTCTGAGACAGATCCTTGCTCCATGTGCTCAGATATATACCTAGACCAGCCTCCAATCTTCTTGGTCTGCAGCTTATGGCTGCTGTTAATGAGGAGGTTGAAGGGATTAATCTCAGAGAGTATATCCAATCCTGTCAGCATCTTGACATCTATTAATGTTGGGGTCATCGGACCTTGCCGGAACAGGAAGGCATTCAGGGTGCTGGACCAGAAATAAGTGGCTGCTGACATAAGGGGTTCGTTCTTTTTGGTATCGGCTAAAGACAGAGTGATGCATTGGCCGACTCCTATTTCATCCCAATGAACTTGCTTGGCCACGGCAATCCTCTTGTACCAAGTCCTATAGCCATTAAGCTTTGACGGCCAAGATCTGAAAGTATGCTTCCATGAAGAGACATTGGGCTTTACTTGCTTGAAAGGGATTCTGTTCGTTTCCGCATTTATCAGCCAGGTGGAGTCAGAGTTGCCCATGGGGCCCAGAAGGAACCGATGTGATTTGTCATTGGTAGGGATTAGAATCTGGTTCTTGAAGACCTACGGCATATGAACAGTAATGAAAAATAAGACCCGGGAGGCAAGACCAGAAACCCTAGTTTGAAAAGACTCAGCGAGAAAATGAAAATGTGAACTCAGAGAGGGATTGATTTACCTCAGGGATCTCGGAGGTGTAGAACGGCAAGGAAGCCATTGATGCTGTTGAAGAGGTCGCCGATGAGGGAGTCGATGCCGAAAAGATGTCGAGGAGTCGTCGGAATCAAGAGGCGCAAGTGGCTAATGAGGAACTACGCGAGGAAATCGGCGGCGGAAGGCTGCGAATCTGGATCTGCGCGGTTTTAAGACATACCCTAGCGAAGAAGTCGATGGGTTCCTCGGAGCTAATTCCGCCACATTATATAATGAAGCGGAATTGGGGGCATGTGTTAACAGCAGATTTTCGTAATCTACTCGGAGAGGAAAGAGAAAACCAATGCAGAGAAGAAGGGGCGTTCTTAGTCGAATCGGTTACTTTATCGGACCAAGCCAGAGTCGGACCCAATTCCGTATCAGATTCAGCATCGTATCGGATCAGGTGGAGTGCTGACAGAGGGACCGTATCGGCCGATACGAGTTCAATACGGCCATTGGCCGATGGGAGCAGGAAGCTGATAGAGTCAGCATGGGCTTGGTTTGGGCTCGAGATAAGCTTGAAGGAGATTGCCAAATAGAGATAAGGCTCGGTTTTAGGCAATCATATCTCTTTAACTAGGCAGTTAGAGTAGGTTTAATCTAATCGATGGCAAGAGTCCGCCATAAGGACTTGTTTGTTAAGTTGTAGATAAAATCGTGTCCTATCTGGACAATGTTGTAATCTCGGGTATAAATATCCTGGTAGTTTGTACATAGAAACTCTCTCAATCAATTCAACAAACAAACTTGTTTCAATCTACTTTCGGCGCATCGCCAACCATCGTAAGAGGTTAACTTCCGGCGAGTTATTGCTTCCCCAGAGCAGTGGTAAGAACTCGTACCCGACGATCTACATCGTTGGGGCTAGCGTGTCGCTTTAGACACGTTAAGCCCTGATGATGTGATCGTCGTCTATCATGTTTTGGCTAATCTTGATATGGTTTTCTAATTCCATCTCGCCAGCGATTAACTTGTTTTAGGGTTTATTGCCGACGATGGTTGAATTAGCTTGCTTGTCTAGATTATCTAATGCATCTACCATCCCTAAAAGCGATCGACAGCTTGATTTTCTTTGTGTTAAGTCTTGATTTACACTCTGAGTTGCTATCGACCTTAGTCGTTTCTTGAGATTTAACTCAAAGCCTGTTTTCGGTAGTAATTAAGGATAGTACCGGGGTTTCAGCCGGTCTTACCTAATGCATGTGATTACTTTATGTTTTTATATGTATTTGCCACTTGTATGGGTGGATCGACAGATATAAGTGTATTTATTACAGATTAATTTCTGGGTTTCTCTGTGATCAGTATGTTTATATTGACCGATTGGCTTATACAAGTCTATACTAGAGTATTAGCTAGTGTATTTATCTTTTATATATTCTTCATCGGCCAGTGTCATCTGACTAATATTCATATATTATTAAAGGCCGATGAGATTAGATCTGTATCTTATTCTTATTTCATTATTACCTCAAGTTGGCCGATACAACTTTGCCCTATCGGCTAGGCCTTCACGATGCGACATCGGCCTATCGGCCAATCGGCCATCGTATATTAACTTGGTTTACTTGTTTATTCTTGTTGATTGCAGATCAAATCAACTGGCACGCCCTACACGGACCTAGGCAAGCCATTGGACCTGCACTGGAGCTAAGCAGATCTCCCAGGCCGCCGTGGAAACGTGGAACCTGCTTTGTTGTGAGGCAGGTCGAAATTCTACGCCAACAATATGGTACCCATATTCTTCACAAGATTGATCTTGGATAAGGGGTGGATGAAAGCATCTGGGTCCAGTGTTGAACATAGTATTGGGGTTGGTAAATTTCTAGAGCTCGCTTTGTCCAATTCAGCTAACGACAATAGGATCCTTTGCCCTTGCAAAATCTGTGGAAATAGATATTGGTTAGGTGAACATGAGGTTCGTGAGCATCTGATTTGTGATGGATTCTTGGCTGGGTACACCTCATGGATTCATCATGGAGAAAGCATGTTGACTTCCAAGCCAAGTGTTGCCTCAAGTTCACATCATGAAGAACATAATGATGACATGGAGCAAATGCTACTTGAAGGCCTTGGGATGTCTGACACTCGTACTTTAAGGACAAATGATGGGGTGGAAGATTTAGATCTCCTCGGCTAGAATTGAACAAACAACCAGAGGTATGAAATAATTTAGCATTTAATACATGTGATGAGTTAAAAATCAGTATAACAAATTGTTGCTGATATTTTGTTTTCTTCAATGAGTAGGCATCCAGTAAAGTGACACCACCTTGTCAACAAAAAGAGAAGTTTAGATCTCCTCCATTAGAATTGAACAAGGAGAATATGCCACCGCCAAATGTTATCCGGCGCAAATCAAAGAAATCGACAGAAAAGGAAAGTTTCAAAGACCACTCCATGAGAAGCTTGAGGTCTGCTTTTACTACATTTTTCCTATCTTAATTATTAGTGAACTGGCAAGAAAAACTGATAAAGGTAAAAAATTGATTATTCACGAGAAAGAGAATATGAAGTGTTACCTCAGCTGCAGGATGATGAGGTTCTCACTTCTTTTGTAGGTTGAGGCAGAATTTCCTCCTTAAAATGTTCTTCTTACACCTTTGGAACTGTTGAGCAGCTCTTCTTCCTGGTTTGAATTGAATTATAGTTGTAGATATTCCTGTACAGTTTCATCAAGCCACTGATTTTTTTTCTTTTTGTCCCAAGATGATATACATGGCATCATCCACTAACCGTACTGATAGTAAAAGTACCGGGCAAAATTGAATGTCTAGGTTTCATATAAAAAATAGAATTGCTAGGTTTAAGAGGTAGAGAAGGATAAGCTGCCGGGAAAAGACATTACACTGTAATGGAGTGTTTCTAAAGCATTGTGTTAGTATCATCTAAAACTTTTGTTTGGAAATCATCAATCAGGCAGAAAGCAATGGAAAAGGCACAAAAATATTTCAGCACATGAGCACATATGATATAAGAACTGCATTGATTTGTAAAGTGAGTACACAGTATGTCCCGAAAGACATTAGCTTAATGACTTATTATGGTCTTATTTGCAACAGGAGCAGTTCTAGGGACTTTTTTGATGTATACTTCCACTGTTCCAAGAAATGATGACGGCGGATGAAGAAAGTACATAAAAGATCTATGTGACATCAGAATTATTGGCGGTCAAATGAAAACTATTACATGCTAAGGTAAAGATAATTGCCTATCTTAGAAATGGAAATTGGATATTTCTGGTGAGTTCCAAATCCTTACAGAGATCATATAAGACAAATTAAGTTTTTTTTGCTGATATTATAAAGAACATTAGTTCTCCATATACATTTCTATTTAAGGGGAGGGGGGTAAAAGCAAAAAAGAAAATGCATGCAACTCTACAAAATAAAAAAGAAAATGAAGCCACTCAATGATTACGCATACCTGGTTCTTCTGTAGTTAACATGAAGTTTTTTTCATGTCAAAGAACTACGTTAGTTCAAAAATGTGATTTGATCAGGATCAAATCTAGTAGATCCATATATGATTCAGCAAAAGAGAAAACCAGTAAATGATATACTTTTACCATTCCCACGAGATTTATGATGCCATCATTGACTGGACAAATCATGAAACTTCAATGCTGTAAGAGTAATCGCGTTATATTGCCATTCATCATGAACAAGAGCAACCAGATAAATGGTTCTAACCAACACCACTCAAAAATTCAGAACTTAGATAAAGCACACAGTATAACACTAGTGGTGGAGAAGGGGTTTTTAACCCCGGTTCATAACCCCCTGTAGTCCCGGTTATGCAACCGGGACTACGAATCCGGGACTAAAGATGCCCATCTTTAGTCCCGGGTGAAATAACTAGGACTAAAGATCCATCATTAGTCCCGGTTGGTGTTATCAACCGGGACTAATGATATTTTTTTTAAAAAAAAAACATTTGCTGGTTCTGCCAGCTGCTTGTTTATATATTATGCATATATCTGTATAAATACATATATATGCATAATATATATGTATATATAATATGCGTATATATGTAATATATGTATTTATATATATATATATGCAATATGCATATATATATATATAATACATGTATATATATATATATATATATATATATATATATATATATATATATATATATATATCCTACATATAAGCACTCAAGTAAATATATACTTATATTACCGAAATATACTCACACACATAAGTACATGAATGCACATCTGAATATGTACATATATTACAATCTTTCGTTAATTATAATGTTCTATTGTATATTACGAAGAAAGCTAAGACATATTATTCATGGGGAGGATGATCAATAGCTCCTCCATCGTAGTAGAATTCTCCCACGGGATCAATTATTTGTTCATTGATAAATCCCATCAGTTGTTCTTGAACAGCCTTAATAAATTCTTCGCTGGATAGGTTTTCCCTCATGTAAATAATCTATCATTTGAAAAAAAATTGAGATATAAGTATATGAAGTCAATAAGAAATCGGGACATAATGTATGAATAATTTTTACGTACTTCCAGATCCCTGTCACTGTTGATTTGCTGTACAAGTGCGTGAGTATATTCGCAGAAGTAGTAGCCGCACAAGTTATTCCCCTTCTCCTGTTTTGCACACTTAAGGAGAAACGACGAGAGATTTAATGTACTAATTTTTTCTAGAAGCAATGAATGATTAAATATGTTTTGGAGCATGTACACACCGGAAAATTAAATCTCCTACCAAGTTTTTCTTTCCAAACCCCACGAACCAATGTACGGAACTTTGCCCATGCCCTATGTATAGTTGGAAGCTATGATTAAATACTGGAGATTTGCATAGTACCAATAGCAGTGTTCATAATTAATGACAGTTGAATAGATGGCATTACCTGTCTATCACTTCAAAAACCTTGGTGAAAGTAGACTCTGGTTTATCCATTGAGTCATAGACATGGACTTTGCAAAGTTCAAGGTCGAAGAGGAAAAGGACCAAGTGAAATCTACAAATTGCATCAGACGATATATATGTGACGGTATGAGTACGGGGAGGAAGTTGGTACAAATTTGAAAGACAGTTAAAAGACACTCTGTGTTGTAGGGCAATAGTATGTAGATCTTGTAATGCTGCTGCACCAGGAAATGAACAATATTGTCTTCTGTATCTTTCTCAAAGTCCCGTATCATTACGTCATTGACTTTGCGGGGGTCCATGAATCCAATATTGAAAATCCCCTGCCTACGGCACGATTGAATCTCCATTCTACAAAAGATAAAGGAATTTGCATCAGTCTTATCGTCACATTCTAACCAGGGAATGGTACATAGAAGAAGCTAAGGAACAAAATAAAGTTTGCTAAAACGATACTTACAAAACCCAGCAGCTGAGAATGGAGACGTCGAGAGCGTCTAGTTGGTATACATCGAACACATTCTCGAAGTTGATCCACAGAACATCATCTCCTTGGTAGTAGTCTGTGTTTCTTATCCTCGCTCCAAACATTATTCTACCTCTGGATGAACGTTCCATATACCATTGATGGAATCGATGCATTTGTGTTAAGAGAGTGTTTACCTCACCAGGCTTGACAAGCGGTTCACCGACTTTAAATTTGTATTTCAAGTCGGCTTTTGTCGCCATGGTTATCGGTGTGTCTCCCACCAGTTGCGCCCTGCTCAGACCCGTCTCTTTCATCCATTGCCTCAGCTCCTCTTCACGGGTGGTAGCAATGGCTCAACCGATTGTTTCCGCTGCTTTCCGAGCTGAGGCACTTCTTTGGCCTTTGCTCTTTGTTTCTTGTACGACTTCATCACCGACCGGTCAGAATCGAAAAGTACAGCCCTCTTGACCGATTCGCTCATCTTCTGGAAGAACTTCTTAGCAGCCGGATCTATTGGAATCTTCTTTGGTGGTTTCTATGCCTCGAAGAACGCCTTTACTTCTGCTCATACAACCTCCTCATTCTCCTCGAGAGTGCGGTTGTACACCCTTTTCTTGAGAGCGGGGAGTTTTGGCTCGTCAAGTCTTGGCTTCTTTCTTGGTGGTGTGGACTTTGACGGCGCGGGACGAAGTGGGCACGACTTTTTAGGCCGTGAAGGCGGAGCAAACGGTGATGGTGTAGGCGAAGGAGCCGGTGCAGGCGAAGAAGAGGTTGCAGGTGGAGGAGACTGCGATGGAGGAGCTGGTGCAGGCGACGGAGAGGTTGCAGGTGGAGGAGACTGCGGTGGAGGAGCCGGTGCAGGCGGAGGAGAAGGTGCAGGCAGAGGAGCCGGTGCAGGCGGAGGAGAGGGTGCAGGCGGAGGAGACGGAGGAGAAGACGCCGCTGCTCGCCCGGGAAACACGATGTGCCGCTTGCACCATAGTATAATGGCGTGGGCTGTGTCTCCTAGTTTCGTCTCCCCGTCTCCTCCGGGGATGTCCAGCTCGAGATCGTCGAACCCTCGTTCCACCAATTCAACCTCGACCTTTGAGTACCCAGGTGGAATCGATCTGCAATGATATGTCCCTGAAGGGTCGACTGGTATGGCCATGCCCGACGCCACCTTTACGAGAGTCAAGATTACTTAGTAATTAACAGATGCATGCACCACCGGTTATGCAATTTACAAGACATATATCATAAAACTAAGAGCATACCTTGAGTGATATGTTCTTGAAGGGAAGGTGCAGCTCACAAGGTGTCCGCCGCGTGATTTCATCTACGGGGTACGATGGGTAGTCCTGAGCTTCCCTGCTGCACCTTCCATGCCCTGTTCTCCTGCCTGCCCTGTAGAAGCACAACTGCTGCGATTGCCCGAGGGGCTCACCATGATTGGAGGGGCATACAGCTGCACCGTCTGCTCGCTCTTTCGTTCTGCAAGGCGTTGGTCCACCCGTCGTTCGACCTCCTCTTGCATCCGTATTTCCTGCAGGGCGACCCTCTCCTCGAGATATCTTAATTTGTCCTCGGTATCCCTCTTGCTCCTCATCCGACTCTTGTAAGTGTGGCTGTCCTCTTGAAATCCGTATTTTCATGCAACCACGCCTTTTCCCCGTGTTCGTCCTGGATGCTCGGGATACTGTAGTGCGAGCGTAAGCTCGTCCTTCTCCCTGTCAGGATGGAATGTTCCCTGAGCAGACGCCTCCACTGCTTCCGTGAGTTGGCTAGCTGCTTCGCGGATCGCATCACCGAATACAAGGGAGCCATCAGTGGGATCAAGCTTTCCACCATGAGCATAGTACCAATTTCTTGAATGTTCAGGCCAATTCGTTGTGGCCAGCTCAATACCCTTTCCAATCAACCCGGCTTCCAGTTCATCCCACTTGGGGATTGCCTTCTTATAGCCACCTGACCCTAGCCGGTGATGGTACTGCTTCTTAGCGGCATTGGCTTTGTTCTTTGCTATTTGCGTTTGCCCGTGCTCGGAAGTCCTGTATGCAACAAACGTATCCCAATGATCCCTTAGCTTCGTTAACTTGTCGAAATCAGGTGTCAGCCCTTCACGATGTATTTCTTGTATAGAGTTGACTTGTACTTCTGGAACTGTTCAACCATTTTCTTCATCGTCCATTCTTTCAGTCTTGGCTGATCTACCTCAGGGACCGTGAAGGTCTCGAGCATGGTGGTCCACAGCATTGCTTTCTCCATATCTGGCAGATAACTTTCATCATCCTCTGCTGTTCTTGTTTGACGCCAGTGCACTATGCTAGTGGGCACGTGATCCCTCATGACCCAACCACTATGTCCCACAAACTTACGTAGTATACTGGCCCGGGCAACTGGTTCGCCGTCTGGGGCCACTTCAGTAATAATATGCTTGCCCTCTAGCTTCCTTGCGGCACCCCGTTGTCCGCGTGTCGTCTTCTCTCCAACGGCCGGTTCCCTTTCACTTTCCTGTTAGTTTGTGCCCTCGTTTCCCTCCTCGTTGAGGTATTGGTTGGGGTCCTCTGGCTCCTCATCCGCCCAATATTGGCTGCTGCCCTCTGCGATCTCGTCCATGAGAATCTATTCATCATCGCGATCTGCCATCTGTTTGTAACATTACGAGGTACACATCAACTAATAGTATATTGTTTTACATATAATGACATTGTTGAGAAATACGTACAATGACCAGTTAATTCATTGTTATACATGCAACCTACGTGCATATGTCATATATATATACACACACATGAAGGAATTCATGAAACTTGCCTTAGTTTTGCTTGGAGTTATTGGGGCCACTTAAGCTTGAGCGACGACGGGGGTCAGCACCTATTAGAAAAAAAAATTAGACAAAAAATTAAAACACTATTAGAAAATGTACAAAGATGTGCAATATTATATTCAAATTCGCAAACATAACTATTTTAATCATATAGAAAAGACAAAGAAAATTTTAATTTTAATCATTATTAAATATATACTTTTAGAGGTAATCGTTCCATACATACATATGAATGAATAAAGACAGAGATAGTGATTCAAGATATTGGGTGAACACAACACCTCGCTCTTTCATGGCTACAAACGGATAATTTTCATAACAAATTTTGTCTTGACTCCCTATGCATAGGAGTCAAGACAAAATTTGTTTTGAAAATTCTCCGTTTCTGTTTAGTCATGAAAGACCGAGTGCTTGTGTTCAGCCAGTATCTTGAACCAGTACCTCCTTGGAACGAGCGAACTTCGAGCGAACCAGTACCATCATTCGTTCATTTGTTCGTTCGGTCACTTGTTCGTTCGTTCGGTCCCTCGTTCGTTCCTGCGGTCGCTCGTTCGTTCGTGCATAGGTTCATTCACTCGTTCGTTCATTCGTTCGTTCGTTCATTCGGTTGTTCGGTCGTTCGCTCGTTCAGTCATTCGTTTGCTTGTTCATTCGGTCATTCGTTCGGTCGCTCGTTCGTTCGCCCGTTTGTTCGTTCGTGCATTGGTTCGTTCGCTCGTTCGTTCGTTCATTCGTTCAGTCATTCGGTCGTTCGCTCGTTCGGTCGTTCACTCGTTCAGTCGTTCGTTCACTCGTTTGCTCGTTCGTGCATAGGTTTGTTCGCTCGTTCGTTCGTTCGTTCAGTCGGTCGTTCGATCGGTCGTTCGCTCGTTCCCTCGTTCAGTCGTTCGTTCGCTCGTTCGCTCGTTCGGTCTGTCGTTCGCTCGTTCGGTCTGCATGTCGTTCGTTCGTTCACGTTCGTTCACGTCCGTTCACGTTCGTTCTATCGTTAGGTCGTTCGTGGCGCAGCCGTGCTGGTGGGGCGGCCGTGGTGGTGGCGCGGACGGGCCGTGGTGGCGCGGCCGTGGTGGTGGGCGGCCATGTTGTGGCGGCGGCCGTGGTGGCGCGGCCGGTGTCCCGGGTACGTGGCATTCATGGCGGCGGCGGCGGTGGCGCGGGTACGTGCCATTCATGGCGACGGCGGTGCGGACGGCGCGGCGACGACGGTGCGGTACGTGGCATTCTTGAAAACGAACGGAAGAAAAGATGGAGATCGGCGCAAACCTCGGCCGGGAGGCGCGGTGCGGACGGCGACGACGTACGGCGGCGGAGATGACGAAGACGACGGCGCGCTGAGAGTTGAGAGAGAATGAGAAACGGCTAAGTGTGGATCCGGAGAAGACGATGCACCCAGCTATTTATAGT
This sequence comes from Oryza officinalis, assembly GCA_008326285.1. Taxonomy (NCBI): domain Eukaryota; kingdom Viridiplantae; phylum Streptophyta; class Magnoliopsida; order Poales; family Poaceae; genus Oryza; species Oryza officinalis. The sequence continues at coordinate 16,474,725 of BDMV01000009.1, forward strand.
CGGGATCTTTAGTTCAAAATACTATATTACCTATTTAAATAGTTCAAAATTGATATTACAGATATAATTGTAGTACTAAAAAACACAAACATTACATGGCCTTCAATACATTATAAATAATTTGCGTCGTCCATACAACAACCTATGTCACAGTTTTCCTTACATAATTGTAGTAATAAAAAACACAAACATTGAATGGCCTTCAATACATTATAAATAATTTGCATTGTCCATACAACAACCTATGTCACAGTTTTTCTCACGTACTTTCTCCTCACTAATGTTCCTTCGCTATGATCGTTGCGTGAGTAAGGGGTGTCCTCCTTTGAAAGGAGGAAGCTCAGGTCAACTGTCACCGCGAACGGAGGTTGCCCGTCGAACTGATCGTAATCTTCGTCAGTCTTATCCTCGACTCCGATGATTTTCCTTTTGCCTGGGAGAACCACGTGGCGCTTTGGCTCGTCGGGTCGTTTACCCTTCTTTGGTTTGCTAGACATGTCCTTCACGTAGAAAACCTGTGTGACATCATTGGCTAGGACGAAAGGTTCGTCTAAGTATCCAACCTTGCTTAGGTCAATCGTTGTCATCCCACTGTCATCAATCGTTACGCCTCCACCGGTGAGCCTAACCCATTGGCATCGAAACAGAGGTACCTTCAGGGGTCCGTAGTCTAGTTCCCATATGTCCTCGATGACACCGTAATACGTGCAAGTTGCACCATCGTATCTCATGGCGTCGATACGAATAGCAGAGTTCTGGTTTGTGCTCTTTCTGTCTTGGGCTCTTGTGTAAAATGTATACCCATTGATTTCATATCCTTGGAATGTCGATATCGAGCAAGAAGGCCTCCTCGCCAAGAAGGCTAGTTGTCGGTCAATGGTCTCTGCACCCATTAGACGTTGTCGTAGCCAAACGGGGAAAGTATCGATGTGATGGCGTGTCATCCATGCATCAGACTTGCCGATGTTTTTCGACCGAACAATCGCCAGGTGCTCCTCGATGTAAGGAGCCACCAACGAAGATTGTTGCAAAACCGTGAAATGTGCTTTACGGAATAAATCGTTGTCCACGGTCATTATTGCTTTTCTTCCAAGAGTCCCCTTTCCCCGTAGTCTCCCCTCATGGCTTGATTCGGGTACCCCGATTGGGCGAAGATCTTCAATAAATTCTACGCAGAACTCAATGACCTCCTCTGTTCCATAACCCTTGGCGATGCTTGCTTCCGGACGAGAATGGTTGCGAACGTATTTCTTTAGAACGCCCATGTACCTCTCTAAAGGAAACATGTTGTGTAGGTACACAGGACCGAGAATACTGATCTCTTTCACAAGGTGACATAGAAGATGCGTCATTATATTGAAGAATGACGGTGGAAAGATCATCTCAAACCCAACGAGACATTGGACCACGTCCTCTTGAAGGGTTGTTAAACTGTCTGGATCTATGATCTTTTGCGAAATTGCGTTCATGAAAGCACATAGCTTTGTTATTGTTCCCCAGACATTATCAGGAAGGATACCACGAATTATAACAGGAAGCAGTTGTGTCATCAACACGTGACAGTCATGAGACTTTAGGTTTGTGAATTTCTTTTCCTTCATGCTTATTATTCTCTTGATGTTCGCGGAGTATCCAGACGGTACCTTGATGCTCTCCAGGCATTCAAACATACTTTTCTTCTCTTCCTTGCTCAGGGTGTAGCTTGCAGGACTCAAGTAATGGCTTCCTTTATCCTTTGGTTCTGGGTGAAGGTCCTCGCGTTGTTGCATATGTTTGAGATCATTACGTGCTTCAAGTGTATCTTTTGACTTCCCATATACACCTAGGAAGCCTAACAGGTTGACGCAAAGGATCTTAGAGGTGCATCACATCGATCGCGTGCCAGACGTCTAAGACTTCCCAAGAGGGTAACTCCCAAAAAATAGACTTCTTCTTCCACATCGCCGCGTGACCATCTTCGCTCTCTATAGGTTGGCTACCAGGTCCCTTTCCAAATACTACTTTCAGATCTTTCACCATAGCAAACACGATTTTTCCGTTGCGATGTTTAGGCTTAGTACGGTGGTCTGCATTCTGTTAGAAATGCTTGCCTTTTTTCCGTACAGGATGGGTTGCAACAAGGAATCGACGATGGCCCATGTAAACAACTTTCCTGTAGTGTTTCAGATACGTACTTTCAGTTTCATCCATGCAATGGGTGCAAGCCTTGTACCCCTTGTTTGACTGTCCGCTGAGGTTGCTAAGTGCAGGCCAATCGTTAATGGTCACGAACAACAACGCTCGCAGGTTAAATTGCTCCTGTTTGTCCTCGTCCCACACGGAGATACCTTCTTTGTTCCACAACAGAAGCAGATCCTCAACCAATGGTCTTAGGTACACATCAATGTCGTTACCAGGTTGCTTTGGGCCTTGAATGATAATTGGCATCATGATGTACTTTCGCTTCATGCATAGCCAAGGGGGAAGGTTGTAGATACACATGGTAACAGGCCAAGTGCTATGGCCGTTGCTCATCTCTCCAAATGGATTCATGCCATCTGTACTTAAACCGAACTTTACGTTTCGGGCATCCTCTCCAAAGTCTGGAAATGTTCTGTTGATGTTTCGCCACTGCGACCCGTCGGCGGGGTGTCTCAGCATCCCGTTTTGTTGACGTTCTTCTGTGTGCCAGCGCATCATGCTAGCATGCTCTTTGTTCCTGAACAAACGCTTGAGCCGTGGTATTATAGGGAAATACCACATCACCTTAGCAGGAACTCTCTTCTTCGAAGGCTGTCCATCAACATCACCTGGATCATCTCGTCTAATCTTGTATCGTAGTGCTTTACAAACCGGGCATGCTTCTAGGTTCTCGTACTCCTCACCGCGATAGAGGATACAATCGTTCGGACATGCGTTTATCTTATGTACTTTTAGTCCTAGAGGGCATACCACCTTCTTAGCTTCGTACGTTGTTTTGGGCAACTCGTTTCCCTCCGGAAGAATGTTCTTGACGAGTTTCAATAACTCGCCAAATGCCTTGTCACTCACACCGTTTTTTTTGCCTTCCATTGCAAGAATTCTAGCGTCGTACCCAATTTTTTGTGCCCCAGTTCGCAGCCTGAGTACAACGAAGTTTTGTGGTCCGCTAACATACGGTCCAATTTTTGGACCTCCTTCTCACTTTCGCAGCCATCCTTTACGTCCCGCAACATTTGACCAAGATCAACTACAACGTCGTTATCTTGAATAGCTCCGTCTGCCTCGCCTTCCGGATTTTCTTCAAATCCACCGTATTGATGAGCCCAGTCCGGAATATTCTCGTCTTCTACTTCATCTTCTTCCATTGTAACTCCTAGCTCTCCGTGCGAGGTCCAACAATTATATCCAGGCATGAATCCAGACTCAAACAAGTGCGCATGAATAGTTCTTAATGATGAATACTCCTTTCGGTTACTGCACTTTTTGCATGGACAACACATGAAACCCTTGTACTTGTTAGCATTGGCCACCTTCAAAAAATAATGCACGCCTTCAATAAACTCTTTCGACCGTCGGTCCACGGTGTACATCCATTGTCGATCCATCTAGACATCAAATAGTCCAACGTTACTAACAAAATCCACATTCTCAAAACTAATTAAATAATCATACAAAAATTTAAAACAACATTATTCAAAGTGAAACTAATTTCTAGAAAAGAGAATGGAGAAAATATTCTAATTTTGCCTAACATATTTTGCCTAACATCATTATCCAAATTTTCTAATTTCAAAATCAACCTAATTTTGCCTAACATATTTTCTCTCTCATCATTTTGCATAAACCTTTATGGAAAAAATATATTACAGAAACAAAGCTATAAATGCAATATGCTAAGCATACATTATTAGAGAATGGATTTGCTAACTTTTTCGATCTCTTCGATTTGTATATTATCACCAAAACAAATTTATCAAAAATTTTGGCAGCACTTCCCTTCTTCCTCCTCCTCTTGGCAGCAATGGCTTAGGCTGGAGGAGGAAGAAGAAGTATAAAAAGGTGGATCACTATAGTCTCGGTTAATAACACTAACCGGGACTATAGATCTAAATTATCTTTAGTCCCGGTCTGTGTTACTGTTGGCGCAGAATTTAGACCCACCTCACAACAAAAGACGGGTTCTACGTTTCCACGGCGGCCTGGGAGATCTGCTTAACTCCAGTGCAGGTCCAAATTGGCTTGCCTAGTCGTGCGCAGAGCGTGCCAGTTGATTTGATCTGCAATCAACAAGAAACGAGTAAACCATGTCAGAAAACAATGGTCGATCGGCCGATAGGCCGATGTCACATTGTTATAGCCCAGCCGATAGGGCAAAGCTGTGTCGGCTTACTCAATATAGTAAATAAATTGAAAAGTTCCAATCTCATCGGCCTATGTTAACATGCATATAACAAATTAATGAAATCGACCGATGAGGGTTTCATGAAGATAACTACACTAGCTATTACTTCAGTGTAAACTTATACAAGCCAATCGGCTAATATAAATACATCAATCACAAAGAAGTTTTTAAGAACACTCTGCGACCGATATGTTTATATTCGTCGATCCACATGTATAAGTGGCAAACGCATGCAAGAACATAAATAAACACATGCATTAGATAAGACCGGTTGAAACCCCGGCGCTATCCTTAATTACAATCGAAAATAGGCTTTGCGTTAGATCTCGAAACAGGACTAAGGTCGATAGCAACTCAAAGTGTGAATCGAGACTTAACGCAAAGAAAATCAAGCCGTCGATTGCTTTTGGGGATGGTAAATGTCTTAGATAATCTAAACGAGCAAACCGATTCAACCATCACCGGCAATAAACCCTAAAACGAGTTAACCGCTGACAGGACAGAATCAGAAGACCACGTCAAGATTAGCTAACACACGATAAACGACGATCACATCATCAGGGCTTAACGTGACTAAAGCGACACGCTAGCCTCGACGATGTAAACCGTCGGGTACGAGTTCTTACCTTGTCCTTGGGAAGCAAGAACTCATCAGGAGTCAACCTCTTGCGAGGGTTGGCGATGCGCTGAAAGTAGATTAGTTTGATTGTATGATTGATTGAGAGAGAGATTCTATGTACAAACTATCGGGATATTTATACCCGAGGTTACAACAGAACCCTTGTAGGGCACGATCTTATCTACAACTAACAAACAAGTCCTTGCGGCAGACTTAAGCCACAAATTAGATCTAAACTACTTAATTTACAAGATACAATTGCCTAAAACTGAGCTTTATCTCTATTTGGCAACTTCCTTGAAGCTTATTTCGGGCCCAGACCAAACCCACGTGGACACGGTCAACTCACAACCCGTATCGGCCCACGTTAACACCGAATCCGTATCGGCCGATACGCTCTTTATAGCAACACCTCCCTAGTCCGATACAGTTACCGAGTCCGACACGAAGCCTGGTCCGACTCCAACTCAATCCTTCTTCTCTGCTTCGGTTTCCCTTTTTCTTTCCAAGTCGATTACCAAAATCCGTCGTTAACACATGCCCCCCAATTCCGCTTCATTATATAATGTGGCGGAATTAACTCCGAGGAACTCATCGACTTCTTTGCTAGGTCTTGTCTGAAAACCGCATAGATCCAGATTCGAATCCTTCCGCCGCCGATTCAACAAACCCTTCGCGTTCCTCAACTCCGGCGACCTCTCGGCGTCCCTTCAACATCGACCCCCTTCACAGCGACCCCTTCAACGACAACGATGGCCTCCGCTCCGTTCTACGCCTCCGAGATCCCTGTGGTAAGTCTATTCCTTCAAAACCTACATTATCGCTTTCTCCGCCGATTTCTCCAAGTTAGGGTTTTTACTCTCTACCCCTCGGGTCTTATGTTTTCATCGTCATTCTCACGATCTAGGTCTTCAAAAACCAAATTCTGATCCCCACCGACGACAAATCCCATCGCTTCCTGCTAGGCCCCATGGGCGATCACGACCCAACTTGGCTAATCAATGCCGAGACGGACAGAATCCCCTTTAGGCAAGCCAAGCCCAATGCTTCTTCCTTGAAACATACCTTCAGGTCTTGACCATCAAAACTCAATGGATACAGGACCTAGCATAAGAGGGTTGCTGCTGCCAAACAAGTCCACTGGGACGAGATCGAGATCGGCCAATGCATCACTTTGTCCTTGGCCGATACCAAGAAGAATGAGCCACTCATGTCGGCTGCAAGCTACTTCTGGTCCAGTACCTTGAACGCCTTCATGTTCAAGCAAGGTCCGATGACCCCCACCCTTATAGATGTCAAGATACTGACAGGACTAGATATCGACTCTGAGATCAATCCCTTCAACCTCCTGATAAACAGCAATCACAAGTTGAAGACCAAGAAAATTGGAGGCTGGTCCGGATACATCTCTGAACACATGGAACAGGGATCGGTCTCAGAACGAGAACACGTAGCCTTCCTGACATTGTGGTTGGAGGGATTTGTCTTCTGCGGATCGACCTGCGGCCCTACTATGAACTGTCAACACTTGGCTCAGGCTTTGGCCGACAAGAAACAAATCCCTTTGGGCCAATACCTCCTGGGAGCTATCTATCGGCTGCTCCACATCTCCACACAGGACCTGATGCTAAAACAGACTGTAGCTCATCGAGGACCATGGTGGTTTGTTCAACTCTGGCTCACAATCCACACCAACACCATGGTCAATCAGCCTCCATTATCGGACTCCTGCTTCCCCTCAAAATATGCTGATCATGAAGACCCCAGGACCAGAAGGTGCATGTCCTATGGGGAAGCAGCTTCTGTCTACCCAGGCGCAGACCAATCGGCCGAAGATATGGCAGCCTGGTTCATTACTTCTTCACCGGCCCCCCATCAACCAGAATGGACATGTTCGTGTACACATCGGACCGGGATTATGAGCTCCCTGACGACCTTCAGCTAAGCTTGATAAATGATGACATGGAGTCGAGGGAGTTATTCATGATCGGCCTCACCCCGTGCCGGCTCCCAGTAGGCATATTTCAGGGAAGAAGCACCAGCCTATCCTATGAGTTTTACAACCCAATGATAGCTGCTAGGCAATGTGGACTCGGACAACTCCCCATCAGCCTATATCTTCATAAGCTCCTAGAGAGCAGAGGCACGGTTCCATCAGCGCTGATTATGAGCAAGGCGTTTGAAATCGAACTCCCAAATCTCGGTGACTGCGACCGGCTGCACCTAAGCGCTTTTGTCCACATCGGCTTCCAGGCATGGTGGCAAGAGTGGGCTGCTCATATTTTCCACCAATCGGCCAGATTCTATGTGACAGAGCTTATCCAGGGTATCAGCCCTCAAATTCCAGACGGGCCGATTCCCTCCGTGAGCAATAGTGGACGAAAAATCTTCTATGCTCAAGCCATAGCTCCATCAGGCTCAACCATCCTGGAATCCATCATCGGCCTTACTGCCCCAAAGATATCGTCATTGCTCCAGGGGCCGATGATTAAAGAAAACCCCAAGAGGAAAGCGCCAACCAAGGGCAAAGCCCAAAAATCCAGCAAGAAGATGAAAGTTGATGACCAAGCCAATCTTGAAGATCTGGACCCCTCCATGGAAGAATTCTTTGAAGAACAAATGATGGAGGAGGAAGTCGATGCAGTGGCCACCGATGCATATGAAGAAGAAGACACATCGGCTAAAACCACCAAATAGCCATCGGCCGAAGCTGCTGAGATCCCACCGGCCGATGACCAGGATGATGCTCCGCAACCAAAAAGGACCAGACACGCAATTCGCAAGGTCAGTATAATCTCTTCTTCGTGTTTACATAACCCCTTGTACTGTCATACTTTAACTTCATATCCTTTTCAGGCTGCGGCGTCGTCTGTGTTGAAGGAGAGAACTCAATTGGCTCCTTTACCAAGAACCAAGAAAGCAACTTTCCAACGGTGCAAACGAGCCAAGGCACGATTGAGGACTCCTTCTCCTTCTCCACCACCCTCTCCGACTGTCTCGGTAAGAGTTGATTTTTGCATTGTATTGCTATTTACATAACTCTATTTACCAAGTTCCTGCTTTTTCAACCTAGGGCTCCATCACCTTCACCACATCGGCCAACCTCCTCGCCTACTTCACCGACACAGCAAAGGGAGGCCGATGCAAGTACCACCGATGCTCCAACACAGGTAACTAAGATTATTCCAATCTCCTCTCTGTTGGTTCCTGTTTAACAGAGCTGACCTTGACCCATGTTGATATCTGCAGAACCTAGCCGATATGTTCTCCTTTGACATCGGCAAGTTTCTTGACGACGAGGACAAGAAACTACCCAGCACAGCTAGGACACCAATCTCTAATGACCTAAAGAGCCGGCTGACTGACATCGCAGGCCTCGTTGGAGTGTTTGGTGGAAAATTGCACCTCCATCAGAACCAGAGTACAAGAAATCCAAGATGAACTGCCCGAAGATCTGATGGAGATTCTAACGCCGGCTATCTTCTTGGAGCAATACCAATTTAAGCTCAACAAGGCAAAAGAAAGACTCACAGAGCGACGAGAGCGTGAACAACTGGAATCGGCCCTATCCGCTAGCAAGGCTCAGGTTAACGCCGATAAGACCAAGTTGGACGAGCTAGCGGTGGAGCCGATTGCCCTGAAGCACAAACTTGACGAGCTCCGTCGCCTCGAGGCAGAACTGGTATCGAAGCTGGAATCAACACGTCGAGAAATCCAAGAAGTCGAAGCTGGAATAGCTGTATCACCTAAGGCCATAGAAGACCAAACGGCAAAGTTCAAGGCATCGGCCAACTACCTTGCGACCCTAAGCAAATCACTGAAGCCGATCCCAGGGTCGGCGGCCGATGATGCCCAGGCTATAGAAGACGTCGAGCAGATTCGCCGCAAAGCCATTGCCGCTATTGCAGATTTCATAGGGTAATGTAGCGTATTTTGTCCTCGTACTGTGTAAATATGAACCTTATCAGCCATGTAGCCGAATTTGCCCCAAAAATTCCAGTCTGAATATTACTTCTGAAATCCTTTTTGCAAACAAATACCCCTTTACTGTAATCAATCTCATCGACCAGAAAGCCGAATTTGATCTTACTCTGAAGAAGTTTAACTTGAAAAATTCTGAAAAATTCCCTGAAAAATTCCTTGAGAAAAATTCCGCGCTTGTATATATATATGCCCCCCAAATTTTAGAAGATGAGGGCTCATGTTGTAAAATTTGAACTAAGGGCGATAGTATGTATCGGCCATCTAAAGACGATGCATCACACATCGGCTATAATCATAAATCGGCTAGAAGGCCGATCATGAGTCGATCCAGATACTGGGATAATATCTCTTTAAGTACTTGCCATTAAGAACTCGTCCATAAATCTTGCCATCCAGCCCCTTGAGCAAATAAGCATTGTGAGGAACACATCGATGAATTTGAAAAGGACCTTCCCAATTAGGTGACCACTTGCCGAATTTATTATCTCTGGAGCCAATCGGCATTATTAATTTCCATACAAGATCCCCTTCCTCAAATGACTTGGCGACAACTTTTTTATTATAATGACGAGCCACTCTATCTTTATCACGCTTGATCTTCTCTAAGGCCCATAATCGGACGTGCGCCAAATCATCTAACTCATCAACCATAAGATTATGGTACTCATCGGCTGTCAAGTCGTCTTGCAAGGCAATCCTCCTTGAGCCGATGTTGGTTTCCGACGGCAGCACAGCTTCATGTCCATAAACCAACTGATACGGAGGCACTTGAATTGCACCATGGCAAGCCATCCGATACGCCCAAAGAGAATCGGCCAGCGTTGTGTGCCATTGCCTCGGTTGTTCGTCGATTTTCCTCTTAATTAACTTGATTAAGGTCTTATTAGAAGCCTCTGCCTGCCCATTAGCCTGCGCGTAGTAAGGAGAAGAATTTAATAATTTAATGCCCATGCTGTCGGCAAATTGGACGAATTCATCAGACACGAAGATTGATCCCTGATCGGTGGTTATTGTCTGAGGTAACCCAAACCGATATATAATATATTCCTTGACAAACTGAATTGCATCTTTGGAATCAACCTTCTTAAGGGGAACGGCCTCAACCCACTTTGTGAAGTAATCTGTAGCCACCAAGATATATTTGTGTCCCTTGCTCGATGGCGGGTTAATCTGGCCGATCATATCTATTCCCCATCCACGAAACGGCCACGGCTTTATGATTTGATGCATAGCCGATGCCGGTGCTCTTTGAATTGCTCCAAACTTCTGACAATCCTGACATCCTTTATAATACTTGAAACAATTCTCTAGCATGGTTGGCCAAAAGTATCCGACGCGCTTCAACAGCCATCTCATTTTATGGGCCGATTGATGGGTTCCACAAATCCCTTCATATACTTCACTCATAACAATTTTGGCCTCCTCGAGGCCTAGGCACTTGAGTAAGACGCCATCAATCGTCTGATAATACAGGTCATCGTCCAGCAAGACATAATGTAAAACTTTATACTTCATTCTTCGTGAGGCCGATTGAGAAGGATTCCTCAAATACTCGATGACGTCAAACCTCCAGTCGTCGGCATGCATGAGAGCAATCTGAATCTGGACATCTTTAGCCATCGGCCTGTATCCCGATGCCCCCTGAGCTAAATTATTGGCCTCAAAATTCTGCTTCCTAGGTATATGCCTCATCGTCACAATCTTGAAACCTTGTAGCAACTCCTTGCACTCCTCGTTGTAGACTCTGAGAATATCGTTCTTGCATTCATATGCCCCAGAAAGTTGCTTGATTACCAGTTGTGAATCACCAATGATCTCTACGAAATCGGCCTCGACTTCTCGTAATAACTGCAAGCCTTTAAGCACCGCTTCGTACTCTGCTTGATTGTTAGTATAATAAGGCTTGATAGTAAAAGCAAACTCAAAACTTGCCCCCCGAGGGGATATAATAACTAGGCCGATACCGCATCCATGTCTGCAGACGGACCCATCGAAATACAAGGTCCATGGCACAATATCTGAATATGCAATTGAGTCATCTCTGTGCTGAACAATAAAATCGGCTAGGGCTTGTCCCTTAATCCCTTTAGCCGATTCATACCGTAGGTCGAACTCTGCCAAGGCAAAAATCCACTTCCCAATTCTTCCTTTTAACACGGGGGCCGATAGCATGTATTTCATCACATCGGCCTTACTTACCACAATGCACTCATTGGAAAGTAAATAATGCCTCAACTTAGTACATGAGAAATATAAGCACAAACAGAGTTTTTCTACTGGCGTGTACCTTGTCTCAGCACCCAGCAACCTCCTGCTGAGATAAAAAATGACTCGCTCTTTGCTGTCAATGTCCTGAACTAAGACTGAGCCGATAGACTTCTCATCGGCCGATAGGTATAGCCTGAACGGAACTCCCTTCTGTGGAGGAATTAAAACTGGCGGAGAGCTCAAATACTCCATGATGTCGTCCAACGCCTTCTGCTGCTTATCACCCCATATGAACTCTTCATCCTCTTTTATCTTCAATAACGGAGTGAACGGCTCTATTCTTCCTGACAGGTTCGATATAAAGCGCCGAACAAAATTAATCTTGCTGAGCTGAGATTGTAACTTGGTCTTGTTCGTCGAAGGTTTGATTTTCTTTATAGTATCGATGTTCTTCTGTGTAATCTCAATTCCTCTTTCGTGGACCAAGAAACCCTGGAACTGACCGGCCAATACGCCAAAGGCACACTTGTTAGGGTTCATTTTTAAACCATACTTCCTCGCTTTTTCGAGTACCTTGCGTAAATCGGCCAGGTGCATATCATATTCTCTTGACTTCACGACGACATCATCAATATAAACTTCAATCAAAGAGCCGATAAGATCATGAAAAATATAATTCATGGCCCTCTGAAACGTAGCTCCAGCATTCCTCAAACCGAATGTCATGACAACCCATTCATATAAGCCGATTGCCCCCGGGCATCTGAAGGCTGTCTTATGAACATCTTCTTCGGCCATGAAAATTTGGTTGTAGCCCGCGTTCCCATCCATGAAGCTGATAATCTTGTGCCCAGACGCGGCATCAACGAGCAAATCGGCCAGAGGCATAGGGTACTCGTCTTTCGGTGTCGCTTTGTTCAAGTCTCTGAAGTCAATACATACCCTAAGCTTGCCATTTTTCTTCATTACTGGAACTATATTGGAGACCCATTCTGCGTATCGGCAAGGTCTAATGAAGTTGGCATCATAAAGTCGTGTGATCTCTGCCTTGATAGCTTTGTGCATATCGGCCTTAAATCTCCTAGGAGCTTGTTTAAACGGGCGATAGCCTGCTTTGATTGGTAGCCGATGTTCTACAATCGATCTGTTTAATCCCGGCATCTCATGATATTCCCATGCAAAACAATCCATGAATTCTTTCAACAAATTTATAAGATTATTCTTGTATTCCTTTGGCAAGTTAGTACTTACATACGTCGGCCTAGGCCTATCACCTATTCCTATATCAACCTCTTCAAGTTCATCGGCCGACGTAAAACCCTGTCCCAACTTGCCATCGAGCTCATCCACCGCATCATCTGTGTAGGGACTAGCTTGTTCATCTTCAACGGCGGACGACACGTCTTTGCTAAAGTAACTGCTTGTCTTGATCTTCGATCGTCTCGATGTCACAGTCAGTTACCTTGAGGAAATCGGTGTCCCAGACTCGCCCGGACAAGCAATCGATTCCCTCCATCTCCCGTACTGCGAGATCGGCATTGGCCACGTGTACGGACCGATCGGCCTGCACGATCTTGACCTGGTCCCCTTGCCATTGCATGAGGCATTGGTGCATTGTTGAAGGGACGCAACGGTTTGCGTGGATCCAATCCCGTCCCAACAACAAGCTGTAGGAACCCTTTCCGTCGAAGACGAAGAAGGTAGTGGGTATTGTCTTGCTGCCCACGGTGAGTTCCACGTTGAGGACCCCTTTCGCCTCGGACGCGTTGCCACCAAAGTCCTTCAACACCATGTTTGTCTTGATTAGATTTGCAGGTACCTTTCCAAGTTTCCTGAAGGTTGTATATGGCATTAAATTGACCGCCGCGCCGCCATCAACCAGCATCTTCGTCATCGGCCGCTCGTTGATGAATCTCTTGATGTATAACGGCCGCAAGTGCCTATAGCTGTCATCAACTGGCTTGTTAAATATGGCTTGATCTGGTGACAACTGTAGCCTAGCCGAAGATTGTTCGTCGTCGGCCACTGCTTCATCGGCCGTCTGCACGCTGTACTCTGCTGGCAGTATAAAAACCATGTTAACAGGCGCCGATGTCACTCGTTTACCTTTTGAAGCCGCAGAGGCCCGGGCTATATCGGAGGTGCCCTCATCGGTCGTGACCACCGTGGATTTTATCCTCCACTCTTTCTTGGTCATAGCCGGCCGATGGGCTATTGCCACCTGTTGCTCTTGGATTTGTTCTTTCCTCCTTAGCCTCTGAACCCGCCATTTCTGTGTCTTGGTGAATACATCGCTTGGGCACCATTGGGGGTTCTGGACCTGCTCCTCGTCTTCAATGTGTTGTTCTTGGCACATCGGCCCTAGCCTTTCATGTACAGACTTTCTTTGCTTGGCCGGCCGATGCGCTTGCCTACTTGAGCCGCCCTAACAATAATCTTCTGCTCCGTTGCACGCAGGGCACTCCTGAATGGATGGCAACCTCATCCCCTCATTCCAGCAAAACCGGAAAAACTCGCACTCCCAATGTGGGTCGTAAGAGTTGTCTTGATCAACGTGGTCTTGAGCTTGTTCTTCCTGCCTCCGCTGGTATTTTCTGATCAGGCCCTCAGAGGTCTGATAAGGTCGCTTGCCGGTCCGATGGGCACCGCCATCGGCCCTGTCCGCCCACACCATGTTGACTGGGAACGGGTGTCCTTCGATCTTCATCGGCCGCTTGGCATCATCGATTTTAATCCTGCCTTGCTCGATGGCCGATTGAATCTATTGTCTGAAGATCTTGCATTCATTTGTATGGTGTGAATAAGAGTTGTGCCACTTGCAATATCTCCTTTTCTTGATCTCTTCAGCCGATGGCAATACGTGACCCACTGGCAACTGAATTTGCTTTTCTTGCAACAGTAGGTCAAATATTTTGTCGGCCTTGTTGATGTCAAAGTCGAATTTGTCTTCTTTGTCGCCCTTCTTCACCCACTGGCAAGTTGTAGGTTTCCTCATCCGGGCCCACTCGGCCAGGTCGACATCAACATCTTCCTCGTCATCATCGTCGGAGGCATACTGATAGACCGTGTTGATCTTTTTTGCAAATTTCTTTGCCTCCTGGAACCGCTGCTCGTGGGCTGATACCCGTTGTGCTAGCTGAGCTAGGCTTTCAAATTCCTGCGAGGAGAACCTCTCGCGTATCGACCCTAACAATCCTTGGAACGCCAAATCGGTGAGCTGTGAATTGGTCAAGCTAAGGCTGTAGCATCTGTTCCTTATGTCCCTGAATCGTTGAATATACTCCGGGACCGATTCGTTGATTCGTTGCCTAATGGCGGTCAGATCGGACAGTTTCATCTCTTGTACGCCATTATAGAAATACCTATGAAACTGTTTCTCCAGATCTATCCATCCTCTGATGGAATTGCAGGGTAAAGATGAAAACCACGTCAACGTAGACCTTGACAAGGACAGAGGGAAAAATCTCACCCTCAACGCCTCGATAGCCGATGCCTCCCCGCACTGTGCTAGGAATCGGCTTACATGCTCGTAAGTCGAGACGTTGTCCTGCCCCGAAAACTTGGAGAAGTCCGGGATCTTGTATCGGCCTGGCAATGGTACTCTGTCAAATTCCTCGGGGTACGGGTGCCGATACACTGTAGAATTCTCCTTGGGCTTCAAGCCGAACTGATCCCGCATCACTTCGGCTATCATATCGGCCCAGTATCATGCGGGCCGATGTGAGAGGTCTTGCTGATATGATTGCTGCAAGCCCTCTGCTTGATACTGCCTGGGGGAGTATGGCTGGTAGTGGTGATCCATGTTTTGAGCGCCATATTGCCCTGTGGTGTGCTGCTGGTAGCCCTGTGGCGTATTGTAAACCGCCTGTGGTGGAGGATTGTTGAAAACCGGGGCTTGTGGCTATCCAGCCAATGGCTGGTTGACAGGAAATTGCTGCATCGGCTCAATCGCTGGTTGCTTCCCCTTGGTCCATTGTGCATACTGCTCCTCCGTGATATGCTGAGGGCTCCCCCCTGTGTGCTTGGTGAGGACCAATGGCAGTGTTGTCGTTGGCTGCGCCGATGGGGGTGGCATCGGCGCTGTTGGCTGAGCCGTGCTCAGGTCGTTCCTCATGGTCCGATAGGCAGGGAACTTATTTTCTGGTAAGAAAATCGGCCCCTGAGGCTTGTACTGGTGAATCGTCCCATCTAGGATCGATTTGACCGTATTGGTCAATGTGTTCACCAGAATCCCCGACTGGTTGACTAGTGCAGAATGAACCCTCGGAGTCAATCCTGTCTTGCAACGTCGGCGCTGCAGTATCCTCGGTCTTGACGGCGTGGTCATGTGCCGCCGCTGACATGTCAGCTCCATCTCCGGGACTCGGCATAACTACCTTGGATTTTTGGATCAAGGTGCCTTGCCGAGTCCTAGAATATGTTTGCAGGTACATATTCTGGAACTGCTCGACCAGATTTTCCATCTCAGCCTTCTGCTCTGCATTGAGCTGGTCGGCGGTCACAGGGACGACGTTCTCCTCGGAAATCTCGACCTGCTTCGACATCTTGAGGAGATCTTGTTGTCGTTGCAGAGTTTGCGTTCTTTTGTCCCACCGGGCGTGCCAAAAACGTGTTGGCGCAGAATTTAGACCCACCTCGTAACAAAAGACGGGTTCTACGTTTCCACGGCGGCCTGGGAGATCTGCTTAACTCCAGTGCAGGTCCAAATTGGCTTGCATAGTTGTGCGCAGAGCGTGCCAGTTGATTTGATCTGCAATCAACAAGAAACGAGTAAACCATGTCAGAAAACAATGGTCGATCGGCCGATAGGCCGATGTCACATTGTTATAGCCCAGCCGATAGGGCAAAGCTGTGTCGGCTTACTCAATATAGTAAATAAATTGAAAAGTTCCAATCTCATCGGCCTATGTTAACATGCATATAACAAATTAATGAAATTGGCCGATGAGGGCTTCACGAAGATAACTACACTAGCTATTACTCCAGTGTAAACTTATACAAGCCAATCGGCTAATATAAATACATCAATCACAAAGAAGTCTTTAAGAACACTCTGCGACCTATATGTTTATATTCGTCGATCCACATGTATAAGTGGCAAACGCATGCAAGAACATAAATAAATACATGCATTAGATAAGACCGACTGAAACCCCGGCGCTATCCTTAATTACAATCGAAAACAGGCTTTGCGTTAGATCTCGAAACAGGACTAAGGTCGACAGCAACTCAAAGTGTGAATCGAGACTTAACGCAAAGAAAATCAAGCCGTCGATTGCTTTTGGGGATGGTAAATGTCTTAGATAATCTAAACGAGCAAACCGATTCAACCATCGCCGGCAATAAACCCTAAAACGAGTTCGCTGACAGGACAGAATCAGAAGACCACGTCAAGATTAGCTAACACATGATAAACGACGATCACATCATCAGGGCTTAACGTGCCTAAAGCGACACGCTAGCCCCGACGATGTAAACCGTCGGGTACGAGTTCTTACCTTGCTCTTGGGAAGCAAGAACTCGTCAGGAGTCAACCTCTTGTTGCAGAACGCTGAGCATCCGGGACGCACAAGAGGAGTAGGCCTAGTGCCATGGAGGGAAGGTTTTCCTGAAGACAGACATAGGTACCGGTCTCGAAGTTATAGAAATTCCATGGACCAGTCAGAAGAGATAAGGCAACTGAAGGAACGAATGGTGAGGATGGAGGCACTGCTAATGGCGGCGGGCCTCGAAAGGCAGGATGGGGGTGATGCTGATGCTGGCCGTGTAACCAGTCCAGCTGGAAGGAAAAGCAGTTGCGCTTCAACTGAGGTTCCTCAAGAACCGGACATGGCTCGTCACCCTGTGGACGCCATCACTGTACGTACTGCATGTAGGCTGCATGTGCCAGTTCAAAACCTCACTATAGAGGTGGCACGTGGTATGGCACATCCTGTAGTGGAGGGGGGAAGCATACACGGTAAACCGATACCATCTGGCTATTCAAGGGTTGAAGTGGAGGACGTGTCGCGTAGATACAGGGCTTTTCAGCTTGAGTTTGCTCCAGAGGAGGGGGTGAACACCCTTGGAGAAGCTGTCCACAACATTATACTGTGGCGCAAACGTTTCATTGTCTTTCCTTCAGGAGATGGTGATGACGAGCCAAGCGATGGTGGGTCTAGCTCTGAAGGACTTGCTGTCTCCCCCCGAAGGATGCCAACTCCACCACCGTTGCCACGTAAGAGCCCGTCTCCTCAACCGGCACAACAATCTCCTCCAAAGGCAGCACATCAGAGCTTATCTTCTTTAGACCAGCCAAAAAAGAGGCGGCGCCTGATTAAAACTTCAGAAATGTCTGAACCACCATCTATGAAGAAGACCAAGAAGGCCTTATTTCCTAATATGTCGGAGCCTTGCTTGAATGAAAAAAATGAGATGGGTGAGAGCATATCATCCGAACCTAGACGTAAAATGGACAAAACAAAGGAGCCGACAAATCCGAAAGTGCCAGTTGCAGTACAGGACCACTTCCTTCGCATGGCAAGGCCACCAGCCCCGAAGAAACCTATTTCAGACTTCCAACGCACGGTCAGGAAAAAAAAATTACAAGCATTTTCGAAGGAAGAGTTCGCGAAAGATAAGGCCAAGAAGATTGAGCAAGAATTTTTACAAGGTGCAGGGCTGAAGAGTTTGTCTGATGTGGACAATATTGCGATGGCCCCGTTGGCAGCTAAGTTCAAGTTCGGTGATCCCTTGACTACCGATGAATATCGCAATGTCGTTGCCAATTGTACTCAGATGAGAAGGATGGAAGAGTGGTACTTACAGATGGCAAAGGAAGGTAAGGAGACGTTCGCCGTTTTTTACAGGGACGAGGACTTTCATCACGAGGATGGTATAATTTGGGTCCCATTTGAAGAACTATTTCAACTATACAATCTGAGAGAGCTAGACGTATCGCTACTTCAGTTATGGGCATTGTAAGCATACTTCACCCCTCGCTAGTTTTTTTAAGCCGATATCCTCGTTGATGTCTAACTTGATTTTTTATGCAGAATGGGGACGCTTGAATGTAGAGCAACCCATAACAAAGTAGGATTCCTCGATCCAGCGGTTGTCAATTCCACTAGGATTCATGAAGGCCCGCAGTCCCAGAAAATGGTGCTGGACTACCTGTACAACTCCTTTGTCAAGCTTCAGGAGATGAATACAATCCTTTTGCCCTACCACTTTAGGTAAATGTGGCATTTATCGTTGTACCTCGCATTACTACATAAAGATATTAATTGCTCTCTCCCTTTGTATGTAGGCCACCTCACTGGATCCTTCTTGCGATCCATCTAAACGATTCCAAGATTGTCGTCATGGATGGTTTGAGAAAACCGCGAGAAGTTTTTCAATCTGTCATTGACATCCTAAATAAGGCACTTCTGAAGTATAAGAAGAAGTGTGTTCGACACGCTCCATGTGCAAATACATTCCGGGTTTGCTGCCACCCCTGGTGCTCACGCCAGGATCAGGGCACGAGCACATGTGGGTTCTACGTGATGAAATTTATGTGGCTTTTCATGGACGACAACAACTGGAACATTACGGATTCTGAGGTTCGCCAATTTTGTTTAGACGTAAATACACATTTCCAAACACATAGTACGTTTTCACATCTTCTATCCTTCCATTTGCAGAAATTAAAGCTTCCGACGAGTAAATTGCTGCCACATGTTTGCTTTGCCCTCGCTGAACAACTCTGTGGATTCATCTTCCAACATGTCATCTCGTCGAATGGCGCATATCACATTTCAAGAGCTCCAGATGGGCTACTGGGTTTCATTGAGGCTGGTGGCCCTAGTGACACTGTAGACAGTCGTTCAACGACAAAGGATAAGCAGACTTAGAATTAGTGAGCAGAATGTAGCTTTCTAGGTATCTTGTAGATTGGTTATTTCGATTGATGTCTCGAACATGAATTAAGTGTATCTATTTGGTTAATGTTTATCTATTTGTTTTCTTGAACACTTATCTACTCATGTGTCATGTGTTAAGTTTCTCTAGCTAATATTTTTATCTCTCAAAGTAACAGGTGATCTCCTGGACTAGGTGTAGCATGGATGAGGCCGGTATCGTCGTTGTTGTCCCTGGAATCCACAGGTGAGCATGTGTAACTAAAATTTTCATAGGAGTACGAGTTTAGAGCATTTGAGATGTTGTAGAGCTCAAGCGATTTTTTGTCAAGTCTCCTGAGATGTGTAACACATCTGGTCGCCGCCTTCGTGTGGTTTGACGGGCACGTCTCAGGCTGAAGTTGACTGGCACGCTGAGTCCCAGCAATATCTCCTATGTTCTCTACTCGAGCTTTGGGTTTTATATGTTAGGCCTTGTGAGACTAATTAATTTAGAGCATTTGAGATGTTGTAGAGCTCAAGCGAATTTTTGTCAAGTCTCCTGAGATGTGTAACACATCTGGTCGCCGCCTTCGTGTGGTTTGACGGGCACGTCTCAGGCTGAAGTTGACTGGCACGCTGAGTCCCAGCAATATCTCCTATGTTCTCTACTCGAGCTTTGGGTTTTATATGTTAGGCCTTGCGAGACTAATTAATTATAAATTAATGATTGCTTTTGGTGGTTAATACTTGAAAAAACACATATATAGGAGTATAGAGGAGTAGGACTTATGTGAATCTTTTTGAGATATTGTATAATAATGAGATAATTTAATGTTTTATAAGTAATTTAGTTTATACTGTCCAGTAAATACAGTAAGTAATTTCCATTTAAGAAGAAAAGCCCATCGAAAACAATGCTGTACCCAAAGCAAATGGGCTTATACCAGAAAGCAAGTGATCTTATTACAAAATGTGTTTTGTCATCTCTGAAAAGAAAGAAACCCCACAAAATATCTGCTAGCTGCGTACATCCTGCTAAAAGCACATAATAGAAAGAATTTTGCACCATTAATCCAGACAAAAATTTTACTCAACTATTAATTGTTATACATATTATCAAATGTTGGCTGCATGGCACTAGCAACTAAAGGTTTCCTGTTTCAATACTGCCTAACTTATTTGGCCACAGGTAGTAAAAACTAAAAAGTAGAATCACCTGTTACTAGTTTGTAGGTGTACTTTTATAATTTTAAGAACTAATCAATTATTATGACTTCTAAATTAAAAGCCATGCAGAAGCATCAGGACATCAATCATGCATAATTGTGATTTGACAATGCACACTCAATTTCTTTGGATTTTATTACGGAAAGTTCATTGATAGGAAAAGAATTTTCTAATGCATATGACTCATAGGTGAAAGAAACTCCTTTTGGTCCATAAATATAATTCTGAACTTAGCACGATATCAAAAAAACATTGTCAATTTTTTTATTAAACCATTATTTGTTGACAACAAAAATCTTATTAAAGGTTACAAAAAGTATGCACAGAGAGAATGTAAATAAATGAGGGATCTAGTTAATTTAATTTTGAACTTGTGGACTTCCAAGCATTTAAAAGTGTATGCCATATGTTCAGCTGTATTTAGTTATCTATTTTAGAAATATAGCAGACATCAAACAACTCATAATTGGAAAGAAAGATAAATACTACAGACTCATGATCAGTAGCAAGATCAATAGAGATAAACACCATCTTGCAGACACAGGTATATAATGAAAAACCAGTGCTATTCTCTGAAATTAATTACTCATTTCATAATTGACACATCAGAAAGATAGTATCAAAAGCTGCTCAATATTTCTCATCTACTAGCTCCTGAGGGGGAAAAATAGGTCCATCTATAAAATGCAAATTTATCCAATTTAATGCAGAGCTGTAGACACTCTGTTTCCTACCGATATTTCTTATAAACATTGTGTAACCATTAGATCCATGTACTACCTTGTCTTTATAAAGACTGGAAACATGCTGAATGAACCATAAAAGAATTATTGTTGATTGCTTATCATGTACCATTTTACTACTGTTTTCCAGAGTGGCATATAATTTTTCTAGACCTAGAGCTAGAATAGTATGTTGAGAAAATGAAAAATAGGAATAGAACTTCAGAAATAGGAATAGAATAGTAGTAATATGAACTGATGATTGAGTTTTAAGCTGAAGAATACTACACTAACTTTTTAGCAATTGATTTATCTGAATATATGAATTGATTTGATTCCTGTGAACTATATGTGAGACATAAATACTGTGAAATGTGCGAATATGTGAATACTTGTGGTGAATATGTGAATATGTGAATATCTGTGAATCTGAGTTTCAGGAAATATATTCTGACGAATTGCATACAGAAATTATTTTTTTTTTGCCTCAAGACTATAGGTGCCGGTTCTTTACAGGAACCGACACCTATATTGGACATCTAAGACGCTCTGGTAGACTTATAGGTGCCGGTTGCTATTAACAACCGGCACCTATAAGGACATATAGGTGCCGGTTGTTAATAGGAATCGACACCTTTCAAGACACATAGGTGTCGGTTGAAGAACCGGCACCAATGTCTTTGGTTATTGGTGCCGACCAATAGATGTCGGGTCCGAAACCGACACCTATTAGACATTTCGAACCGACACCAATAGGTATTTCTGTAGTAGTGTTTACATGGAGCTTATAAGGCCCAGGCGACGATGTGACTTACACGCCGAGCAACGTCCTGATGACCGAGTCTCACGCACATATATGCTCGCATGATCCATACATGCACAGCCACTAACTACTGCATGCCGTGCTCCACGATGCACATGAGACGCCCGCTATCCTCTGTGAATCGCTCCAACTAATCCATACAAAACACACACACTAACTAATTATGCACTAACAAATTAGCTAGTCTACCATGCAAACACATCTACACGTGAACATATCACGTTGCTGCCCATACACAACACATGCAAGGATATATCACGCCTACTAGTCAAGATTAATACTAACATCGAGAAGCATGGTCCATGTGAATCAGGTTCCTGCGTGGTTATCGAGGACATATCTGGTAAAAACAAGCTAAGTGTTAAAAACTCGTGAAAATCATACCTAAAAGTTTATAAATTCATGAAAAAATTTACTAAAGATAGGTGTAGATATGAAAAACACTCTCACCAAATCTCACACGTACTCTCACCAAATCTCATGTTCAAACTCAACTTTATTTGAGAGTAACAAATTTTGGATAAATAGTAACAGGACACTATTCATCTAAATTTGTTATTTTTGTTTCTCTGAAATGAAGTTGAGTTTGGATTTAAGATTTGGTGAGAATGTATTTTATATCTACATCTGTCTCTAATAATTTTTTAATTAATTTACAAAACTTTTAGGTATGATTTTCACAAGTTTTCAACATTTAGCTCATTTTCACTGGCTATGTCCTCGTGATTATCAGCTAAAATATAGTGTACAAACTTACCAGTGTTTTCAATAGTTTGATTTTTACTGCAGAACGGTGGAGGCGGCGGCCAGCTGCCTCAAGGAGGATGCGCGCGGGCCACGCAGGAGAGGCGGCTGGAGCGTCGCAAGCTTGGCAAGCGGTAACAACGGAGAGCCGGAGAAGGCTGACATCAGGTGGAAGAGGACGCTGAGTTTTTTTTTAATCTAGGGCAATCATTATCTCTCACTCGTCGGTACATGTTTTGGCTGATTTTGTTTGCTGCTTATGAAGGCTATCATGTTTCTCTTGCAGGCGGCTTGTTCTTGTCGTGATTTGGAGTTGTGCTGACTCGAAGGTGTGTTTCCACAGTGCCATTTGTGGCTAGATGTTCGCTGTAAAGATGGAATATAGGGCACTAGGACACAACTCATCAAATAGGAAGGACTGAAGGAGCCAAGGAGGTCAGGAGGCGGCAGCCCGAGTGGCTGTGCCGTGGCTTGAATAATGGAAGCCCATTTAATTTTCACAGCACATCTTTATATCTACATTATTCCTTCATCTATTATCAAATTTCTACCATGAAAACTCTCTAATCATTTCTTCACCATTTGTTGATGCATATTATCAAGAGAATTGATCAATGACGTGCACAAAAGCTAGCGATTTCAATAGTAGTAGTATTGGAAACCATATCGTGTTGCCCACTATACACTTATGTTGGGTTCCCGGCATTCTGCACAATGGCAGCATATGGTTATCAACGGTAAGCAATGTCATATGATTTGTTGTTGTAAGTCCATGCAGATGGGATGTTATAACTATTACAATAAGATGGCATATTTGCTCACTATGTTGGCATGGTTTTTATTTTTATAAGTTGTGTTACTTCTCTTTTTTGTTTTTTTAATTTCGACAGGAAGGGGTGTTTTGTATTATCCGAGATACAGATTAGTTATGACAGATTATTTCTTGGGCACATGAGTGTTTTACCTCACAAATGAAAAATCTCTGATAAAAATTATATTGAGAAACAATAATGAAATGGTGATGAACCAAAACTGCACAACTGGATTGAGCCTCTTTTCTTAGTCAGAATAGCTCTTTTGACTGCATTATTTTTATTGCCCTTATTATATTTTCGCTTCTCACGGGTTATTAACATATTGATATTTTATATCATTTATAAATATCATTTTTACCGACACCATTGCTTTATAATGTTGTAGAGAATCATGNAAAGCGAGTTAACTGCCGGTGAGACAGAATCAGAAAACCACATCGAGATTAGCTAACACACGATAACGGCGATCACATCATCAGGGCTTAACGTGCCTAAAGCGACACGCTAGCCCCGACGATGCAAATCGTCGGGTACGAGTTCTTACCTTGCTCTTGGGAAGCAAGAACTCGTCAGAAGTCAACCTCTTGCGAGGGTTGGCGATGCGCCGAAAGTAGATTAGTTTGATTGTATGATTGATTGAGAGAGAATTCTATGTACAAACTATCGGGATATTTATACCGAGGTTACAACAGAACCCTTGTAGGGCACGATCTTATCTACAACTAACAAACAAGTCCTTGCGGCAGACTTAAGCCACAGATTAGATCTAAACTACTTAATTTACAAGATACAATTGCCTAAAACGAGCTTTATCTCTATTTGGCAACTTCCTTGAAGCTTATTTCGGGCCCAGACCAAACCCACGTGACACGGTCAACTCACAACCCGATATCGGCCCATGTTAACACCGAATCCGTATCGGCCGATACGCTCTTTATAGCAACACCTCCCCTAGTCTGATACAGTTACCGAGTCCGACACGAAGCCTGGTCGACTCCAACTCAATCCTTCTTCTCTGCTTCGGTTTCCCTTTTTCTTTCCATAGTCGATTACCAAAATCCGTCGTTAACAGTTACCAACCGGGACTAAAGTGAGGATCTTTAGTCTCGGTTGATTGCACCAACCGGGACTAAAGATCCCCGCCCCCCTGACACCGGCCTGACAGGGCCGGTGGGTGTGTGAACCGGACTAAAGATGATCTTTAGTCCCGGTTGGTGTTACCAACGGGACTAAAGATCATCGCAACCCGTTGCCTTTTTTAACCGGGACTAAAGTTGATCTTTAGCCCCGGTTCATATTCGAACCGGGACTATTCCGGTTTTTTCTGATTCCGACCAAAGATCAGTTTCTCAGTAGTGTAAGTTAGCTTTTAAATTCTTCTCCTTCAGGCTGCACACACAATTATAACATTAGTAAAAATGAGCCAAAATAATTAGATAAAGCAGATGATATACCACAAATGGCTGTGCATACTACCTGACAAGTGACAACCAACTAACCAGTAGAGCCAGCTGACTGTAGCAGCTGCTCCAAGAGCTCATCTTTGTCTAGGTCTGTCAAGAACCACTACTACAAAAACGTTTCATCAGTGTCGGCATAATAGGTGTCGGTTGAATAAAAACCGGCACCTATTAGTCGTATATCGTCTCAATTATAGATTATAGGTGCCGGTTCGGGCGGAGAAAGGAATAGGTGCCGGTTCTTGTTATGAACCGGCACCTATTTGTTTCAATTGGTATCGGCCGGATGCTACAAACCGACACCTATAAGATATGTGCCGGTTCGTAGAAAGAACCGGCACATATGTGGTTCCTTACCACGGAAGGAACTGATTATAGGTGCCGGTTATTGTTGTAAACCGGCACCTATATCTTGTGCACCTATATATGTCTCCTCTCAGCGCTGATGAGCTCATTTTGAGCGTCTTCGTGCGGCTCATGCAAACGGGGGGAGAGGTTTTGCCGAAAAATTTTAAATACATTAAGGAATTTGTGTATTCTTTCATGTTTAAAGGTTAGTACATTTTCTCTAAGCAAGTTTGTTTCATTTGTGTGATTAATTCTTTATGGTATATATGATTTTCTTATTTGTGATAGATAATGTAGACGTCTCTTGTTGAATTGGTCCAATATTTTGAGAAAATATAATGACTTATTGATTTTGGAGTAATATTGAGAATATGTTACTTGCGTCTATTTGTGTAATGTGGACAGTATTAAATCATCGAGTATTTTACATATGAAAGATTAGTAACGATGATTTTTGATTGATTTACGGATTTAATCAATATATATATGTTAGCAGTTAATTTAAGAATTTTCGTAGGACCGATGGATGAAGGAGGGATGAACGGTGCGAAGCGTGGTACCTTGGAGTATGCCAGGGGAGTAACCAACTTCGTGATCGCGGCCACGAGTTCCCGATCGTTGAGCATGACGGAACATTTGCATTGTCCATGTGCTGATTGCAGGAACGAGAGACAGTTTCCTGCAAAACAAGTTCACGAGCATCTTCTAACAAGAGGTTTTATGCGTAATCACACATGTCAAGACAATCATGGTGAAGATGAGAATGACAGTGTGGACAATCATGGTGAAGCAATGCACGAAGACAATGTGGAGTCGCCTGGTGACGAAGGTGAATATGACAATCGCGAATCAGATGGTTTGGATCAAATGTTGCGCGATGGGGAGACAGCCTACAACGATGACAAGCAATACGAGAAGTTCAAAGCCATGGTGGAGGACTCAAAAACACCACTTTATCCAGGATGCAACGAGGAACACACCAAGTTACACGTCGTCCTCTCGTTATTGCAGATGAAATCAACCAACGGCTGGAGTGACAAGAGCTTCACAGAGCTTCTGCAGCTGATCGGAGACCTCCTTCCAGCGGGTCATGTATTGCCAGAAACAACATACCAAGCAAAGAAGGTTGTCTGTCCACTTGGGCTGGAAGTGCAAAAAATTCACGCTTGTCGAAATGACTGTATTCTATATCGAGGTAACTACGAAGACTTGGATACGTGTCCAGTTTGCATAGCACCGCGGTATCAGGGTGGAGATAACGATGATGATGCTGACGATGGTAGTGGTGGGCCCGTTCTAAAGAAGAGGAAAGTGCCCGTTAAGGTTGCATGGTATTTTCCTATAATCCCTCGGATTGAGCGCCTGTATGCAAACAAAAAGCATGCAAAGATGATGCGGTGGCACGACGAAGACCGTAAGAAGGATGGGTTGATAAGGCACATTGCCGATGGATCTCAATGGAGAAAGATAGATAGAAAGTACAAAAGGTTTGCATGCGAGATTAGGAATGTAAGGTTTGGTCTAAGCACAGACGGGATGAATCCATTCGGCGATATGAGCAGTCGGCATAGCACGTGGCCAGTGACACTTGTCATCTACAACCTTCCTTCATGGTTGTGCATGAAACGCAAGTATATAATGATGCCACTTCTAATCCAAGGGCCCAAGCAACCTGGCAACGATATCGATGTCTACTTCAGGCCATTGGTAGATGATCTTAAGTTACTATGGGACCGGGGTGTGCAGATGTGGGATGCATACAAAAGAGAGTACTTCACCTTAAGGGCAATGTTGTTCGTTACCATTCAAGATTACCCTGCGGCTGGCAACACATCCGGCCAAACAGTGAAAGGTGGTTGTGCATGTGTGCAGTGCATGCGGGACACAGCAAGCAGGTGGCTGAGGTACTCAGGAAAGACTGTGTATATGTGTCATCGGAGGTTTCTTCCAGCCGGCCACCCGTATCGTAGCAATAGAAGAGATTTCGATGGCACAGTGGAGAAGGGGACAGCTCCAATACACCGTACAGGCAGAGAAATTTTTGAAGAGGTAAAAGATATAGAATGTATATTTGGTAAGGGACATGGCAATAGAAACGCGGTGGGCAAGACTGGTGAGAAGCCTCTTTGGAAGAAGAAATCTATCTTTTGGGAACTACCGTATTGGAAAGATTTGGATGTCCGTCACGCAATTGACGTGATGCACGTTGAGAAGAATGTGTGCGAGAGTTTGATGGGACTCCTGCTAAACATACCCGGCAAGACAAAGGACACGTTAAAAGCCCGGAGAGACCTCGCAGACATGAACATCAGGCCCGAGCTACATCCTCAAGAACGTCCCAATGGTCGCCAGTACCTCCCTCCTGCGTGCTACACCCTTAGTGCCGCAGAGAAAATAAGTCTGTTGGAGTGCCTGCAGGGTGTCCGGGTCCCTTCTGGTTACTCTGCGAACATTAAAAGACTTGTCAACATGAAAGAGAAGAAATTAGTGGGCATGAAGTCACATGATTGTCACGTGCTAATGACACAACTTCTTCCTGTTGCTATTAGAGGCATTTTGCCAGATAAGGTTCGAAACCCAATCGTAAAGCTGTGCTCGTTTTTCAACGCTATATATCAGAAGGTGATCGATCCAAGCACGCTAGACAAGCTCCAAGCAGATGCAATCATTACCCTTTGCCAGCTCGAGATGTGTTTTCCACTATCATTTTTTGATATAATGGTCCACCTCGTGGCACATCTCGTGAAAGAGATAAAGATTCTCGGCCCAGTGTATCTGCATAACATGTGGGCTTTCGAGAGGTTCATGGGGATCATAAAGAAGTATGTGCGTAATAGAGCTCGACCAGAAGGCAGTATCGTAGAGGGTTATGCAACAGAGGAGGTGGTTGAGTTCTGTATCGACTATATGGATTTGCATCCCATTGGTGTGCCGATGTCTCGACACGAGGGCAGGCTACTAGGGAAAGGGACACTAGGGCATAAGGCAATTTTCGCTCCTAGCCTAGAAATATTACGGCAAGCACATTTCGCAGTGCTCCAGCAGTCGGCCTTGGTGGCTCCATTTGTCGACCAACTAAAGGTTTCCTGTTTCAATACTGCCTAACTTATTTGGCCACAGGTAGTAAAAACTAAAAAGTAGAATCACCTGTTACTAGTTTGTAGGTGTACTTTTATAATTTTAAGAACTAGTCAATTATTATGACTTCTAAATTAAAAGCCATGCAGAAGCATCAGGACATCAATCATGCATAATTGTGATTTGACAATGCACACTCAATTTCTTTGGATTTTATTACGGAAAGTTCATTGATAGGAAAAGAATTTTGTAATGCATATGACTCATAGGTGAAAGAAACTCCTTTTGGTCCATAAATATAATTCTGAACTTAGCACGATATCAAAAAAACATTGTCAATTTTTTTATTAAACCATTATTTGTTGACAACAAAAATCTTATTAAAGGTTACAAAAAGTATGCACAGAGAGAATGTAAATAAATGAGGGATCTAGTTAATTTAATTTTGAACTTGTGGACTTCCAAGCATTTAAAAGTGTATGCCATATGTTCAGCTGTATTTAGTTATCTATTTTAGAAATATAGCAGACATCAAACAACTCATAATTGGAAAGAAAGATAAATACTACAGACTCATGATCAGTAGCAAGATCAATAGAGATAAACACCATCTTGCAGACACAGGTATATAATGAAAAAACAGTGCTATTCTCTGAAATTAATTACTCATTTCATAATTGACACATCAGAAAGATAGTATCAAAAGCTGCTCAATATTTCTCATCTACTAGCTCCTGGGGGGGAAAAATAGGTCCATCTATAAAATGCAAATTTATCCAATTTAATGCAGAGCTGTAGACACTCTGTTTCCTACCGATATTTCTTATAAACATTGTGTAACCATTAGATCCATGTACTACCTTGTCTTTATAAAGACTGGAAACATGCTGAATGAACCATAAAAGAATTATTGTTGATTGCTTATCATGTACCATTTTACTACTGTTTTCCAGAGTGGCATATAATTTTTCTAGACCTAGAGCTAGAATAGTATGTTGAGAAAATGAAAAATAGGAATAGAACTTCAGAAATAGGAATAGAATAGTAGTAATATGAACTGATGATTGAGTTTTAAGCTGAAGAATACTCCACTAACTTTTTAGCAATTGATTTATCTGAATATATGAATTGATTTGATTCCTGTGAACTATATGTGAGACATAAATACTGTGAAATGTGCGAATATGTGAATACTTGTGGTGAATATGTGAATATGTGAATATCTGTGAATCTGAGTTTCAGGAAATATATTCTGACGAATTGCATACAGAAATTATTTTTTTTTTGCCTCAAGACTATAGGTGCCGGTTCTTTACAGGAACCGACACCTATATTGCACATCTAAGACGCTCTGGTAGGCTTATAGGTGCCGGTTCCTATTAACAACCGGCACCTATAAGGACATATAGGTGCCGGTTGTTAATAGGAACCGGCACCTTTCAAGATACATAGGTGCCGGTTGAAGAACCGGCACCAATGTCTTTGGTTATTGGTGCCGACCAATAGGTGTCGGGCCCGAAACCGACACCTATTAGCCGTTTCGAACCGACACTAATAGGTATTTCTGTACTAGTGAACTCATCAAGTTATGAGTGTTTTTAACAATTCAATATGAGAACATTTAAGTATTTAACCACTATAGCATTTCGAAAAAAAGTATTACAAAATATTTTCCCTGGGATTGTAGATTTCTTGCTTAGAGGTCCCTTTGTTAAGGCTATTATTGACCGTACAATGTTTTTGAACTTCTTAGTTCTATTGACATGGACAAATACATACGATCAGTGAAATGAGGTGTAACAACTCTGGTGATGATACTCAATACTCCAAAAATGCTAATAGCTTAGGAAAAATAGCTTATCCTGCATTAAATAGAATATAGAATTATAACTCACCTGAAAGTGGAGGATTGATGGTTTCACTAATCTAGTTTTGCAGCGAAATTCATAATACTTGCTGCTCTTATCCACTTGCTTGCATAACTGAAAATGGAAAAAAAATGTTTTTCTAACAGTTTGGAGCATTTATGCAGCAAAAAAAACAAACATTTATAAATACAAATTCATGATCATATTAAGGCCTTATCCATCAGCGCTCTGGACTGAGGCAATTGCTTGTTCTTGTACTGTTCTAACCTAGCTTTTGGTTATTTGTAAACTCTCCCATGGTATACCTGTATATCCGTTCCTGCTCTAGCATGAACTGCCGATGTGTCAGTTATCCTAGTGAGCTGCACAAAACAACCAATTATGAATATTTTTCAAACCATTTTTTTCATATGCACCAGACCATTTAATGAACAATTATATCTGAAAAACCCTAAAAATTGCAGCAACCTCATCATGCTCAATAACCCTAATAATTGAAGCAACCTCGTTATGCGCCAGTTTAGGTTTCACAGTATGGAAAAGAAGAAGAATAATAAACACAATTGCAAACAGTTTCCAGCAAAAAGAGATCAAATCTTTGTCCTTACCAAGCCATTGCATCCGGTTCACGAGCATCCTGTGGTCTGGCTGCAGAGTGGTGGCGGCAGCAGTGAACCCATCAGCGAAGGCTTGAGGCGACGTCGTGGTCTAGTGCTAAACTGAGGGATCCATACTCATGGAGTGTTGAGGCTGGGAGAGCAGTGTGAGTAGGGAGGGCATGGTGCAGAGGAGGTGGATGCCTTGCTAGCGACAGCGGCTGTGGTGATGGCTGCAGCGCCAGTTAAATCGGACACGCTACGGAGAGGAGAGTGAGCGGCGCAATGGGGGAGGAGGATCATAGCAATGCAGCGAGAAGCAGGAGGTGCAGCACGGCGAGCGGAGAAGACGGAAGGCCGGTGCGGCTACTCGGGACTCGAGTTGATCATAGGAGGAAATTGCATGAAAGCTTACAGAAAAGCTATCGTGGGAGGAAATTGCATGTCCTTTGTTCCTTCGCTTTTGCTCGGTCGGCGAGACGTGAGGTCCATTGACGCAATTCTTCAGCCAATCCATGGACGCCATGGAGACGAAGCTGCACAGTAAAGCCACTATTCCTATCCTACGTGGCTATGCCTAGCATCCGCCCAAGGGGCAAAACATTCAGTTTTGAATGATTGCATAGTTGGATGTACAAAACTACCACTTGATCGATCTATAGGACGGTAGTAACATGGTTCGAACTTGGTTAGTACAGTACGGCCACAACATATACATGATATGCTTGAGTATCTATCAGTGTTTTATATACGAGGGCGAAAGGATTATTGGTTATGTGTACAAGCTAGATATCCCGTGATCGTTAAGCTTCAGTCCAGTCAAACAATTTTATCTAATCTCTGTTTAACTCTATCCTTATGTCTCATATGGTCGATTATTTTGATCAACACGCCTTTCTGTTTGAAATGAATTATGATGATGAAAATAATGAATTAATGTTATTCAGGTAAAAAAGGAATAATTAAATATTTTGTATGCTTAAATAGTTGTGAAAGAAAACCTTAAATTTGAAATGAATTATGAAAATAATCAATTAATGTTGTTTAGCTAAAAAGAATTATGTTTAAGTAGATGTGGGAAAAAAAAAGGTAAAAAATTATGGCCCCTTCCATGGTCGATATTCGAACCTACGACCTATGACTGGAGTTGATTGGAAATGGACGACCGAGATCGATCCCAATTTGGATAGCTATGCAGGTCGACACACAAGTGAGATTGTAGAAATGATTCTGTGTCTCTCTCGTTGCTACAATCTCACGTATATCTTGGCACCGGTTGAACCCTACGTCAACAAATCCGTCAACAGTCTCCCTTATGTCTCTCTTTTGTAAATAATGCTGAACACGCAACGACAGTTTGTTATGAATGCTTAATATAGGTAAATTATCACTCGATCCATATCTACGAACGGTGGAAGCACATTTTGAACTTAATTAGTTTGTGTCTTCCATTTGGTCTCCCTTTTAATTCATAATCATACTCTTTTGTGTAGAACAAAAACAGAGGCACTAAATCAGTCGCCTAGAAAAATGACTAAATCATCGTAGGCAGCGAAAATCAAATTTCGAAAAAAAACTACACCTAACTTCTTTATATAAAGTCGGATGAAGATGAACTTTATATCAAAATTATAGGTCTTGACTAGATTTAAAAGTTTATAGTTGACATATTTTTCATTTGAGATTGTTTGGAGGCCCAAATATTCATTATAACATCTCAATCTCAGATCGATGTTTCAAACGACCTCCAATGAAGATATGCTCTATATGAAAGTCATAGAGGTTTACTATATCTACAATTTTATAATTGAATATTTTTTCATTTAAGATCATTTAGAGAACCAAATAAGCATTAAAAATTTAGAAGAAGTGAGGAGAGAGGGATAGACGGGCTGTGGCAGGTTGTGGGTTGCTGCTTGCTACGCTGGCGAAGGGACTAATCGGCTAGGTCAAGGGAGAGAGGGAATCGAGATAGACTTTTCGTGGGTGGCCCTTGGGCCAGTGCTATGAGGGGGAGGAGCTGGACTGATTTCGGCCCAAATATAGGAAGAGGGTTTTAAATTGTTTTTTCAATTTAAATAATGACAGAGATGATGTTTGTATTATTAAAATTATTTCATTAGCTCCTAAAATATCAATAAAATTTCATAGAGCATAATTAATTATGGAGAATTTATTAAAAATAATCCAAGTTATATTTTATTAGAAAAAAAATTATTTCCTATATCAACTTCACTTGTTAAATTATTGCATTTATTATAAATTATTAAATAATTTATTATTCCTGATTTGAAAATCAGGTGCAAAAATTATCAATGAATTGTTAAATTAAATGAATTTTAGGGTGTGATATGGGCTGACGGTCCACTTCGGACAATTGTAGCCGGGCTGAAAAAACTCCGTACTACTGACATTCACTTCCTAATATAATGGTTGGGCTGAATAAGTGGCTCCTCAAACACTCTTTCTTTGAAAAAGAATTAATAGAAAGATATTTATGACAAACAAACATTGTCATTAACTTATGACATTTGTTGGTTAGCCTGTTATGAAAACAACATTCGTCATGATACACCGTTTGGCTAGTTTACGACTATTTGTCCTTGGTCTCGGTGACAAACACCTCATTCTCACCACAAAGTCACATTGCCCCCAGCCGAACGGCATAAAATGAAATGACATAATGACGAATAGCTCCAATGTCACAACAAGTTCGTCATAGAAGGTCATATTTCTTCTAGTGCTCACTCATATAGCTTTGCTATTTGGTGCCGTTAGTAGTTTAGTTGTTGTTTGTGCAATTCTCTTTCTATTTGTGCTACTATCCCTTTTTGCTTGCCTTGCTAATTTGCTTGTGATTTTGAGATTTTTGGAATATCCAAAAATATTTTGAAATATTCAAAAAGTTTAGCTTCCGTATTTATTTAAAAGTTTTAAACGCCTATTCGCCTCCTCTAAACGACATTACAGTTCTTTTATAACAAAAAATCAATGCAGGGATGGATGGGGTGTCGAGCTGGCTCGACCGTGGACTAGCAGGAACATGTGCATGAGGGGTCGACAGACCGTACACCGAATCAGTAACGCACGGACGAGACATAAACGACTCACATAGGCCGTCTTTACCGATAGAACGGGAGTCGCACAGGACTCACATGATATCACATCGCAAGCTATACTGGTGAGACGGATGATAGAAACGCTATTAAAATAATTTAAGTATCGGTAGATAGATATAAGACAAAAGATGAATAAAAAATTATTTTGTATACTTGTATATATTTGGCACAATTAATTAATAATGTTGTAAAATGATTGAAGGTAGTAAGTTAATGCTACACGGGAGATAGCTAGCTAGAAGATATTGATTCCTAAACCTAGTGTGGGCCAAGCATACACAATAGAGTAGTGTAGTGTATAGGAGTAATTAATTAGCATGTTCAATGTTCTCTATCCATTAATTGGTCGCTGTGTGAACTAGAATATTTATATGGCACCCAGCAAGCAGGGGAGGGATCAAATGGAGCGCACGCGTACTGCCAGTAGAAGGAAATTGAGACAAAATGAACTCAAAGAAGGTTGCCATGGTAGCTTTTTTCGTCGTCTTGCTACCAACGAAGGTAGCCGCTCGAGGCTCACCAAGCAGCGGTGGAGCTGGTAAATCATCAATCTTCATCTTGTCATCTCCTATGTATCGATCTTTTCATATGCTCAATTTTCCTGATGTTCTGTACTTACTTGTGCATATATGCTTTTTCTTTCTTCCTTCTTCTGTTAGGTGATTGTATAAGCGATGAACAAAAATTTTTCCTCGGCCACCTCGGTTAAAAAATGGGAAAATACATAGCAAGTCACTTCCCAGGTCACATTGGAGAGTGCGTGAACCACATTGAAAAGACATGTGGCTGGATTCCGGCGCCTGAATGCCTGAAAGAGGCATTAGCCACATGCTCCAAATAAGGCGTCCGCTTCCTCTGGACCCTCTCAGCAGAAATTACTGTAATAAGGGGTCCTAGTAGTATTTACGATACTCACTATGTGAAAATATCTTCTGTACTTAGTAATAAATTTTGATTAAAGTAATATTTGGGCATGCAGATTTTGACTACATGATATTACTCGGAAATGGAAAAGTCTACATGTACGAAACTTCTTTTCAGAAACATGTACGAAGAAGAAGTACGTGGCCTACCTTTATTTTTATACAAATCTCTTTTACTGAGAATAATTTATACATAGCATGTATCTGTCCAATCTCAACACGAGTAAATCTAATTACTGAGAAAAAATTATACATAGCATAGCATGTATCTGTCCAATCTCAACACGAGTAAATCTAATTACTGCATGCTCATAGTACCATCGACAAGTACCACTAATCATTGTCCTTTGCAACATCGAAGTGATTAGCTAGCACTACAGGATGTATGTCATTTAAAGGCATTTTGTGAAAGGCATTTCTTTAAAACTGCCTTAAATCATCTCTTTTAAAGGCAGTTTTCATAAAATACCTCGAAAAGTATTGTTATATACATGGCAACTTTAATCAATGCCTTCAATACTTTTATCATTAGAAGGTGTTTTAAAGAAAAACGCCTCAGAAACTATGTGCTTTCAAGCTGTTTTTCATTAACACCTTAGAAAATCTCCCTATTTCAGGCGTAATCACAAAATGCCACAAATATTTTTATGTTAGTTGGGGCATTTTGCAAAATCGCCAGGGCAATAGAAGGCAATTTTGAGAGAAACGCCTCTTAATCTATGTCACATACCCAAAAAGAACCCTCGAAGAATTTAGTGCATAGAAATTAGTCCTTCCACCACTCAACTAACCAGGACACGTACATACCTTATCCCTTCCTCAGATCGAGCGAAAAAATCTAGCACAAAAGTAAAAAAAAATCTCACGCGCGCTGGGACCCTCGGCCGCCGGCCGGCGACCTCGTGGGTGACTAGCTCCTGGCCAGGTGACTTGCCGCCGGTGCCAGCGTCGGCGCCGCCACCTCTCCACACTCGATGCACCGCAACGGTTGCTCCGTCGCCGCTGCACGCACTAGCGCTGAGATTCCCCATCGCCACTCCAACCGCTAGGCTGCTACGCCGCGATCTGCCGTTGCCGCGGCCGCCGCCGCCGCCTGTCCCAGCTACGTTGCTGCCTCAGACAAGGATGGCTGTCCGCCTACTGCAGCAAGTACAAGGTACGTTACATCCTTTCGCTACCCACCCTTCTCCCACCTCAATCGTTGTAGGATTTGAGAAATTTGCTTGATCTATTGGTCAGGAGATGTTTGGTGTTGTGGAGATGTTTTAGATTAGGCCTAAGTGGAATCTGAGCTAACCATGGTGACCTCTTTGGCGATTTATGGTGTGCGTTCATTGCTTGGATCTTGAGATTCACATTGGAATTTTGGTCCTATGTGCAGAACTGAACTTCTGAAATATCAGAATGCAAGCATATGAATGTATAGATCCATTTGCTAGACAATGATCAATTTACTTTTGTAGAGATTATAAGTACTGAGTCGTCTCTTCTCAGTTAGCTAGTTGATTAATGATACATTATTACTTAAATCAATCATGTAGATGTAGAAGTATCTTTAATTCTTCCGACTCAGGACTATAAGCCGTTCCGTAATACACAAGGAAACGTAATACTCAAGTCCTAAGCCATTATATAATCATCATATAAACCCTATCCCCTATAACCAGTCGGATAGGCCAGCTGTGTGGGTATATGGTACCCATAATCTCCACAGTATCCCCTGAGACCTTCGTAGTCGACAAGATAACAACACCTCGAACCAGATTACTCCATAGCCGAGTGCTTCAATCATCTCTGCCATAGTCTCCGAGTGCTTCAATCCAATAAAAAGGCTATGAAGGGCTGAAAAAATTCAATAAAAAATATACCTAGGTGCATCGACTAGATGCACCTAATTAGGTGTAGCCCCCCGACTATGTGTTTAGTTGAATAAACTAAGCATATAGTCAAGAACTTAAAAATTCAACCATCCGAGTGGACTTATATAAATAACATGTCTAGCCAAAGCCAAAAGCATTTTGGAAAGAATCACATAGCAAATAGCCTTAATAATAAAGCTTGTTGCATAGTGAATATGAGTACTAGTATCATATTGTGCACATACTGCCAAAGCTAATATGTCCGAGTCCCTACAAGACACACAATTTCACCATACTCAGAGATATATGGCATTTGTGGTATAAAATCCGAGTTACTAAAACCCATAAATAGATTTACCAACTGCTTGAAAAATTCGACCAAAATATAATAACCTAAGACATAATATTGGTCTGAATTAAAAGAGCACACAATTATGTGGCAAGATAGCATTGATTATAATATAAAATCAATTGCATGATAAAAACCAAAGAACTCCTGCAACCTACAAAAAAGTTACCAGGATAGTTATAAAAAAACATTATTGTTTGCCACCTCTCAAATTGCATTGTGCCAACTCATAAAAAAATTGCGCAACCACTGTATGAAAGGACTTTGAAGGTATCGGGCAATACATCACGCACATATTGCCAAGACAAATTTGCTTAAGTCCCTAGAGACACGTGTTGAGCCACACCTGGGATATGAGCTGTAAGCATCTTGTGGGCCTTGGCCCAAATGAAAAAACGCTTACCGATACCCTAAAAAATAAACGCCGAAGCGCTGTCATCTTCCTCGCTGCTTCATCTTCTCAAAAATTTCCCCTTTCGCGCTCCTGTTCATGGCTACTGCCGCCAAAAGCTAGGGTTCCAAACCTGCTCAATCCATTCATCCAGCCGCTTCCAATCTCATCAAGATTCGATGCGCACATCTCCTTCACCTTCTCCTCCATAAATCTTAGGCTCAAAGCCCTCATCCAGCTAATCCCAAATCTTGCTCATGGCGGAAGAGAGAGAAATCTCTTTCGATCAATGGGTGACATCTGACGTGAAAGAGTCTACGGTGAAAGAGATGGTGAAAGACGAAGTCCTCCCAGCAAAGGAAATCATCAGCTGGCGTCCTGCATACGGCGAGGAATTCCCAACTCCAAACACCGATGAGATTATTGTTTTCACTCATTTCTTCTACTGTGGATTTGCTCTTCCTACCTCCGAGTTCTTCCGTGTCATTCTCGATTACTAAGGGATCAAGGTGTATCACCTGAACCCCAATTCTATCTTGCACATTGCTATCTTCATCCATGTCTGTGAAGCTTTTCTTGGAATCCGCCCCCATTTCAATTTGTTCCACCACATGTTCATCCTAAAAGCTCACCCAACCAAAGATAACTCTTGTGTTGTCGGCGGCATCGGACTTCAACTCCACAGAACTCTCCACAAAGACTATTTTCTTCTTCCCTTAGAAACATCCAACAAAGGATGGCACGCCAATTGGTTCTACTTCTCCAACCCTGCTCCCAACTTGCCTAATTTTGTCGGTCTTCCGCCTATTCCTCGATCCAATTGGATTGCATTGCCAGAAGGACCAAACTGGGTTGAGGCCAACAACATGTTGTCGAAAATCCTTGAGATGAAGAGCCAAGGGCTCCAGGGAGAACAGATCACTCGACACTTCATCAAGTGCCGACTGGCACCGATCAAAGATAGATCCAAGCCAGCCTATGAGTATGAAGGACAAACTGACTCCAACCGGCAGGATCGTGAATCCCTAGACTTCCAAATCTTATGTGCACATATGTATAAAATCTTCTCCACCGCAACAGTGGTCGACTACAACAACAAACTGCTAGTTCTTCCTTACAATATCTTTCGGCCACCTCCTCTAGTATGCAAATTCCAAAACTTCCTTCAATATCATATGCTTTACCATGCTTGCCAGCACTTTGTATATTAACAAAACCCCTTCTTCAATTAAACACCCTAATTGTTTCCCGGCCATACAAAGTATACCATAAAGATCCCCAAGCTCAGCCGACTAGCAACCAACCTGCTAGTGGTCAGGCGACTAGCGAGATAACGATTAAGCCCCAGGCAAATAATAAAAGGGCTGCAGCTGATGAAATGAGCAAACGCACAAGCAAGCAGAGAAAATTAGTCATCAATGACTCGAACGAAGAAGATGAAGAGATCATGACTCCGAGAACAAATATCAGCTCACCAAAGCCAGCCTCCTCCAGATCAGCACCCAAGATCAGGAAATCCAACAGGTAACTCTCGTATAACTTTCACCGTGTCTTTAAAAATATCTAGGATTACTTCTAGTATTTAAGCCTATATAACACACTTGCAGAAACCCCAAGATATTGATCCTATCGGCAAGGCTAAAGTACCACCTCCAGATTCGGGGCAAACAATTCAATAAACTGTAACTCCCGATTCCCAGGTTACTCAACAAGACCAACCTACTGCCAACCAGAAGCCCCTGACTAGAAACCAGTCTAGTTCTACTGACCGAGCCCCTGAAGAAGAGCCCCTGACTAGAAACCAGTCTGGTGAAGAAAATCAAGCCCTTGGCGGTCAGGGTATACCAATTGAAGACCCAACCCCGGACAACAATGAAGATACCAATAGGGGACAATCAACTGAAAATGTCGCTATGCAAGGAAACCAAGACCAAACAATCCCTGACGCATACGAGGATGATCAAGGTCCTCCACGCACATGTCCTGATGTAATCACAAGTGAGTTCTTTAATCACATAAATCTTCTGACTTGAACACTGGTCCTAAAATCTTGCAATTCTGCTTCGTTTTAGATCCCATATTAGGAGAAGACGAAGAAATCCCTCGAATCAAATTAGTAGAGGACTCGCTGCCTCCAGTAAAAATCCACTGGCGTGATGGTGATGGCCAGGCACACGGAATCATATTAAACAAGCAGATAGAATCTAAAGAACGTGACATGCTGGTTGCCCGACTGATAGAGTCATCCCGACTGCTAAATGTACGCTTAAATCCTTGCTCTTCAATTCCCACTTGATATGAAATCAACCAACTTGTTTCTTGTATGCAGATAATATATCTTAGATCTCAAGAAAAGTTGGAGACACTAGAAAACTGGTGCCGCACCTGAATTCCTTGGAAAATATCCAACAAGAACTCAGAGAAGCCAAGGAAGAAGCCATAGCAAGAAAAACGATTGTGAGAACAGGGATTAGCCAGCTACGGGATACTAATCTAGAATTCCGTGGTTCAATTGGAGTAACAGAAAATAACTCAACCTCATATATTGTTCAATATTTCATCGTTGATTTTATATCTTCGTATGTTAGCTCATCTTGCTGAGATCGAGTCACTTAAAAGCCCAATGGAAGAAAGCCGGGAATGACAACACAAAACTGGAGACTGACAAAGCCAAAGCAATAGCCGATCTTGAAGGTAAACTCTTCTGACTCTAACTCTTGGTCTATCTTGACATATTGCCAATATATCTTAAAAATTTGAAATCTCACAGCCCACAAGAAGAAATCCCTAGCTCAATTTAAAGTCTTTGTCGAGAGGATCAAGAAGGCAGAAAGAATCAGAGATGATATTGCAAATGCAGCTGCTCCGATCCTAAACGAAATCTTTCAAAACGGCTTCGGCTCAAGCTCTAAAGACACTGAAGAAATATTTGAGAAACTCAGAAGGGTTCCTGAAAAATACTTGGAGAACATCAATGACGCAGCCACAATGAGTGCAAGCCAAGCCCTAGTGATGACGAAGTCCCTATATCCCCGAGTGGATATAAATACTATGGGAGATGGCTTCGTAGACGGTACTTCTGATGAACAAGCTTTAGATTTGATAAATAAAGTGCAAGAGTCCGCTAAGAAGATAGTTGCCGATGTTGTAGAAAACTTCCAAGGATAAATGCCCTCTATAAAAACACTTGTAGCCTAACTTCTAACATATTAGCTTATTTATGTTTGTGCTCCGACTTGAATCAAGCTTTTAATTTCTTAAAAATTCTCATCCAACTGCCATCAAACCTAAAATTTGATGAAGTCTTCAAAAAATTTTCAGTCCTTATCCACTCGACTCAGATCAAAACAAAAAACAATGATAAACCAAATATAAACAAGTCATATGTAGAAGAAAATTTACTTTACTGATATTGGTAGCCCCCGATTGGTAACTCAAGAAGACAACTTACTTGAAGTCGACAGTCGAGAAAAGCAAAGTACAAAAAAGTAACTTTAAGTATAATAGAGCCGAAGGTGTTCAATATTCCAAGAATTCTCCACTATCGATCCGTCTTCACGCTTTAATCGATAAGCCCCCGGCCGAGTGACTTCAGCGATTATGAAAGGCCCTTCCCATAGCGAAGACAATTTGTGTCTATCCTTCGTCGTTTGTATCTGGCCATGATCGAACATTGTAATTGTGGTAACGCTGAAGTCCTTGGAGATATCTAGCCGACTGAATAAGAGCAGCTTCACGGGCTTCTCCCAGTCGGTTCAAATCATCAACGCGGTCTTGGTCATAACGCTGCTCATTAAAATTACGAAGTCGAAGAGATTCAAATTCCATCTCACTCGGCAACATAGCTTCAGCACTATAAACCAAAAATAAAGGCGATTGACCTGTGGCCCGATTAGGTGTAGTTCGTCACGACCACAAAACCGAAGGCAACTCTTGAACCCAACGTCCAGCATAAGGGCATAGTCTATGAAAAACACAAGCCTTGATGCCTTGAAAAATCATACCGTTAGCATGCTCCACATGTCCATTGCTCATAGGATGTGCAATCGACGCGTAGCATATCTTGATCCTTAAATCTTTGCAAAAATCTTTAAAAACTCCTCCTGTAAACTGAGTTCCATTGCCAGTAATAATCCTGTTTGGAACACCAAACCGATGCACAATATTAATGAATAAATCCCGAGCTTTATCAGCTGTAATTGTTGCAACTAGCTTAGTCTCAATCCACTTGGAAAACTTGTCGATGGCAACAAAAAGATGTGTGAAACCTCCTGAAGCTATCTTAAAAGGGCCCACATATCCAAATCCTAGACAACAAAAGGCCATGAAAGTGGTATAGTTTGCAACTCTTGAGCCAGAGCATGGTTTTGCCGAGCGAAGAACCGACAATCTTCATAAGTCCGAATGACTTTATCTGCATCCGTAACCGCTATGAGCCAGAAAAATCCCTGTTGATAAGCTTTTCCCACCAAAGTGCGTGCTGCAGCGTGACTGCCACACATTGCCGAGTGAATGTCCTGCAATAACTGCCAGCACTCCTCAAGAGTAACACATCTTAACAAACCACCAGACGGGCTTCACTTATATAACTCGGAATCAACCATGACATAACCTTGGCTATGACGTCGAACTCGTTCGGCTTCGTCTCGATCTTGAGGTAACTCCTCCCGAGTTAGAAACTTGATGAAAGGCATCCTCTAGTCGATATCAAGCATGAAAATTTGTTTATTAGCGTCGTCTTCAATGATCTCCTTTTTAAGAGTCGGCTCATGAAGGTGTTCAACAAAAACATCAGTCGGAGCTACCTCCCGCTTGGATCAAA
This sequence comes from Oryza officinalis, assembly GCA_008326285.1. Taxonomy (NCBI): domain Eukaryota; kingdom Viridiplantae; phylum Streptophyta; class Magnoliopsida; order Poales; family Poaceae; genus Oryza; species Oryza officinalis. The sequence continues at coordinate 16,516,905 of BDMV01000009.1, forward strand.
ATTGAGCCAACTCATCAGCAGCTTCATTGTTATGCCTCAGAACGTGAGATAACTCCAAACCATCAAATTTCTCCTTCATTTTACGAACCTCTTGACGGTAAGCAGCCATGTTGTTATTCAAACAAGACCAATCCTTCATGACTTGATTCACCACCAACTGAGAATCTCCTAGTACAATCATGCGCCGTATTCCGAGTGACACGGCAAGACGCAAGCCATGGAGCAAAGCTTCGTACTCGGCTACATTATGTGATGCTGGGAAGTGAATCTGAAGAACATATCACAATCTTTCTCCAGTCGGAGAAATCAGAATGACTCCATCTCCCGTACCAGTGACCCTCTTAGTTCTGTCGAAATACATAGTCCAATATTCCAGTTTCTCCGCAGGTACATCTCCTTGGCACTCGGTCCACTCGGCAATGAAGTCGGCCAAAACCTGAGACTCAATTGATGTTAACCACCTAAAAAGTTGCTGACACGGAAAGTAATAAGGGCTCCTGCGGATGCAGCGAAGCCAACACAGGCGGTGTTGTGAGAAAATCCTTGAACTCTTCAAAATCTTTCTGGGCTTCAGGAGTCCATTGGAACTCGTCCGTCTTCTTCAGCAACATGAAGAAAGGCATGCCTCGCTCCTTGAGTTTGGAAACAAACCGCCTTAAAGCTGCCATGCACCCAGTAAGCTTTTGAACATCTTTCTGGATACTCGGCGGCTTCATATTCCATATGGCATTGATCTTCTCCAGGTTGGCCTCAATGCCTCAATGAGACACCATGAAACCAAGCAGCTTTCCTGATGGTACTTCGAAGGTGCACTTTTCTGGGTTCAACTTCATCCTGAAGGCTCGAATATTTTGGAAAGTCTCCTCTAAATCGGCGATCAAATCCTCCTTTTACTTAGTCTTGATTACAACATCATCAACATAGGCCTCCACGTTCCGCCCGAGTTGAGTCTGCAAGCATCTTTGAATCATTCGTTGATATGTAGCTCCTGCATTCTTGAGACTGAACGACATTGTGATATTGCAGTGGTTTGAAGCCGACTCGGAAGAGAAAAGAGTGAAGTAGGTCTCAGCGGCGTTTGGTAACCCAAACGGTATCGAGAAGTTTTCTCCTCCCGACTGGTTCGAATCCGAGTCGAGAAGACAGATCTTGCCGAAGCTGTCGGTAATGAAGTCGAGGTTGCTGGGAAGGTAAAGTCGTCAATGCTTGATGTAGATCCCATCGTGCTTGTTGGCGAGAAACTTGACGCACCCCTACCTGGTGCGCCAACTGTCAAAACTTGATTTCGGCAATGAGAAAAGGGGGTAGCGCACAAGCACCAAACACGATGGGTTATAACATGAAGGTTTATACAGGTTCAGGCCTTCTATAAAGAAGTAATACCCTACTCCTGTTTTGGGATTGTATCTACCGAGTTTTGTATTAGTCTAGAGAATCTATCTGAGAAGTTATGCCCCTCAGGGGGCTCCCTTCCCTCCTTATATAGCTTTAGAGGGCAAGTTCACAAAATAAAGACTTAGCCACATACGGTATTGGTCTCCTAATCCTTATCTGTAATTCTCCCGACTCAGGACCATAAGCCGTTCTGTAATACACAAGGAAACGTAATACACAAGTCCTAAACTGTTACATTATCATCATATAAAACCTATCCCCTATAACCAGTCAGATAGGCCAGCCATGTGGGTATATGTGTTAACAGCAGATTTTCGTAATCTACTCGGAGAGGAAAGATAAAACCGATGCAGAGAAGAAGGGGCGTTCTTAGTCGAATCGGTTACTTTATCGGACCAAGCCAGAGTCGGACCCAATTTCGTATCGGACTCAGCATTGTATCGGATCAGGTGGAGTGCTGACAGAGGGACCGTATCGGCCGATACAAGTTCAATACGGCCATTGGCCGATGGTAGCAGGAAGCTGATAGAGTCAGCATGGGCTTGGTTTGGGCTCGAGATAAGCTTCAAGGAGATTGCCAAATAGAGATAAGGCTCGGTTTTAGGCAATCATATCTCTTTAACTAGGCAGTTAGAGTAGATTTAATCTAATCGATGGCAAGAGTTCGCCATAAGGACTTGTTTGTTAAGTTGTAGATAAAATCGTGTCCTATCGGGACAATGTTGTAATCTCGGGTATAAATATCCCAGTAGTTTGTACATAGAAACTCTCTCAATCAATTCAACAAACAAACTTGTTTCAATCTACTTTCGACGCATCGCCAACCCTCGTAAGAGGTTAACTTCCGACGAGTTCTTGCTTCCCCAGAGCAGAGGTAAGAACTCGTACCCGACGATCTACATCGTTGGGGCTAGCGTGTCGATTTAGACACGTTAAGCCCTGATGATGTGATCGTCGTCTATCATGTTTTGGCTAATCTTGATATGGTTTTCTAATTCCATCTCGCCAGCGATTAACTCGTTTTAGGGTTTATTGCGGACGATGGTTGAATTAGCTTGCTTGTCTAGATTATCTAATGCATCTACCATTCCTAAAAGCGATCGACAGCTTGATTTTCTTTGTGTTAAGTCTTGATTTACACTCTGAGTTGCTATCGACCTTAGTCGTTTCTTGAGATTTAACTCAAAGCCTGTTTTTGGTAGTAATTAAGGATAGTACCGGGGTTTCAGCCGGTCTTACCTGATGCATGTGATTACTTTATGTTTTTATATGTATTTGCCACTTGTATGGGTAGATCGACATATATAAGTGTATTTATTACAGATTAATTTTAGGGTTTCTCTGTGATCAGTATGTTTATATTGGCCGATTGGCTTATACAAGTTTGCACTAGAGTATTAGCTAGTGTATTTATCTTTTATATATTCTTCATCGGCCAGTGTCATCTGACTAATATTCATATATTATTAAAGGCCAATGAGATTAGATCTGTATCTTATTCTTATTTCATTATTACCTCAAGTAGGCCAATACAGCTTTGCCCTATCGGCTAGGCCTTCACGATGCGACATCGGCCTATCGGCCGATCGGCCATCGTTTATTAACTTGGTTTACTTGTTTATTCTTGTTGATTACAGATCAAATCAACTGGCACGCCCTACACGCACCTAGGCAAGCCATTGGACCTGCACTGGAGCTAAGCAGATCTCCCAGGCCGCCGTGGAAACGTGGAACCTGCTTTGTTGTGAGGCAGGTCAAAATTCTACGCCAACAATATGGTACCCATAATCTTCACAAGATTGATCATGGATAAGGGGTGGATGAAAACATCTAGGTCTAGTGTTGAACATAGTATTGGGGTTAGTAAATTTCTAGAGCTCGCCTTGTCCAATTCAGCTAACGACAATAGTATCCTTTGCCCTTGCAAAAACTGTGAAAATAGATATTGGTTAGGTGAACATGAGGTTCGTGAGCATCTGATTTGTGATGGATTCTTGGCTGGGTACACCTCATGGATTCATCATGGAGAAAGCATGTTGACTTCCAAGCCAAGTGTTGCCTCAAGTTCACATCATGAAGAACATAATGATGACATGGAGCAAATGCTACTTGATGGCCTTGGGATGTCTGACACTCGTACTTTAAGGATAAATGATGGGGTGGAAGATTTAGATCTCCTCGGCTAGAATTGAACAAACAACCAGAGGTATGAAATAATTTAGCATTTAATACATGTGATGAGTTAAAAATCAGTATAACAAATTGTTGCTGATATTTTGTTTTCTTCAATGAGTAGACATCCAATAAAGTGACACCACCTTGTCAACAAAAAGAGAAGTTTAGATCTCCTCCATTAGAATTGAACAAGGAGAATATGCCACCGCCAAATGTTATGCAGCACAAATCAAAGAAATCGACACCTTCTGGGCGCAATCTACAACACAGAAAAAGAAAGTTTCAAACACCACTCCATGAGAAGGTTGAGGTTTGCTTTTACTACATTTTTCCTATCTTAATTATTAGTGAACTAGCAAGAAAAACTGATAAAGGTAAAAAATTGATTTTTCACGAGAAAGAGAATATGAAGTGTTACCTCAACTGCAGGATGATGGGGTTCTCACTTCTTTTGTAGGTTCAGGCAGAATTTCCTCCTTAAAAAGTTCTTCTAACACCTCTGGAACTGTTGAGCTGCTCTTCTTCCTGGTTTGAATTGAATTATAGTTGTAGATATTCCTGTACAGTTTCATCAAGCCACTGATTTTTTTTCTTTTTGTCCCAAGATGATATACATGGCATCATCCACTAACCGTACCGATAGTAAAAGAACCGGGCAAAATTGAATGTCTAGGTTTCATATAAAAATAGAATTGCTAGGTTTAAGAGGTAGAGAAGGATAAGCTGCCAGGAAAAGACATTACACTATAATGGAGTGTTTCTAAAGCATTGTGTTAGTATCATCTAAAACTTTTGTTTGGAAATCGTCAATCAGGCAGAAAGCAATGGAAAAGGCACAAAAATATTTCAGCACATGAGCACATATGATATAAGAACTGCATTGATTTGTAAAGTGAGCACACAGTATGTCCCGAAAGACATTAGCTTAATGACTTATTATGGTCTTATTTGCAATAGGAGCAGTTCTAGGGACTTTTTTGATGTATACTTATTGTTGGGGAATGTACTCTGGTCGGGTCGGATCTCGCAGGGCCAAAGACGCTGAAATATCCTTCGTCGAAACTCCATAGCGACGATGACTTGATGAAGCTTGAGACGACGAGAGTCCCGATCTGTCGGAGAACATACTTCGGTTGGATCGTGTCTCCCTAAAGCCAAAGTCGTTGAGTAGTTTGTCATCAAAGAATCCCTCTTCTTGAAACTCATCTCATCGAAACCTTGAAGCACTAAAATCCCCTACCTGGCGCGTCAATGTCGAGTTTGTAGATCACGACTACGGTATTTGTAGAGTATGGGAATCGTTGATACTAGGGTATATGCGAGATTGAGGTAAAAGAGACAGAGACAAGGATTTTTATATAGGTTCTGGCCCCTTATCTGTAAGGTAATAGCCCTACTCCTGTTGGCCGAAGTCGGTGTTGCTCTTATTCATCAGAATCACAAAAGTATAATATTTGGGATAACCTATCTAGTCGTCGTCGACTTGACGGCATGGAACACCACACGTAGTCATCGACGGGGTAATCTTTCTCCTCAAATACAAACTCGGCTAGATCAGAGATAGCGCTAGATCCCTCTAGTCAGCCTTGTAGCTTCAGATTGGGTCTGTCTAGGCTTGTCTCTGATGTTGATATCCGGCGATGTATATTGGTTTCCGTTTTGACTAGGCGTCCTCCCTCTCCTCCTAGGGGATCTTGTATTTATACCCATAGATGTTTCATTGTCCAAGTAAAACTAGGAGGTAAGTATGGATACAATCAGAGTAGGCCTCGTAGTTGCTATATAGAACTCTACTTCTCTTTTCTTTTTCGAAATACCTTCCTTATATGAGGTATGATTCCATAGAAGACTTGATATATGATGGGTCCTGCCAAGCCCAATCCAAGATCATTGGATATGCCTTATCCATAACACCGACAATACTCAATGAGAGTTATGGTGCGTCACAATGCTATATACCCAGTATAACACTATGGAGAGAGGGTCCCACATACTCTACGTGCATATGTAACAAAAGATATGAGGTACGATATAGAATTTTAACAAACATTTTTTTTCAGAAAACATGCGTACGTTGTACAAAACATAGGTACTTGATTACTTGAATATCTGTCACTTAAAATTAATTTGTGTGACATACCATACTACTAATTACTTCGTTCTCAAATTTCCAAATATTTATTTTTCATATTTCTAATTATTAAATACTTTGTTTCCGTATTTTCAAAAACTTAAATTCTAAATTTCAGAAGTATATTACCATATACACAGTCGCGGCATTATTACCAAATACCGTGCGCATCCATGCTTTCCGTTGTGACATATATATAGAAATTAATTGCCACCAGAACAGCATGCATGGATAGGTAGTAAATACGCACAATTTATGTTCAAGACTCAGTGAGCTTGCATGCAACTTTGTTCACTTTCGAAACCACACACGCTTAATGGGTGTACCCGTTAATCAACTATACAAACAACTATCCTTTTGATCAGCACCTCGTCCAACGGCAAATAGCAATGGTGCCTAGGTACCTTAGAGCCCCATATGGACGTCATGCGCGCGCATATATATATATGTATATATATATGTATATATATGTATATATATATGTATATATATGTATATATATATGTATATATATGTATATATATATATATATATGTATATATATATGTATATATATATATGTACGTTTGTATATGTATGTACGTATATATGTATATGTATATATGTAAATGTATATGTATGTGTGTGTATATATATATGTATGTATATATATAGGAGTTGGAATTTTTGCACTCGTGTTCACATGTACCCATAATCTACACATTATATACAGCTTGCACGAATCTTAGGATTGATACACACTACTACAGAGAACATTTTTCTGTACGGGGGGGCTTTATCTTCGCATGCGGGCTACCTGTGGGCGCGCCTGCAAAAATCGCCCCCCTGAGGGCAGGTTAATCAGCCGCATGCGAAGATTCATTATCGCATGCGGCTGCTTAAGACGACCGCATGCGATAATAGGCCTATTATCGCATGCGGCCGTCTTAAGCAGCTGTATGCGTTATCGCATGCGGCCGATGCACAGGAATCCCAATGGCATTACCATCCTTTATGTAATCCATACAACACTCGACCGCCTCTTCAGTTGTGTATCCCTCTATCATTGATCCTTCGGGGTGAGCGCGATTGCGTACATAGCCTTTGAGGATTGACATGTAACGCTCATACGCCCACATCTGGTGTAAGTATAAGGGACCAAGTTCAATAATCTGAGGGACGATGTGAACGATCAAATGCTCCATCATATCTAAATATGATGGTGGGAAATACATCTCCAGCTGACATACGGTCTCCACAGCAAATGTCTGAAGGGGACCTAATTCGAGAGGATCAAATACCTTTTGTGAGATTCGATTGAAAAAGTAGCACAACTTTGTTATAACCACCTTGGTATGGACAGGTTTGACTGCCCTTATAGCAATTGGTAGGAATACCGTTAGCATCCTATGGCAGTCGTGCGCATTGTATCCGGAAATGGTCAAATCTTTCGTTGAGACTAGCTTCCTGATGTTCGATGAGAAACCACTAGGCACTCTCACCCCTTGTAAGCATTTACAGAAGGCTTTTTTCTCTTCAAGTGTCAACGAGTAACAAGCAGGAGGTATCTTGCTCTTTCCATTTGCCAGCTCTACTGGGTGAAGGTCATGCCTTATGTCCAAATTTACAAGATCATTACGTGACTTCAGTCCATCCTTCGTCTTACTCGGGATGTCCAGCAAGGTGCCGATGGTGCTATCAAACACGTTCTTCTCGAGGTGCATAACATCAATTGCATGACGGATCTCTAGGTCCTTCCAGTAATCTAAGTATCTGAAGAAAATTGAGTGCTTCTTGAATGGCAATGTAGTATTCTCCACGTCATCAACTTTCTTCCTCTTTGCTGTCTTCTTCTTTCCCTTGCCAAATACAACCTTAATGTTCTTTGTTATATCATACACGTAAGTACCACTTCGTGTTTCAGGGCCAGTCTCGTTCTCCACTGTCTTGTCGAACAATCTGGCCATCTTACGATACTTGTGTTTTCGTGGTAGAAACCGTCGATGTCGCATGTACACTGTCTTCTTAGACGACGTCAGGTATTTGTACGAAGTCATATCCAGACATATCAGACACCCAGTCTTCCCTTTAATCTGACCGGATAATGAAAAGTTTGCAGGTAGATCATTGATGGTAACAAATATGATCGCACGTAGATTGAAGTGCTCCCGCTTGAACTCATCCCACAGCCGTAACCCCTCTTTCCATAGCTCCTCCATGTCCTCCATCAAAGGCTCAAGAAAAACATCTATATCGATTCCAGGTTGCTTCGGACCTTGTATGAGGATAGTGAGAAGAATATACTTTCGTTTCTGACATATCCATGTTGGAAGATTATACATTGTGAGAAGAACTGGCCATGTGCTGTGTGAGCTGCTTAAATCACCAAACGGGTTCATTCCATCAGTGCTCAACGCGAACCTTACATTCCTTGGATCCTTACCAAATTCTGGGTGCTTTGCATCAAATGTCTTCCACTGGCGAGCATCGGCAGGATGTCGAATCATACCGTCTGTCTTTCGGCCCTCTTGATGCCATCTCATCAACTCAGCATCAGTCGGGTTTGAGTACAGACGCTTCATGCGGTCCTTAATTGGTAGGTACCACATCACCATTGACGGAATTTTTTTTCGCTTACGCTCCGATGAATCTAGGTCAGTAGACTCTGTGTGAACGGGCCCATTTCCCGTTTTATACCGACTTGTGCCACACGTTGGGCAACTTTCCAAGTCTGCATATTCTTTGCGGTATAATATACAATGATTCTCACAAGCATGAATCTTTTCAACACCAAGAGATAAAGGACATATGAGTTTCTTCGCTTGATATGTATTCGAAGGTATGAAGTTAGGCTTAGGAAGCAACACACTCAACAAGCTCATCAGATCATTAAAACTTGTGTCCGACCATCCATGTTTAGCCTTCAATCTCAGAAGTTCAAGCACTGAACGCAGTACCGTGAAATCCTTATCACATCCGTTCGTTTCATCGTAAAGAAGATCCTTCGATGCCTTCTCCAGTGCCTGCCAATTCTCTAACCGTCGTGATCTACCCGCTAGAACCTCAGGTTCGACATGGCGTAGCATATCTTCTATATCAAAACCGCCCTCAAAATCATCACTATCTGTGGACACGTCTACATTTAACCTTTCACGGGACATGTCTTCGATTACAAAATTCTCTGCCTCATTCATCTCCGGACTTAACTCTTCATCGTCATCTTGGGGATCGGCGATTTCCCCGTGATAGGTCCAAACCTTATAATTGGCGGTGAATCCATGTTGCATTATGTGTCCCAAAATTTCGCCATGATCTACCAGCAATTTCTGATTCTTGCAATGACGACACGGACAAAAAATTTTTGCCATATTCTCCCTCAAAGCATGCGCCTTAGCCTGATCAATAAATTTAGATGCTTCCTTCATAAATATTGGCTGAGTTCTCCGCATCTCATACATCCATGACGACCGATCCATCTATATATAAAGACAATAAAATTACAGACACAAATAATAGACCGCAGGTATTTTATAAAGACGTGTAAATACATATATATATCCATCAGAAAAATACAACAATACAAGTAACTAGTATGTATAAGTGTTTACATCCAAAATTTACACATCAAAACATATATTTTGAAGCTAGATTTTGCAAAAACTAGCTAAAACAAACCTTATCAAAATTTTAAAAAAGCTATAATTTCCACCAACGAAATTTAATAAAAATGGAGCCAAATGAAGGAGGAGAGAGAGTTCTTCACCTTTCATATAAACTTTAAGCAAAGATTTCGAGTTGAAAACCTCCCCCCCTATTTGTTGCATGCATAGGAGAGAGAAGAGCTCGGTTTGAAATGGTGAAGTTCGGGCTAGCTGCAAGATATATGGGCCCATCATCGCATGCGGTCCGTTAAGACAGCCGCATGCGAAGATTCATTATCGCATGCGGCTGCTTAAGACGACCGCATGCGATAATAGGCCTATTATCGCATGCGGCCGTCTTAAGCAGCCGCATGCGATAATGAATCTTCGCATGCGGCTGTCTTAACGGACCGCATGCGATGATGGGCCCATATATCTTGCAGCTAGCCCGAACTTCACCATTTCAAACCGAGCTCTTCTCTCTCCTATGCATGCAACAAATAGGGGGGGAGGTTTTCAACTCGAAATCTTTGCTTAAAGTTTATATGAAAGGTGAAGAACTCTCTCTCCTCCTTCATTTGGCTCCATTTTTATTAAATTTCGTTGGTGGAAATTATAGCTTTTTTAAAATTTTGATAAGGTTTGTTTTAGCTAGTTTTTGCAAAATCTAGCTTCAAAATATATGTTTTGATGTGTAAATTTTGGATGTAAACACTTATACATACTAGTTACTTGTATTGTTGTATTTTTCTGATGGATATATATATGTATTTACACGTCTTTATAAAATACCTGCGGTCTATTATTTGTGTCTGTAATTTTATTGTCTTTATATATAGATGGATCGGTCGTCATGGATGTATGAGATGCGGAGAACTCAGCCAATATTTATGAAGGAAGCATCTAAATTTATTGATCAGGCTAAGGCGCATGCTTTGAGGGAGAATATGGCAAAAATTTTTTGTCCGTGTCGTCATTGCAAGAATCAGAAATTGCTGGTAGATCATGGCGAAATTTTGGGACACATAATGCAACATGGATTCACCGCCAATTATAAGGTTTGGACCTATCACGGGGAAATCGCCGATCCCCAAGATGACGATGAAGAGTTAAGTCCGGAGATGAATGAGGCAGAGAATTTTGTAATCGAAGACATGTCCCGTGAAAGGTTAAATGTAGACGTGTCCACAGATAGTGATGATTTTGAGGGCGGTTTTGATATAGAAGATATGCTACGCCATGTCGAACCTGAGGTTCTAGCGGGTAGATCACGACGGTTAGAGAATTGGCAGGCACTGGAGAAGGCATCGAAGGATCTTCTTTACGATGAAACGAACGGATGTGATAAGGATTTCACGGTACTGCGTTCAGTGCTTGAACTTCTGAGATTGAAGGCTAAACATGGAATGGTCGGACACAAGTTTTAATGATCTGATGAGCTTGTTGAGTGTGTTGCTTCCTAAGCCTAACTTCATACCTTCGAATACATATCAAGCGAAGAAACTCATATGTCCTTTATCTCTTGGTGTTGAAAAGATTCATGCTTGTGAGAATCATTGTATATTATACCGCAAAGAATATGCAGACTTGGAAAGTTGCCCAACGTGTGGCACAAGTCGGTATAAAACGGGAAATGGGCCCGTTCACACAGAGTCTACTGACCTAGATTCATCGGAGCGTAAGCGAAAAAAAATTCCGTCAATGGTGATGTGGTACCTACCAATTAAGGACCGCATGAAGCGTCTGTACTCAAACCCGACTGATGCTGAGTTGATGAGATGGCATCAAGAGGGCCGAAAGACAGACGGTATGATTCGACATCCTGCCGATGCTCGCCAGTGGAAGACATTTGATGCAAAGCACCCAGAATTTGGTAAGGATCCAAGGAATGTAAGGTTCGCGTTGAGCACTGATGGAATGAACCCGTTTGGTGATTTAAGCAGCTCACACAGCACATGGCCAGTTCTTCTCACAATGTATAATCTTCCAACATGGATATGTCAGAAACGAAAGTATATTCTTCTCACTATCCTCATACAAGGTCCGAAGCAACCTGGAATCGATATAGATGTTTTTCTTGAGCCTTTGATGGAGGACATGGAGGAGCTATGGAAAGAGGGGTTACGGCTGTGGGATGAGTTCAAGCGGGAGCACTTCAATCTACGTGCGATCATATTCGTTACCATCAATGATCTACCTGCAAACTTTTCATTATCCGGTCAGATTAAAGGGAAGACTGGGTGTCTGATATGTCTGGATATGACTTCGTACAAATACCTGACGTCGTCTAAGAAGACAGTGTACATGCGACATCGACGGTTTCTACCACGAAAACACAAGTATCGTAAGATGGCCAGATTGTTCGACAAGACAGTGGAGAACGAGACTGGCCCTGAAACACGAAGTGGTACTTACGTGTATGATATAACAAAGAACATTAAGGTTGTATTTGGCAAGGGAAAGAAGAAGACAGCAAAGAGGAAGAAAGTTGATGACGTGGAGAATACTACATTGCCATTCAAGAAGCACTCAATTTTCTTCAGATACTTAGATTACTGGAAGGACCTAGAGATCCGTCATGCAATTGATGTTATGCACCTCGAGAAGAACGTGTTTGATAGCACCATCGGCACCTTGCTGGACATCCCGAGTAAGACGAAGGATGGACTGAAGTCACGTAATGATCTTGTAAATTTGGACATAAGGCATGACCTTCACCCAGTAGAGCTGGCAAATGGAAAGAGCAAGATACCTCCTGCTTGTTACTCGTTGACACTTGAAGAGAAAAAAGCCTTCTGTAAATGCTTACAAGGGGTGAGAGTGCCTAGTGGTTTCTCATCGAACATCAGGAAGCTAGTCTCAACGAAAGATTTGACCATTTCCGGATACAATGCGCACGACTGCCATAGGATGCTAACGGTATTCCTACCAATTGCTATAAGGGCAGTCAAACCTGTCCATACCAAGGTGGTTATAACAAAGTTGTGCTACTTTTTCAATCGAATCTCACAAAAGGTATTTGATCCTCTCGAATTAGGTCCCCTTCAGACATTTGCTGTGGAGACCGTATGTCAGCTGGAGATGTATTTCCCACCATCATATTTAGATATGATGGAGCATTTGATCGTTCACATCGTCCCTCAGATTATTGAACTTGGTCCCTTATACTTACACCAGATGTGGGCGTATGAGCGTTACATGTCAATCCTCAAAGGCTATGTACGCAATCGCGCTCACCCCGAAGGATCAATGATAGAGGGATACACAACTGAAGAGGCGGTCGAGTGTTGTATGGATTACATAAAGGATGGTAATGCCATTGGGATTCCTGTGCATCGACACGAAGGGAGATTATCTGGAAGGGGTACTGTTGGTAGGAAGCAGTTTTTCGATAATGATTACAAAACAGTGGCCGTGGCACACAGCAGCGTTCTACAACAGCTCGCTATCGTCGAGCCATTCATTGAGCGACACCTTGAAGAAATCAAAGCCTGCTTCCCAGGACGATCCACCGATTGGGTTTCAAGAGAGCACAGGCGTCGATTTCCTCAATGGTTCAAAGATCTAAACCTGCCAGTCAGTGATTGTACGGAGCAACTTACTTTACAAAGATTGGCAAGTGGGCCTTCAAGTATTGTTAACTCATGGCAAGGGTACGACATCAATGGCTTTACCTTGTACACGAGTACGAAGGACAAGAAAAGCGTCTCACAAAACAGTGGGATTCGTGTCGAAGCGATCAACCCAACTGGTGAAAAGAAGTTGTATTACGGAACCATAAAGGAAATATGGGAACTCGACTACGGCCTGAACATCCAGATCCCTGTGCTCCGTTGTCAATGGGTGAAAGACACAACAGGGGTTTCCGTGGACGACTATGGGCTAACGATAGTCGATCACAGTAAGATAGGCCACAAGGATGATCCTTGGGTTTTAGCAGAGCATGTGGCTCAAGTGTTTTATGTGAAGGACCCTTTGGATGAACGGATGGATATTGTCGTGGACGGAAAACAACAGATCGTCGGCATCGACAACATCGAAGACCCCGCTGATTACAACCAGTTCGACGATGTACCATTGTTTACCGATCTTCCTATGCGAATTAAGAAGGTCGAGTGAACCACGACGAAGCTAATATGTCGTACGTTCGATCAGATGGTATCGCAAAGATAGTTAAGCTCTAGTTCTTTTGTAACCTTTAGTTGTCGTGGTGTTCTAAATTTATCGGGATGAATGAAAGTGGCCCACATTTCGAACTGCTAAACGTTGTTTTTTTTCTACATGTTTTTATACGAAAGTTTCTTTACATAATCTTATTAATCCATTGTTATAAATAATTTACTACATATTTAGGATGTATTTTGAAAATATTGTGTGTAATAAAAAAATTTAGTTGTACCAATGAAGTTTAGTAATATGGGAAAAAAAAGTTTAACCAAAAGGCAAAATTATTTTCGCATGCGGGCCCTTAAGATGGCCGCATGGAAAGAACATTATCACATGCGGGCGGCTTTACCGGCCGCATGGAGAAATGATCTTTCCATGCGGCTGTCTAAGCAGACCGCATGGAAAAATTATCTTTCCATGCGGTCCGCTAAGACAGCCGCATGGAAAGATCATTTTTCCATGCGGCCGGTAAAGCCGACCGCATGCGATGATCTGGGCCTATATATAGGGGAGCGCGGGATGGTGAAATTTTCTAAGTCTAGCGCCGAACACTAGCCGCCAGGCTGCCAAATCTCGTCGCCGCCGCCGGTCGCATCCACGCCGTCGCCCTCGTCGCCGGCCTCCTCTCCTCCCCCCTAGCCGCCGTCTCCTCCTTCCCCCTCGCCGCCGCCGGCTCCGGCCTCCTCCTCCTCCTCCACGCGCACCGCGGCCGCCGCCGAACCCTAGCCGCCGCCGGTCGCATCCACGCCGTCGCCCTCGTCGCCGGCCTCCTCTCCTCCCCCCTAGCCGCCGTCTCCTCCTTCCCCCTCGCCGCCGCCGGCTCCGGCCTCCTCCTCCTCCTCCACGCGCACCGCGGCCGCCGCCGAACCCTAGCCGCCGCCGGTCGCATCCACGCCGCCGACGCCGTCGCCCTCGTCGCCGGCCTCCTCCTCCACGCGCACCGCGGTCGCCGGCAGCTCCTCCTCCGACTCGACGCCGACGCCGACGCCGTTCTAGGTGAATTTTTGCCACTAGATGTGAAATGTGATATGTATATGTGAAATGTGATATTTTTTTTCAATGTGAATTTTTTGCAATGTGATATGTATATGTGAAATGTGATATTTTTTTTCAATGTGAATTTTTTGCAATGTCAAATATATATATATGTATATGTATATGTATATGTATATGTATATGTGAAATGTGATTTTTTTTTTTGCAATGTGAATTTAAGAATATATATGTGCGAAACGTTTGCGTAAACTTAATCTCTCAAAGATGCTTATAAAAGTCCGGCGTGTGTTTATGATTTACTATAGAGGTGGATGTACTCACGTATATATTAACAGTACAGTCCACTGTATCAACCTTCATATTTTCTATTATCTCCTATTGCAATTAGGCTAAGAAAAAACACCAATGAGACACAGACAGGGCATAGTAAAATATATAAGTGCTTTCACCTTGTCAGATTAACACGTAAAGTCCACTGGAATAGAAAATGGGGCTAAGTGTGCTAAAATACCTATAAATTTTTAATTGCTCGTAGGTAGTTCTTCCAGACAGGACCGCAAAATGTAGGATTAATATAGAAATATACGGTCCTGTCTAGATAGACATTTTTCTTAAAATCTATCTTCGTCACTTTGCTTAATCCCCTCGTGACCCTCTTCGATCCCTTTCTCTTGAGAATTCTCAACTGAACAAATCCTAATGGTATATTTTTAAAATATATATATACTTTTAAAACTTCTTATGGGAAAATTAGTGCAAAGAAATATCATTATTTACAACTCGTGCAAACAATTTACACATAAAGATAAAAGGTAAAAATATAATAAAATAGGACATTTAGGATCAAATTAACATTATGATCAATATCCCACAATCGTTGTTGGTGTAAAAAGTCAAATATGTTGTACTAACCCATCTTCTGCTCCCTTCGTTCCATATTATAAGTCGCCTTGATTTTTTTCTAAACAAACTTTGAGTTTGATCAAATTTATAAAAAAAATATGGTAAAATTTAAAATAACAAATTAGTTTCATTAAATCTAACATTAAATATATTTTGATACTTCATATTTGCTTTGTGTTGAAAATACTACTATGTTTCTTTTTTTATATTTGGTTAAACATAAAAAAGTTTGACTAAAAAAAGTCATAAGACTTATAATATGAAATGGAGGGGTTAGTTGTGAATGCTCTAAAAAATATTTCGTTTAAAAATATACAAATTATATGGGTAGATTCTTCCTTACAATACTTTTACAATATTGTTTGGTATTATCGTTATACTTCCATTCCAAAATATAAACATTTGTGCATTCGTAATTTGTACCAAAATATATAAACATTTGTAGATTCAAAATTTGTACCACAATAAAACCCCACCATTTGTTATAAGGAACCGATTCCAATGAACGAGATATACATTTTCAGTCAATCATGTGCTTAGGAGGAGAATTAAGCAATTCAAAGCAATCGAGGTGATAAAAAGGGGATCTTTTTTCTTAACCCAGCTAAACAGCTAAACAGCTAACCGCCGCCGGTCGCATCCCGCCGTCGCCCTCGTCGCCGGCCTCCTCTCCTCCCCCTAGCCGCCGTCTCCTCCTTCCCCCTCGCCGCCGCCGGCTCCGGCCTCCTCCTCCTCCTCCACGCGCCACCGCGGCCGCCGCCGAACCTAGCGCTGCCGGTCGCATCCACGCAGCGTCGCCCTCGTCGCCGGCCTCCTCTCCTCCCCCCTAGCCGCTGTCTCCTCCTTCCCCCTCGCCGCCGCCGGCTCCGGCCTCCTCCTCCTCCTCCACGCGCACCGCGGCCGCCGCCGAACCCTAGCCGCCGCCGGTCGCATCCACGCCGCCGACGCCGTGCCCTCGTCGCCGGCCTCCTCCTCCACGCGCACCGCGGTCACCGGCAGCTCCTCCTCCGACTCGACGCCGACGCCGACGCCGTTCTAGGTGAATTTTTGCAATGTGAATATTTGGCAATGTGAAAATATATATATATGTATATGTATATGTATATGTGAAATGTGATAACTGTGAATTTTTTGCAATGTGATATGTATATGTGAAATGTGATATTTTTTTTCAATGTGAATTTTTTGCAATGTGATATATATATGTATATGTATATGTGAAATGTGATATTTTTTTTTCAATGTGAATTTTTTGCAATGTCAAATATATATATTTGTATATGTATATGTATATGTATATGTGAAATGTGATTTTTTTTTTGCAATGTGAATTTAAGAATATATATGTGCGAAACGTTTGCGTAAACTTAATCTCTCAAAGATGCTTATAAAAGTCCGGCGTGTGTTTATGATTTACTATAGAGGTGGATGTACTCAGTATATATGAGCATGTGCATTTGTACTCTGTTAAAAAAAAGGACTTTCCTTATGTTTAAAACTTTTCTTAATATGTCGAACAGTGAGATATGTATGTGTCAAGTTAACATTTTTTGTTCAGAAATATTGTACCGGTTCTTTGTTCCTTGAAAGACTCACAAATATTACAATACCTGTTTATTTAATCTTATAAAACTGGAACTATTCTTCTTTCTGAAATTTTACAAACAAATGGGAACAGAACTTAGAAGTTATCATTTCATTTCTTGGTAGACTGGAAAGGAGAATATCTGATTCTTTTAGTAGAGATATTGAATTTAATATTTAAACATACAAGTGTTGAAATTTAAATTCAGAAATTGAATTGCACAAACCGACAAAGGTACCATCGCTTTTGCCCTTTTTTCCATGTTGAGTTAGTAAAAAAGATTAATTATATCTATGCTTCATTTTCACGGAAGTTTCAGGTTTTCACTTCGACAAGAATAGGTTATATATTCACTCTACAGGCGATGCCAACCTCATTTGTTGAAGCTTTCAGATTTCTATTTTGCCGAGGATATGTTCTATCACTCTGCACAACTTACACCCAAACTATATGTACAATAGAGATTTTTTGTTCCGACTGCATGACACATGGGTTTGAAATGTATGTGTAGTTGTTTCTACTTTGTTCCATGTGACGTAAATTTAATGCACACGCTTATATATGGTAAGATTTTCACTGTTGTATTGTGTTGCTTCAGAGAAACATTTATTCTATGCATATGTAGAAGAACCCATTCCTGAAAGCAGACCACCAGCTATCAAAAGAAGGGTCAATATTTTGAAAAATATTGATCTAAAAATATTATGAAATTGTGCAACTTTGATCTAAAAATATTATGAAATTTACTCTAGAAATATTATGTTGCCGTAGAGTTAGCACGGTTAAATTACTAGCTTTATAAGTTATGCACCTAAAATTTGAACCCACAACGTGCATGAGCACTGGGTTAACGTGTAGTAACAAGTATATATATATACACACACACATGGAAGTAACATAGTACATGACGTGCAGTAACAACGATGTGTTTTTTCAAAGGCATTAACACAGTATACAATGTGTAGTAACAACAATGTTACGTCTAGCGTTACCTCTATTTTGTATCTATTGGATAACACATGAGGCATTTAACCTATATGTTTATAATTTTTATTAGAGCGATAGATGTAGATAAGAGAGGAAGGAAAGGGAAACGTGATATCATTCTGTGACTGAGTTATACTCCTATGTCTTTTTGCAAATTTTTTTTAAAAAAGTAGTAACATATTTACTTATAGTTATATGAGAAATCATATTCGGGTTTGTGTACTCATTTGTATATATATAGTAAGACAGATTAATCACTTCACAAGCATATCATGTTTGATGAGAAATCATATTCGGGTTTGTGTACTTATTTGTTTTTTCGTCAATGTGAAAGATGTCGAACGACAAGGTTCCATCGAACGCCCCAGTAGCGCCTGAAGAAGGCAAAGCTCGTACTGAAGAAGGCAAAGCTCCTCAGATTTCCGGTAGCAACAAGGAGGCTGATGCTTCTAGTGAAGAAACGTGGCGAACACCAAGTGACCCGATGGAAGTAATACAAGTCGCTCCTCGTGATGATGATCCAGACTACATACCTATGGAACAGGCCGTAAGTGTTGAACATCGTTCGCCATATATTAATTCGTACGTAAATACCAAATCTGCCTAATGATATAGAGAGTGACTTATGTTCTGCAGATGGAAGTCCGACGCCGCTCGAAACGTAAGGCCGGGAGGACTCGCAGATCGGAAGAAGTTGAAATGGACACTGCTACGTCTGCCCCGGATCGTACGGATACATCTGCGAGTGCAGGCAGGAGTGGGAAAAGAAGACGTGGCGAGAGAAGCAAGAACAAATTACCAAAGGAAACATACAACGTGATTGCTGTCGATCAGGATGGGAAGCCCGTCGAGCCATCGATTGTGAGGTCCAGGTTCAGCAACACCTGTGGCACTCTAGTCAGGACACGTTGTCCAATCAATGTTAAGTTATGGGAAAAGGTGGACGAGAACATCAAGACACTGCTCTGGAATGATTTGCAGAGGTATTTCGTGTACCCTCCTGGATCGGAGGTCATAGGCAGAGAGTACGCACTTAAAAAGATGGGAGATCGATGGCGATAGTGGAAGTCCGATCTAAATCGGGATTACGTCCAGAAGAATCGCCCCCCGTTCAATGACTATGGACATATATCGCAGGCTGACTGGGATACGTTCGTTGCGGATCGTACCACAGCTGAAGCGTTGGCGTTGAGGAAAAAAATGTCAGATCTGGCGAAGAAGAACAAATATCCCCATCGATTGGGTTCGAGTGGATACGCTGGGCACGCCGATCGATGGCGAGAAACCAAGCAAAAGTTTGCAGCCGCTGGCAAGCCTTTGGTCGTAGACCCCATGGTGGAACGAAGCAAGAATTGGGTGTGGGCGCGCAGCACAGGACAGGTCTTGGAGGAGGGAGATATACTATTCGAGACTCCTGACATAGAACAGATCACTGAAAATTTGCAGAAGATCACCGAGAAAGAAAGATCAGGACAGTTCGTCCCACGGAGGGAGAATGACCAACTTACTGCAGCCTTGGGGACCGCCGAACACTCTGGACGTGTAAGGGGTTTGTCGTCAAAGACGAGTTGGAGGTTAGGGTTCCCACAGGACGCATCAAGCTATAAGAAGAGAGACAAATACAAAGAACAACTATCGGACAAAATCTATGCGCAAGTGAAGGAACACTTCTATTCGTTGGCAGCTGAAAACCCCACGGCCTTTCCAAGGCTATTCCCTGATAGCCAGCAAACCATCCAATCTCCACAGCCAACAACTCAAGTACGTAGCAGTGCAGGCTCAGTGGACATAACTCCTTGCGCTGTGGATGGTATAACCGAACCAACTCCGTGCTCACTCGTAGTACCTATCGGCCGCGCTGGAAAGACTAAAGAGGTTGCAACGGGTTTAGCGATACCCGGCCGGCAATTCCACAACACGGCAATCCCTGAGGATTATGCAAGGGTACAAGTCGCTAAGGTACATAGCGAGCACACTTCTATGGAACTAGACATCCCTGCACCGGAGGGGATTGAACTTCTCGGCGATGCAGTAAATCAGTTTATATTGTGGCATCGTCGAGACATAATCCTGACAGCTGCCGCTCCAGCACCAACATCTTCAACTCCAACCTCAAAACAAGCAAAGACAGCTGCCGCTCCAGCACCACCGTCGCCTCCTGGACCACCTTCCCCTCCAGATCCAGCGTCGCCCCCATCGATTAGGTCCCCGCCTCGCCTACCTACTCCACCGCCCTCCCCAGCTCAAGAGGCAGCTCCTCCAGCTCCCCCCTCTCCGCGAACAATTCAACCCTCTCCGCCCACACCCCAATCTGCTCCGGTGGAACAACTGCCCATACCTGAAGGAACTAAATCCGGACCGAGGTCTAATCCCTTGGAACCTCGTCGTCTAATTCCAAAGTTGATATCAACATACGACCCAAAGGAGATTGACAAGGATAAGGAGAAGTTCATGTTTTCAGCTTTCAGGAATTCTGATAAGTCAAAAGAACTAGCGCATGTCATGTCAGACAGTCAGAAGTCAGTACTACGAGCCCAAGATGAAGTCCAATCTTGGGTATCTGCAGATGTGCCTAAAAATTACAAATATGGCAAGCCATTTTTACCAACTTATCTTCTTAACAAACTACCCTGGGAAATGAGGGTAATGTATGAATGGTACATCAAGGCTGCTAGGAAGGGTCTCGGTTTCATAAGCGTCGCCGTCCTGGAAGGCACTTTCATGAGTGGTCCTAATGGGATATTCTTTATCTCTTTCCGGGACCTATACGCCATCTACAAGCTAGAC
The DNA here is from genome assembly GCA_008326285.1 of Oryza officinalis. Classification (NCBI taxonomy): domain Eukaryota; kingdom Viridiplantae; phylum Streptophyta; class Magnoliopsida; order Poales; family Poaceae; genus Oryza; species Oryza officinalis. Next base: position 16,537,651 of record BDMV01000009.1, read on the forward strand.
AAAATGGATGTGAATATCCTTGCCGCGTTCTGCCTGTAAGTCTGAACTCTTATATGTTACATGTATCATTCCAAACAAAAAAACCATATCTCATTACTTCATTTACATTGTATAGGATGCAATTTCACGAAGCTGACAGAACTGGATCATCGGTTGGCTACGTCGATCCAAAAAGGATATGCAAAACGCAACACACCGTACAGATGAGAGCCGACTGCCCGGAATTGGTTGACAAGACCCCTCCAGAAAAGGAAGAATATATCAAGCAATTACACAAGACCAAGAAGCTGGAGGTAGCAACATACTTGGCAATAGCAATGTTGGCGCACGCCGACAAAAATGTCGTGATGGTCCCCTACGCGTTCAGGTAAGCGTTCTCTTCTGTGTTAAATTAATTTATCATTTTTTAAATTCTCTATTTCTAATTTGTCTTTCTTAATTGCAGCGACCACTACATACTATTCCTCATATATCCAAAAGACCAATTGATTGTATCGTTGGACCCCGCACACTATGACAAGGAGACGTTTATGGAATTCCTAACTATTTTGAATTTGTAAGTGATACACATTTCAATAGACATTTTTTTTGACTTCTAGTTTTCTTAGTACTGGAGAAACAATTGTTTTGTTCTAACAGAGCACATAAGTACTACCGCAAAAGAGGTGGACCAGTACATGATCCGGCCAAGAAGAAGTTATCCGTCAAGACTAGCTGGCCGGTACGAACATATATATGCCAATACAACAAACTATCATACATTAGTTCCTGAATTATGTCTAATGATTGGCCCCTCGTAATTATATCGCAGTGTTACAAACAACCAGCGGGAACCAACTTGTGCGGATATTACGTGTGCGAGATGCTCAGAGTCAACGGGAGGTACCGAACAACCAGTGACCGAGTACGTCAGCATTTCCTTCTTTACAAAGAAACCCAACTACAACACATATTTCACTTAGTAACCTTTTGTTGACTTTGTTGTGCACAGATCCCGAAAATCCCTTATGTTGCACAACGATTCGACGACAGGACTATCTGGAACGTGTGCGCTGACCTCTGCCGATTCATCCGTCGTGATGTCTGCAACGCAAGAGGTCTCTTCTACGACAACCAGAGTGAACTCGCATTGGAAGACAAATTTCAACCTCTCAGAGAGTGGGAGAAAGAACAAATGCAATGAGATGTACACTAATTATATATGTGATGAAACAGCTGTGATATTTGTAATATATGCTTCGTATGTAAACAACGTTTCAATTTATGGTTATGTATTTGATATTTCTTACAGTAATATCATCAATCCGACTATCTCATATGCGTCTATTCGAAAATACGATAATAAATCATACGAAATATAATATCAAATACGATAGAGTACTAATTTTGCTGTTGGAAAATTTGTTTTCCCAAACGGTCCACTTAATTGGACCGCATGCGAAAATCTATCTTCGCATGCGGCTGCTTATATCGGCCGCATGCAAAGATCGGTTTTCGCATGCGGCCGTCATAACTGACCGCATGCGAAGATCGATCTTCGCATGCGGCTGGCTCCGGCCGCATGCGCAAATGGTGATCTTCACAGACCTTTTCGCGCATGCGGCCCGGCCAACTGCATGCGAAGATCGAATCCGCCCGTCTGCAAAAATCCTTTCTATAGTAGTGACATTAGGTACTAACAAAATGTACCATGCACGATGTTTCCTTTATACGATATTATTTAGAAGTGTAAAAATACCTTAGATTGTCAATTTACTGGCTTAAATTTACCTTGTTTATATAAAATACCTTGTTTATGTAGTTTTTGATGGTAGGATATATATCATTTTGGGAGTATCATTTTTGCAAGATGTTGATGAGAAAACATGGTGGCCTGGGAGTTTTAGCTCCAGTGCAGGTCGAAATCTTACTTTCGGGTTCAGGGTGTGCTAGTTGGTTTGATCTTGCAACCAACAAGATATACAATAAAACAATGTTAGTAAATGATAGCCGATTGGTTGGAGGGCCGATGACGTATCGTAGAAGCCTAGCCGATGCACATAATGAATCGGTTATAAGGCATAGGATGCTATACATAAATCAGTTTTAGATTAAGTATAATCATAAACAATTTTCCCTTAACAGGATCAATCCTATAGGTCGAACCCAATCGATGCAACATAAGATTGATGTCTTTTAAAGTCAGTTGTCATATGATTATAAAACCTAAATACTAGCTGATGGATAGATATTGTAGATTAATCCCAAAGCAATCATGATTGGCTGTAGAAATAAATAACATGTAATCACCTATTTAATCTTTTTCTTAGATGTAAGCAATTATAGATCAGACCCAACCGAGATTGTATTAGTTGCTTATAACCAAGATTAGATGAATAAATGATTATATGAACTTATTTCATAGCTGATAAGACGTTTTAGGTTATTTTAGATAACGTATCGGCTAGAACTCTGATACAACTTTATACAAGAATATCAACCTTGATCAAATATACTAAACAAGTTTCAACCTCGACGGATCAGACCTAACCGATGACAACGTGAGATTTGAAGCAAGCTTAACATATTTAAAGGATTGAAACGCTTGTATAAGATGGAAGATATAGCATGTAAAGAAAATTAATAAATGTGAGATAGTTATAACAGGTAAGATCGGCTGAAACCCCGATTCTACCCTTCTTGGCAATCAAGAAGCAGGTTAGCTTTTATAATTCTGAACGCGACTTAGTAGGTCAAACCTAATTGTTGCAACACTAAGTATGGAAAGAAGCATAAAGTCTAAATAATCAAGCCCTTGACTAATTTTCAGGATGATGGATACCTTAGCTAATCTATGTCAATGGGACGATTTAGCCGATACTGATAGAACCTTGGAAAAGGTTTAGCCAATACAAGTAAATCGAGCCATTGAGTTAGACTAACTAAGATATATGACAGCCAACAGTTGTATAAGATAGATTAGAACATGTAAAACGATGCACTAATCCGCTGATACAAGCTGTTGTGACAAGCCATACCTCTTATTGGAGATCGAAGCTGATGTAGCCCAACTCAAAACAAGAACTCGTCGAAGAGTAAAAGTAAAAGTGTGGCGATGCGTCGAAAATGTATTGAACTGTTGTTATTTCTTACAAGACCCTAGGCATATATTTATACCTGAACAAACAAACCTTGTTCATATCGGACATGACTCAACACTTGCCCAATTACAAAATAAACAAACAAATCCTTAGGTGGACTTTTACCATGAAATCTTAAAAGGAAACAACTAAGTCTTATTCCTAATTAATAGATACAATTTTCTCTTTTGGACTCAATCCTGGTTTGGCAATATCTTCAAGTTCCTTCCTGAGTCTGACATAGACTCATGTTACCCGTATCGGCTGACCGAGTCCGATTCTGTATCGGGCGATAAGGCCTCCAGTCGATGCGCTGTTCCATTTTCAGAAACAACCCTATCCCTTTGATTCCGCTTCAGATCTAGCTCCATCTTGCTCCATCTTAGCGTATCTTTATCAAATTTTGCTGTTAACACATGCCCCCTAATTCTGAAGTATAGATCAATATGCTACAAAATTTATCTCTTAGATCCACAAAAATCTAGCGTTTGCATAACTTGACCGTTAAAGACGTGGGCTATAAATAGCAACGGTCTCAGCCCCAGACTTCACGCCGTTAACTTTTCTTCACTGCCTCAATCAACGCCCAAGCTGTGTACTGCCTCTCCCGCAGCTCCAGTGACCTCGTCGACGATGCAAGCTTCTCCGACGGCAACCTCATCGAATCCTCAGCGTTCTTGTTCCTTCAAACTCAATGGTGACCATCATCGATGTCTCCGCGGTTAGTTTCTTTCAAACTTGTACTTCATCGCCTTCTCCTACTTACATCGCCTCAATTCGGATTGAATCTTTTGTCCTAGATCCCCTTTTCCAACAAATTTTCTAATTTATTCTATTCTTCCTCGATTCTAACAGTTGAGAGACCAAATTGCGATCTCTGTTCTTAAGGAACACACCCATTATTTTCTTGGGCCGATGGGAGATTGTTGACGCCAAATCCGTACCGCCGATGAGGATCCGGCGTGCAGACAAACGAAGGCCTGGGAGATCTGCTTAGCTCTAGTGCAGGTCCTAAAATTGATGAAGCGCAGGCGTGCCAGTCAGTTTGATCCTGCCACTGACAAGATATGCAAAATAGCAAAATAAAAGGTCTATCGATCGATAGGCCAATAGGGCAAAAACGTATCGGCCGGTAAGCCGATAGCCAAAACAACCGATCAGCCGATGACATAGATCCAGCCGATGCCGATACCAGCCGATGTAGTTAGGGTTTCAAACCATCGGCCGTATACTGAGCAAACATCTATATAGAGGCGATCGGCTGACGATAACATGATGATATAGCAATGTGATATAACATAATCCAAATATAAAATAAACATTGATCTGAAGATTAAAGCACACATCGGCTAGAGGTCCGATGGCATAAACTCTCAATAAGCAGATAAACAATAAATACTCTGTTGTCATCAGCCAGATCCAATCTGTATGTAAAACTCTTGGGCCGATGCAACGTCCAGATAAGTCATCGGCTGAAACCCCGGTGAAACCCTTATTGGCAATCGACAGGCAGGCTAGAGATTACGGTTCTAATCACGACTTAGCGGCACTAAGTATAAAAAGAAACGCAAGATCTAGACAATCAAACCCTCGACTGATTTTCGGGGTGGTAGATACCTTAGCCAATCTAATCTAGCGAGGCAATTTAGTTAATATCGGCATAAACCCTAAAACGAATCTCGGCCGATACGACTAAATCGAGACGCCAAACCAGATTGACTAAGATATATGATAGTAGGTGCTTACGTTGATGAGATCAGAACGTCGAAGCCCTAGCCCCGACAGCGCAGGCAGCCATAACGAGACTTACCCCTCGCGGGAAGGGCATGAACTCGCCGAAGAAGACGAAAAGTAAAGATTGACAATGCGCTGAAGTTGTATTGATCGTGTGATAAAAAATACATAAACCTCGGGCTTACATATTTATACCCATAGGCTAACAAAGATCCTAACAGAATACGACTCAAACTTTCCTAAAGATAAAAGGAAACAGATAAATTTGTCCTAATTAATAGATACAAGCCACATCCTCCTCAAACTCGGTCTTCTCTGGATAAGATCTTCCCGAATCTAACAAGAATCCGACTGCTGTTAGTGGTTGGTTTAAGATAACACCCATCGGCCGATGTAGAACTCTAGGCCGATACTAACTTCGAGCCGATATGGATCCTGGGCCGATGGGGTCTTCGGGGCTTACCAAAGGTGTTAACAGATCCTTGCTATTTCATCAATGCTGAAACCAATAGGATCCCCTTTAGGCAGACAAATCCTAATCTAGCCGATTGGCAGACAAGTTTTAGATCCTGGCCCTCAAACTTGGATAGATGGAGATATTGGTACAAAAGAATATCTGCCAGCAAGCAGGCTTTATGGGAAGAAGCAGGAATAGCCTAGTGTCTAGCCTTATCTTTAGCCAATATGAAAAAGGATAAACCCATGCTATCATCGGTCTCCTATTTTTGGTCTGATACCCTCAACACCTTTATGTTTAGTCAAGGGCCGATCACACCCACTCTTCTTGACATCAAAATGCTTACCGGCCTGGATATAACCTCATCGGCCAAACCCTTTGGTTTGAAAGTCAGATGTGAACATAAATTATCAACCAAGAACATAGGCGGCTGGTTAGGATATATAGGAAAACACATCGGCACAGGCCCTATTTCAGATAAGGATCATGTAACTTTTTCGAACCTCTGGCTAGAAAGATTTGTCTTTAGTGGATCAATCTATGGTCCGACAACCAATATGCAGCATCTGGCCTAAGCCATAGTGGAAAAAAGAACCTTTCCTGTCAAAAATTTTTTGCTTGGAGCCACAAACCAACTGATGGGTCAAGCAATAGCCAAAATCTTAATGGGCAAACCTGTCGGCTATGGAGGTCCTTGGTGGCTCCTGCAACTTTAGTTAACTCTGTATACCATCAATGTTGCCAAAAGAGCTCCCCTTTATTCATCAAGTTTCCCTTCTGATTACTCTAACGATGAAGAGGCAAGTACCCGCCAATGCATGTCTTTTGGAGAAGCAGCATTGGTTTATCCAGAATCAGGACCATCGGCTGAAGCATTCCAAACCTAGTTTTACCATTTCTATGATGGATTCCCCAAAGAACGCCAGAGTTTGGTTTCCTTATAACAGTTTTACCGACTATGAGCTCCAACCGATCTGAGATTAAATGACTTAAATGATGAAACAGATCCTAGTTCTAGAGACAACTTCGTTTCGGCCATATCACCATGCATACTTTCAACAGGAATATCCCAAGGCCAAAACGTTCAAGTCTCTTATGAATTCTATCATCCTGTATCAGCAGCAAGACAACTAGGTTTGTGTCAACTTCCAATCGGCCTATACTTCACAAGAAAAATCCAAACCAGAGGCACTGTTACATAAGCTCTTTTAATGGACAAGGTACGAAACCTTGAAAGTGCTATATTGGGTTCTGTTGATCATGTCAACATTCACCTCCTGCGCAGTCAATTATTTGATCGATGGTGGAGTGAGTGGAAAAAATATCTCTTTCATCTATCGGCTAGCTTTTACTTGACCACAATCATCCCTTCTATCAGCCCCTAGGTAAATCATTTTCCTTCTTTTCCTAACAATTTCAAATTCTTTACTTTCGTTTAAAACCATCTAACACACCTTCTTTGTAGGCGGCCAGCACTTCTCCTCCTACTAGAAGTGTAAGCGATTAGCCGATCGTGTATGCACCGGCCTTAATGTCTTCAGGAGATTTGGTCCCATCAATCATCGGCTTTGCTGCCCCCTCAGTGGGTTCTTTGCTCCAAGGACAAGTCAGAGAGCCGATTTCCAAGGTTGCCGGAAAATGCAAGCAACCAAACATCAAGAAAATCTCAAAAAAACCAAGAACTTCAACTCCCAAAAAATCTACCGATGATGCCCTTCCTGCCGACTCAGACGTCGAGCAATACCTAAAGGAGGCAGTTATAGATGAAGAAATTGACGAAGTTGTTGCTGAAATGAGCGATGATGAAGATCAAAATTCAGCCAATCAAAGAACAGCCGAGACAGCCGCTCCTAAAAAACCATGTGTTGAAACTGATGTCCAAGCTTCACCCCAACCACGTCATCGCAAGACAATTCGTAAGGTCAAGCTAAAAAGATAAATGGCTTCACATATGATTTTCTTTAACAACCTCCTAACACTTGCCCTTTTATAGTCCAAGACTCTATCGACTATTGCCAAAGATAAACACTTCCCAATGCCCCATTATCTCTAAGTCCTTAAGCTTCTCCAGTTGCAACGGTAAAATTTTAACCACTTGAGTTTTTGAAATCAGTCGATACGATATAACCCGATTTTCACTCCATTTTTAGCCAAGAGCTCCATCGGATTCTCCTCATCGGCTAGCCCGAAGTGAACATGCACCTTCTGTCACTAGCAGCCATCATGGAGAAAACGAACAAACTACTGCTATTGCGCCGATGGCCCAAGTAAGCTTATCAACATATTTTCTATCGAATTAACCTTGCTTATGTTCTGATTAATAATTTTGCTTTATAGAATCTAGCCGATATATTCTAGCCAAGTTAGAGCAAACACGCAAAGAAATTGCCCAAGAGAAGCAGAAGCTAGCCGATCTCCCTAAGGCTATAGAAGACCAAACGACGAAGCTGAAGGTGTCGGCTAAGCACTTGGTGGCTCAAAAAAAGGCCTTGAAGCCAGTTCTAGGAATGGACGCTGATGATATACGAGCCATTGAAGAAGTTGACCAAATTCACCTGCATGCAATATCAACAATCCAAATCTTCTTGGGTTAATGTAATAGTTTGATGCTTTTGATACACTCTGCTTTGAAACATTTGAAACATTTTTGTGTAATTATAACCATCGGCCTCTGAGCCGATTTCATTCCTGCCTTTGTACTTGCGTATTTTTTGAAGTTTTGGTCTAAGGACGATAATATGTATATCGGCCATCTTGAGGCGATGTCATTACACATGGGCTATATCATACATCGACTAAACAACCGATTATGAGTTGATCCAAACATTTGGGTAATATTTCTTCAAATATTTTTCATTTAATGTTTTTCCAAAAACTTCTCCATCAAGTCCTTCAAGCATATATTCATTTTTAGGTACACATTGATGAATCTAATAGGGTCCTTTTCAATTAGGTGACCATTTTTCAAATTTGTTCTCTTTGTCCCTATCGGCAAAATTAGCTTCCAAACAAGTTCTCCCTCTTAGCACAACTTTTTTATTATAATGTCTTGAAACTCTTTCTTTATCTCTTTTGATTTTTTTCCAAAGCACGTAATCGAACTTGCGTCAAATCTTCTAAGTTGTCAATCATCAAACTATGATAATCATCGGCCGATAACTCATTTTGTAAAGAAATCCTTCTTGAGCCGATGTTATTCTCCCAAGGAAAAATATTCTCATGCCTATATACAAGCTGATAAGGTGGTACTAGTGTAGCTCCATGACATGCCATCCAATATGCCCATAGCGAATCGGCCAAAGTAGTATGCCACCTCTTAGGTTGTTCTGCAATCTTCCTCTTAATTAACTTAAATCAAACTTTTGTTAGAAGCTTCAGCTTGTCCATTGGCTTGTGCATAATATGGAGGAGAATTCAATAATTTGATACCCATACTATCGGCAAATTGAACGACCTCATCGGACACAAAGATCGATCCTTAATCTGTTGTTATCGTCTGTGGAATTCCAACCCGATAGATGATATGTTCTTTAACAATTCAATAGCATCTCTGGAGTCAACCTTCTTCAAAGAAATTGCTTCGATCCATTTCGTAAAATAATCTTTTTTTGCCAGAATATACTTATGCCCTTTACTTGATGGTGGATTAATTTGGCCGATCATATCAATTTCCCAACCTTTGAACGGCCATGGCTTGATAATTGGATTAATAGCCGATGCTGGTGCTCTCTGAACTGTTCCAAACTTCTGACAATCTTGACACCCTTTATAATATTTAAAGCAATCTTCCAGCATTGTCGGTCAAAAGTACCTAGCTCTTCGAAGTAACCATTTCATCTTATGGGCCGATTGATGTGTGCCACAAATCCCTTCATGCACTTCACACATAACAACTTTGGCATCTTCCATATTCAAACATTTAGGCAAAACCCCATCAATCGTCCGATAGTATAAATCATCATCAAGCAAGACATACTTCAAAGCCTTATATTTCAATTTCCTTGACACTGATTGAGGAGCACTTTTCAAATAATTGATAACTTCATATCTCCAATCATCGGTATCAACATCTGCAACCTCAATTTCTATATTTTTCAACATCGGCTTATAACCCAATGCATCTTGAGCGAAATCATTGGCTTCAATATTCCGCTCTCTGGCAATATGTTTCATAGTAATCACCTCGAAATTCATAAACTCTTGACACTTTTCATTATATCCTCTCAAGATTTCATTCTTGCATTCATACTCTCTAACAACTGATTGATCACCAACAATGCATCACAATTAATTTCAATTGCATCGATTTCAACTTCTTTCGAAAGCCGCAATCCCTTGAGCACTGCTTCATATTCTACCTAATTATTTGTGTAATAAGGTTTAATTGTAAAAGCAAACTCAAAGCTTGACCCCCGAGGTGATATAATTACCAAGCCGATGCCACAACCATGTATGCAAACAAATCCATCAAAAAATAATGTCCAAGGAATCATCTCAACATACTCAATTGAATTACCTCGGTGCTGAACAATAAAATCGGCTATCGCCTGCCCCTTCATTGCTTTAGCTGATTCATACCGAATATTAAACTCTATTAAAGCAAAATTCCACTTCTCAACTCTACCTTTCAAAACCGGAACCGATAGCATATATTTAACTACATCGGCTTTGCAAACTATCGTGCACTCATTTGAAAGTAGATAATGCCTTAACTTTGTACATGAAAAATACAAACACAAACACAACTTTTCTATAGGGGTGTACCTTGTTTCTGCATCCAAAAGTCTTCTGATAAGATAAAATATAGCTCTTTCTTTTTCTTTAGCCTCTTGAACCAGAACAGAGCCGATAGACTTCTCATCGGTTGATAAGTAAAGCTTGAATGAAATCCCCTTCTGAGATGGCATCAATACTGGAGGTGAACTCAGATATTCCTTGATATTATCCAACGCTTTTTGTTGTTTTTCCCCCACACAAATTCTTGATCGGCTTTCTACTTTAACAATGGAGTAAAAGGCTCAATTCTACCTGACAAATTAGAAATAAATCTTCTTACAAAATTAATCTTGCCGATCAAGGATTGTAACTTGGTTTTATTTTAAGGAGGCTCAATATCTTTGGTGGCATTTATACTCCTTTGCGTTATTTTGATCCCCTTTCATGAACCAGAAAACCAAGGAGCTATCTAGCCGATACACCAAAAGCACATTTGTTAGGATTTATCTTGAAACGATACTTTCTTGTTCTTTCCAATACTTTTTGTAAATCGGTTATATGTCCATCAACCTTTTTAGACTTCACAACCACATTATCAATATAGATTTCAACCAACACGCCGATGAGATCATGAAATATATAATTCATTGCCCTTTGATATGTAGCACCAACACTTTTTAATCCAAAGGTCATAACAACCCACTTATACAAGCCGATGGCACCAGGACACCTAAAAGCAGTTTTATGAATGTCTTTCTTAGCCATAAAAATTCGATTATATCCTGCATTGCCATCCATAAAGCTTATAATCTTATGTCCAGATGCTGCATCAACTAATAAATCAGCAATTGACATTGGGTATTCATCTTTGGGTGTAGCCTTATTCAAATCTTTGAAGTCGATACAAACCCTAAGCTTCCCATTTTTCTTGACCACTGGTACTATGTTTGAAACCCATTCGGTATATCGGCAAGGCCTTATAAAATTGGCATCATAAAGTCTTATAATCTCTGCCTTGATAGCATCATACATCTCCAGTTTGAATCGTCTCTAAGGTTGTTTATATGTCCGATATCTTGGTTTGATTGGGAGTCGATGTTCTACAATAAATCGGCTAAGTCCTGGCATTTCATGATATTCCCAGGCAAAACAATCCTTATATTCTTTTAACAATTTAATCAATTCCTTTTTGAACTCATTTGGCAATTTAGCACTTACAAATATTGGCCTTGGCCTATCACCATCTCCAATATCTATCTCTTCTAACTCATTGGCCGACATAAACCCTTGCCTCAATTTACCTTCTAAATCATCTATTGTATCTTTTACATAAGTATTGGAGCCGTCTCCTATGTGTTCATAGCAAAAGTTGCGTTCTCCATCACCGATTGGCTGTATATCAGAATCAGATACTTTTAAATAATCTCCTTCCGATACTTTTCCTGAGAAACAATCAACTCCCTCCATCTCCCAAATAGATAAATCGGCAATAGTAACATTTACTGACCTGTCGGCTTGCACAATTTCTACCTGGTCTCCTTGCCACTGAATCAGACTTTGATGCATCGTTGAAGGAATGCAACAGTTAGCATGCATCCAATTCCTTCCCAATAGCAAACTATATGATCTTTTTTTATCAATGACAAAAAATGTGGTTGAAATTGTTTTGCTGCCTACTATCAACTCAACATTCAAGACCCCTTTTGTCTTAGATGAATTGTCTCCAAAAGTCTTTTAGTACCATATTGGTATTGATCAAATCCTCTAAAGTTTTACCAAGCTTCTTGAATATGGTATATGACATCAAATTTACAACTGCTCCCCCATCAACTAACATTTTGGACATTGTCTTCCCATTGACAAATCCTTTGACGTATAATGGCCTCAGATGCCGATGCTCATTGTCCTCATGTTTCTCAAAAACAGCTTGCTCTAGTGATAATGTTAACTTTGCCAATGATTTTTCAACACATTCATCGGCTGAATGTATGCTATACTCCGCTGGTAACACAAACACCATATTGATTGAAGATGAGGCTATAGCTTTACCCTTGGCAGATCCTTTGACAGAATAATAAGGCAAGAAAGAAAACCAGGTAAATGCCGATCCAGATAAGGACAATGGAAAAAGTGTAACCCTCAAAGCTTCAACAGTCAATGCCTCCGCACATTGTGCTAAGAATCGGCTGACATGTTCATATATTGAAACATTTTCTTGCCCTGAAAACTTTGAGAAATCTGGAATCTTGTACCGGTTTGGTAAAGGAACCTTATCAAAATATTCTGGGTATGGATACCGATACATAATTTCACTATCCTTGGGTTTAAGTCCAAATTGCTCCCTTACCACTTCTGCAATCATATCGGCCCATTGCTGCTGCTGTCCATTACCTTCATATTGTGGTATTTGCTCATAGTTATTGAACTGAGACTGATATTGGTGTGGTGGAACAAGTTCTAGCCGATACTGATGTGGTGAGATTGGTTGGTATTGAGAATTCACATTCTGACCCAAGTATGTTTGGTGCGATTGATATTGAAAATTTTGTGGCACCTCATGCACATATTGTGGTCCAATTGGTGGTTGTGACAAAATCAGCTGCTGAACAGGTTGTTGAGCTATTTGTTCCCCCATCGGTTGCAAATTTTGAAATATTCCAGCCAATGGTGGTTGTATACTCCTTGTCAATCATGAAGCCTAATTTTGTACTGTCTGCTGAGATGTTTGCCCCCATGTGCTGGTTGTTGTTGCATCCCCAATGAAGAATTTGGAATTTCAGTCTTGATGGTTCTGTAAGGGGAAACACATTGTTTGGGACGTATATTGGTCCTTTGGCTTTTTTCTGAGCTATGGTTCCATCCATCACCTTTTTGACCACATTTGTTAATGTATTTACTAACACATTTGATTGGTTGATCAAAGCATGATGTACAGCATAATCAATTCTATCTTGCAGAGACATCTTGTCATCAATTACTGGCTCTTCAGCTTTTGCTTTGACCTCTTGTGTACTAGTTTCTGCTTCAGGCTTCAAAAAAATTACTTTTCCTTTTTGTATCACTTTTCCTTGCTGAGTAACACTGAAGGATTCCAAATACATCTTCTAAAAAGGTTGTGTTAGCTGTTCCATCTCTGCCTTCTGCTCCTCAGACAATTGTTCAATTGTAACCGGGATGATGTTCTCTTCTGTCAGTTCAGCAGGCATGATGAAATCTTGAAACTCATGTCTCATTAGGCGTGCCAAAAGCGTGTTGACGAGAAAACACAATGGCCTAGGAGTTTTGCTTAGCTCCAGTGCAGGTCCAAATCTTACTTTCGGGTTCAGGGCGTGCCAGTTGGTTTGATCCGGCAACCAACAAGATATACAATAAAACAATGTTAGTAAACGATAGCCGATCGGCTAGAGGGCCAATGACGTATCGTGGAAGCCTAGCCTACACACAGAATGAATCGGCTGTAAGGTAGAGGATGCTATACATAAACTAGATTTAGATTAACTATAATCATAAATAATTTTCCCTTAACAGGATCAATCCTATAGGTCCGACCCAACCGATGCAGCATAAGATTGATGTCTTTTAAAGTTAGTCATCATATGATTATAAAACCTAAATACTATCTGATGGATAGATATTGTAGATTAATCCCAAAGCAAGCATGATCGGCTGTAGAAATAAATAACATGTAATCAACTATTTAATATTTTTCTTAGATGTAAGCAATTATAGATCGGACCCAATCGAGACAGTATTAGTTGCTTATAACCAAGATCAAATGAATAAATGATTATATGAACTTATTTCATAGCCGATAAGACATTTTAGGTTATTTTAGATAACGTATCGGCTAGAACTCCAATACAGCCTTATACAAGAATATCAACCTTGATCAAATATACTAAACAAGTTTTAACCTCGACAGATCAGATATGAATTTGGTAATATAATAGATGTATCGTTTTCTCATTTGCCTAAATATCATGTTATAGGAAAAAGGGGTTAGAGAAATATCATGCACTAAATGTCATGTATGGTTATTATTGAAAATTTTAATTTGGTAAAAAATGCAACATACATATTATACGTATTGTGTACCAACCTAATCTTTTCTCCCTATAGTAAGCATTCATTTGGTTAAGGTTAGATACATTTTGTAGCACGAATCTTGGAACAAATCAATGGTGTAGATTGTGGATACATATAAACCCGAGTGCAAAATTGCATTTTCATATATATATATATATATATATATATATATATATATATATAGGAGTTGGAATTTGTGCACTCGGGTTCACATGCACCCACAATCTACACCTTATATATGGCTTGCACGAATCTTAGGGTAGATATATTAGGTGCCAACAAAATATACCATGCATGATATTTCGTTTATATGATATTATTTACAAGTGTAAAATATCTTGTTTATGTAGTTTTTGTATTTTTTGTATGAAAAACACTGAGGTTGTCAATTTACCAGCTTAAATTTACCTTGTTTATATAAAATACCTTGTTTATGTAGTTTTTGATGGTAGGATATATATCATTTTGGGAGTATTAATTTCGCAGGATATTAATTTGGTAATATAATACATGTATCATTTTGTCATTATTACTTATATCATGTTATAAAAAAGCGGTTAGAGAAATACCATGCACTAAATATCATATATGGTTATTATTAAAAAAAATTATTTGGTAAAGAATGCAACATACATGTTATAAGCATTGTATACCAACCTAATGTTTTCTTCCTATGGTAAGCATTCATTTGGTTAAGGTTAGGTACATTTTGTAGCATGAATCTTGGAACAGATCAATGGTGTAGATTGTGAGTATATGCGAACCTATATATATATATATATATATATATATATATATATATATATGTATGTATATATATATATGGAAGTTTGCACTCGGGTTCACATGTACCCACAATCTACATCGTTGATATGTTCCAAGATTCGTGCTACAAAATGTACCTAACCTTAACCAAATGAATGTTTATTATAGGGAGAAAAGATTAGGTTGATGTGTGTGTGTGAGCGTGCAGTGGATTGGTAGTAAATAAATTACTGATGTGGGAGGGAGCGAGGTAGGTGTATTTGGTAGTTGATACAGTAAAAAAAATTACTACTCCCATTGTGTGATCGAGGGGGTGCGTGGTTGGGGGGTGTGGTCGGAGCCTCGGAGGCGCAGGACCAGGTTGGTAGTGCACTACGCGCATAGTTCTTGTATAAAATAAGCATATTTGAATTTTAATTTTAGTTCAAAGAAAGTAAAGGAAAATTGGAGATCATGAGAGAGAGAGAGCACATTTGTATAATCAGCTCAAAAAAACAAACGCGGGATAGCACAATCAACTTATTATTACTGCCTAGCAATGAACTTTCAGAAATATGAGTTTTCGTATTTTCTAGCTTCCCCATAAGAGTGCAGTTAAAACACGATCATATGCCCTTCCACGTCAAATAGATATATCACTGAGATAAGCTACCTTTTCACTTTTTGGTGTCTTCCACACACTCTTTGAGCTGATTAGTTGTAATATCACTATCAGTTTTATCCATTACAGATTTGATCCACAACAAAATTTCGTGCATTACATGTTTGACTATGGTCAGGTGACACACACAAACAAAAACATCAATTTAAAAATGAAAGAAACATATGCACCTTGTTTAAAAGAAGATCTGCAAAATATGTTTGAGTAAATAGCATAGAGAGTCCTTGTTTAGCATGATGTGGCCGTCAAGATCCAATGCAACAAACTGAACATACCTAGCTTGGCCATGTAGCAATCCAGCTAAACCATTCAGTGAAGCTGCAAAAGAAAGATAAAGATCTGACGGAGTACTTTAAACGTGTAAATAAATGAATTTCATTAGTGTGGGATGAAGAGGTCAATGCCCATAGATGAGTCATTAGAGAGAGAGAGAGATATTATAACTGATAACACAAGGGCCTTTGTACAATTGTGCAAAAATCCTGAAGCTAACAGACTACAAGGTTTTCCATGGCAAATTATGAGGCTATCTTATACTATCACCACAACTACTTGTACCTCGCAGATAGAGATTCAGCTCTCATGATCACCGTACAACTAATTATATTAAGGCCACATTGACACCAGGATTTTCTTATACATACAATAGATAGATAGTCTCAATATCATAGGTTTGATGCTCATATACAACAAAATGCACTCACACTACCATGAATTTCATAGGACTAAGATGTCCATGAGTAGCAGCAGATCCTTCACAACAAGTCAACAACAGTTCAACCAATGAAGAACTCAGCAAAAATAGTTATTCTTAGTTCTTTTCCTAGTTCATACTTCCTTAAAAATATCCTGCATAATTGCTAGTTTGGTTTACCATTACTAATTGGTTTATCTGTGCATACTAATATATCTCCGATACATAGTAATCACAGTGAAGCAAATCAAAGGCTTGAAGTGGCATTTAGTGCAATAGTGAATTCCAAAATTGTAATATATAAAAAAGACACAAGCATGATGCAGCAGACAACAGTTATCTGTTGGAGGTTTAGAACAATGGTAGCAACACTAAGAAGAAAAATCAAAAGTTGAACAAAAGAAATAATAAGTACCAGATATCCAGTATGAGCACTGACATTTTGACCTTCGTGATCACTGGAAAAAACCAGGTCTGTATGAGGGAAAAGAAATCAAACCGAGTCTTTCAGAAACAAATATAGAAATTTAAACAAGATGGAATAAATTACGTGTTTTTGTTACACATAGTTGCATCAACCCAAGCATTTTGACACCATCAAACCCAAGCATATGTGAAAATTCTGCTCCATAATCCAGTGCATTATCACCTGCTATAGTTTTCCAATCCTTGAAGATCCTTTAGAGAACCAGAAAATAGGATTATGGCTATTGCAGTTAAAAGAATGTACAGGTTGCTATTGCAGTTAAAAGAAGTAACACGTTGAAAAATCTATAGAATAATTAATGCAATTTTAGAGGCAATGTAAATCCCAAGCATACTCTAGTTTTGGCATTCCTTTCCCGTAAGCCTTTTGAACCTCACTCCCAACCTGAAAATAAGTGTTAAAATAGAAATTCTCAATCAATTAATTATGGAGGGCCTAGAAAGAATTACAAACAACAGAAAAATATATTTTTGTTAATTTATTTTGACATGCACCATCTCCGAATTAAATATACCTTCAAATAAGTGGCAACAGACTATGTTTTTATTTCAGATGAGTGATATGCTACAAACTAAGAAACAAGAAAAGAATAAGGGTACCAGCTACCTAGTGCCATCACTCATGTGGTAAACTGTTATCGAATGAGTAGTTACAGGGAGAAAATCGATTGCCAGATGAGGGAGAGCATCAATTGCCTTAGACACATGATCTGCACCAGTTTTTCGCAAACAAAACCTGCATCAGTAATTGTGTATCATAAGTCAATTGAACGAGAGCTAAGTAGACAAGTGGGTAAGTCCAAATCTGTAATGTAGAACTCATCTGAAATACTTATCAAGTGGGTAAGTCCAAAGATTGACTACACAAGAAACTCAAGTCAACTTATCAAAGATGAATAGTTACAGAGTATATATCATTCTCCAAGGCAGGATTAAGAAAATTCAAGTTACTCTATCTGCATTCATAGCCATAACCTGCAAATACTTTACTCCTTTGCCAAATATAACAGCAGCTCCAAGGGCTGTTGTCTGGAAGAAGATGAGCAAAGAACTAAAGATGCGCCCCATACATATTATAATATCAGCATCGAAGTAAGAATCATATGCTACATGCTCTAGAACCTTAAGAAATTTCAAGTAATCGAATACAATCAGTTCTGTTATTCCTATAATTTCAAGCTTCATACAGTGAACTAAGTTAGTTCCTTTTTTTCATCACAATACTATACCTATAGAGTACCCAATATGATAATGTATTAGAAAAACTAAAAGATAAGCAGTGCACCCACAAACTACTTCATTTGTTGTAAAACGAAAAGAATGAACAGTGAAATATGAAATTCTCCTCTCTTCCCATTGATCTCAAATTTCCCATTATATAGGAAGATTACAAGCCTAGGATTCTAGGCATTAGTGTATTACATCAATTAGCAATAAAGTTGATTTATGCTTATAAATATATGGCTGTTACAAAGGATTCAAATTCTCTTGATAGTTGCCTTTGGCTGTCATTTGATGAGATCAAATAATGGCCAAAAAGTGCCTCTTTTATAACACTTCCCCTTTTGATCGAGTCCATCTTGAGATCAACATGTTCTTTAATTCCTTTGAAAAACCTTGTGGGAAAAATAGAAATAATTTGGCTGGTGATTGCTCTATCATAATCCTGTAAGGTTTAAGGAGTAATCTATGCCTTGTTTTATCTCTAGAAAAAGCCATATGAGGAAAACATGAGATAAGGCATATGCTTACATCAGACATTGTCTCATTAAAAACTTTGTATGAGAAAACCTGATGGTAAAAACTCATAAAACAAAAGAGTACAATGTGAAGCGTTTAACAAGATCCATCATTCAGAGAGTCTCCCCCTGAAACTTGCAAGTCTCTAAGCCGTCTCATACCAATTCCCTTGACTTATTTCTCGAACGAGGAAGCAGGTAAGGACTTAGTGAAGAGATCTGTCAGATTATCACAAGACTTTGTCTGTAATATGTTTATTTCTCCACCTTGCTGAAGCTCATGGGGATAAAACAACTTACGAGCAATATTTTTGGTGATGTTGCTCTTGATGTAACCTGTTTGCATCTGTGTAATACAAGCAACATTATCTTCATAGATAATGGTAGGTGATTATGAGGAACCAATATCACAAGATTGTTCAATGTGGTTTATCATTCTTTGGAGCCACACACATTCATGTGATGCTTCAAATAGTGCGATGATTTCAAAATGATTTGTGGAGGTAGCTACTAATGTTTGTTTAGATGACTTTCATGATATGGCAGTTCCTCCATAAAGGAATACAAAACTTGTCTGTGATCTGGCATTGTGGGGATCAGACATATAGCCCGCATCAATGTACCCTACCAAGTTAGGATCATCAGTTTTCTAGAAAAATAAGCCAATATCCTTCGTGCCATTTAGGTACCTAAGGATTTGTTTTCCTCCGGTCCAATGACGCTTAGTTGGGGCAACACTATGTTTTGCCAATAGATTTACAGGAAATGTAATGACAGGCCTGGTACTATTTGCAAGGTACATGAATGCTCCGATGAGACTGAGATAGGGATATTCTTGTCCTAATATCTCTTCTCCTTCCTCTCGTGGTCGAAAAATGTCCTTTTCTTTATCGAGAGATCGAACAACCATGGGGGTTTTATTTGGGTATACTTTGTTCATATTGAATTTCTCCAATAATTTCTAGACACAGACAGATTGATGCACTAAAATTCCTGAGTGAAGGTGCTCGATTTGCAAACCTAACCAAAATATGGTTTTACCCAAATCCTTCATTTCAAACTCCGTCTTAAGATGAGTGCGGGCTTCATCAATATCTTGTATGTTACCAATGATATTCAAACCATCTACATACACTGATATGATGCAAAATCCTATGGAGGATCTTTTGATAAAGATGCATGGTTATCATCATTATTTGAATAACCCTTCTATAGAAGGTACTCTCTCAGTCGGTTGTACCACATTCTACCTGACTGTTTAAGACCATAGAGTGATCTTTTGAGCTTTACACAATACATATTGTGATTTGTGCTATCATTCGGTATAGGGATCCCATCAGGGACCCTCATATATATGTCCGAATCTAGTGACCCATATAAATATGTTGTCACGACATCCATCAACTGTATAGATAGACGCTTTTGGGTTGCCACTGATATCAAGTATCAGAACAAAATTCCACTCAAGACTGGAGAATATGTTTCATTGAAATCAATACTGGGTCTCTGCGTGAACCCTTGTGCTACAAGCCTCGCCTTATATCTCGCCACCTCATTGTTCTTATTTCGCTTCCGGATGAAAACCCATTTGAAACCCACAGGGAAGGTTTTTGGAGGTGTAGGTATTACTGATGAGAATACCTCTCTTTTATTGAGGGAGGCTAATTTTGCTTCAATTGCTTCCTTCCATTTGTTCCAGTCCGAGCGCTTCTTGCACTCTACCATGGATTTTGAATCTGGATCATTTTGGATGGTATCTGCAACTGATGAGGCAAAGTATATGTGGACAATTGTAGTCTTACGGTCAAATGATTCTCCAGACTCAACATAGTTTATGGAAATTTCATGTACCCCAGTTGACGGCTCAGTATTTCCCAATATAACCACGTCGGGGTGTCCCAATGTTCCATCATCAGAAATTGAGTGCACTGTTGATGTGGGAAGTGGATTGGATAAATCCACTTGGTGTCGCTCAACTTGAGGTTGAGTTTCATTTACTATGTCAGAGGATTCTTTCCTCTGTTTCCTCGTGCGCTTGCGAGGATTTGCCGTACTTCTCTCACTCTCTTTTGAGGAAGGGAGTTGAATAGTTTTGTTTGGTACCTCTATTCTTTCTAGCACATTCCTTGCAGGAATGTATGATTTTGTAACACTTTTACTCACAGTAAATGAGTCGGCAAATTATTTGCAGCAACCTGCAAATCAATGATCCTTTGAACTTAAAGTTCAGATTTTGTGTTATGAGGATCCTCATTTAGGGTGTCAAAGGCATCCCAATTTATTTTCGGGCATTCAGTGTGATACTTGAATTCTCTCCTAATGCCGGGAAATGTCCTTCATTGAAGATACAATCAGCGTACCAGGCTGTGAGTGAATCCCCTGTAAGGGGCTCTAGGTATTTAATGATCGACGGAGATAAATACCCCACATAGATCCCTATTTTCCTGTGAGGGCCCATTGATGTACGCTTTGGTGGTGAGATTGGTACGTATACAGCGCAACCGAATTTCCACAGATGGGAAATACTAGGACGATCACCACGAACCAATTGCAGCGGGGAACCTATATGGTATGCAGTTGGACGCAATTGTATTAAGTCACTAGCATGTAAGACTGCGTGACCCCAACATGAGGTTGGTAGGTTACAATTTTGCAATAGTGGTATGACAATAGGCTTTATTCTCTTGATAAGAGATTCAGCTAAACCATTCTGTGTGTGAACGTATGGTACAGAATGTTGAACTTCAATTCCTAAAGCCATACAATAATCATTGAAGGCTTTGGAAGAAAATTCTACAGCGTTGTCCAATCTGATTGATTTTATTTGGTGTTCAGGTGGACTTGCTCTAAGTCTAATGACTTGTGCAATCGATTTTGCAAATGCATGGTTCTGTGTCGATAATAAACACATATGAGACCATGAAGTATCTAAATGGTCCAAATAATGGTTGAATGGGGCCACAAATGTCACCTTGAATGCATTCAAGAAAGTTTAGTGGTTCAACCTTTATTTTAAGATGTGAGGGTTTCAAAATTAATTTCCCAGTTGCACATGAGATGCACACAAAATCTGAGGATTCAGGGAATTTTCTATCACTCATACCATGTCCACTTGAATTGCTCATGATTTTTCTCGTCATCCCGATGCCAGGATGGCCAAGGCGTTCATGCCAAGTTTTAAATATATCCACATTCTAAAAAATCACTTTGTATGCAACAAAAGGTATGAGTTTGATGTATGTGTAGTACAATCCAGACGGGAAAAAAGGCACCTTTTCAAGTGTTTGTTTGCCATATCCAGTATCTTTTGTCAAGAGGAGGAACTCCTCATTGTTTTCTTCATGTGTTTCCACATGAATCCCATTTTTTCTAATATCTCTATAACTTAGCACGGTACGTATTGAATCGGGATACAATAATGCTTCCTCAATATTTATTTGTGTACCCATTGGAAGTATGATAGTGGCTCTACCGGAACCAACAATCATAGCATCGCGTCCTGCGATGGTCAAAACTTGTCCTTTTCTCTTATTGAGAGTTTGGAAAAACTTGACTTCCCTAAGTATATAGTGTTAGTGGTACAACTGTCCACTAGGCATATCTCTTCTTCCATTGGATTGGCTCCCGTAACAATCTATATAATGCAAAATTTAAATTCATAAGAAAAAAAGCAAAATATAGAAAAACCCATAGGCATATACTAATATAGCAGGTGCGATATTACAATTGCTAAATAGAGCAACAACATCACGTCTTTATTACAATGATTACTTTTGCAAATTTAAATTAAAGTTATGGAACCTATTTGAGGTCTCCAAAAATGTCATTGGAAGCATATTCCATGAGCATGTCGTTGATGTCCATAGAGCCTTCCTCTTCTCTTGGCGGAGTGTTGGTTTTGCTCGGTCCCGCTCCTTCAGGGATGGGGTCCATAGCTCAAGTGTCCAGCACTTGAGAGGCGAAGCGTGCTTCATACTTTTGGGTGTTCTCTGTATGACCCATGGACTTCATGTATAGATCAACAAAGTGCTTAGGGGTCCTACACTTCTTAGCAATATGATTGTAGCAACCACACCTGAAGCAGGTGGTCTTGTTGCCACTATCAATTTTGGGCTTAGAAATGTCTTTCCCCTTTTGGGCGTTCCCACATGGCTTTTTGGTTCTCTTGCACTTGCCCTTGCCTGAAGAATTTTCAGTCTGTGTATTTCCATTCGGGACATTTTTCTTCACATTCGCATGAACTTCAGGCAGTGGTGTAGTGCCCAACGGGCGCTGGTTTGAGTTCCATACAGTGAGCTCATGGTTCTTTTTAGTCTGTTTCAATGTCTAAATGAGTGAAGAGTAGGCTGTGAAATTCTTCTCACGATATTGTTGAGTAATGATCCTTTCTGACGGGAGCATTGTAGACAGAGTCTTCTCAATTTCCTCCGCTTTAGAAGGTTCATTCTCACAAACCGGAGCTTAGAGCATATCTTATGAACAGCATGGTTGAACTCGTCTACAGTTTTGTAATCCTGTAGGCGCAAGTGGTTCCACTCATGCCTTGCCTCTGGGAGGATAATCGCTTTATGCTGTTCATATCGATTTTCGAGAGATGTCCACAAAGCGTGTGGGTCCTCCTCATACATGAACTCCATTTTCAAATCCTGATAGATATGATTCCTTATCAATTTCAAGGCGGAGTATTTAGACTTGTTAGAGGGGTTAACGCTCCCTTCAGCTGTTTCATCTATACATCTGTATAGTCCATTTATCGACAGATTCACTTTGAGATGCATCGCCCAAATAGGAAAATTAGAACCATCAAGAGCGAGGATATCAAACTCTTTGGTTGCCATCTCACCTACATTGTGATTGCCATAATTTTGTGAAATTATGGCATATTTGCATTAAATAAAAAATAGGGCGATAAAATAAATTTTGCAAAGTAATTGTAAAATAAAGGACATGGAAATGCATAGAGTGCTAAAACAAACTCATATTTACAATAATAGAGAGTTATAGGGTGCTGAGAGCAAATGTATAGTCTCTAATTATTTGTGAAAAGTAAATTGACCAAAGGTCAGGTACTAAAATGTAAATTCAGGAAATATAAAGATAACTAGGCGGTGGGCTGAGATAATCTCGGTTTCGGCCCACCGCTGCTTTTGGTCCAAGAGGCCGGGGAGTGGGGGGAGGCTGGCTCGGCAGCCCACAAGCGTGGGCCGCTAATGGGTCGGCCTGGCCTGACCAGCTAAAAAAGGGAGGGGGGTGCGGTTAGGGTTTTCCTAACCCATCCCCCACACACCACCACTGTTGCTTCCTGCCATGGAGGAGGCTGCCATCGGGCTGCTAATGGGCTGAGAAGGGCGACAAAGAGGACAAGTTCGACTTCGACATCAACAAGGCCGATAAAATATTTGATCTACTATTGCAGGAAAAGCAGATACAGCTGCCAGTAGGTCATGTGCTGCCATCGGCCGAGGAAATAAAGAAGAGAAGATATTGCAAGTGGCACAACACATATTCTCATCACACTAACGAATGCAAGATCTTCCGGCAACAGATTCAATCGGCCATCGAACAAGGCAGGAATAAGATTGATGAAGCCAAGCGCCCGATGAAGATAGAAAGACACCCGTTCCCAATCAACATGGTGCGGGCAGATAGGGCCGATAGCGACCTCATCAGACCTTAGAAGGCCTGATCAAGAAGTACCAGTAGAGGCGGGAGGAGCAAGCACAAGATTACTCTGACCAAGACAGATCCTATGATCCTCATTGGGAGTGCGAGTTTTTCCGGTTCTGTTGGAATGAAGGAATGAGGTTGCCAACAATCCAAGAGTGTCCTGCATGCAACGACATAGAAGACTCTCACCAGGGCAGCTCAAGTAGACAAGCGCATCAGCCGATCAAGCAGAAGAAATCTGTACATGAGAGGCTAGGGCTGATGCACCACGATCGCCGGACTAAAGATGACGAGCAATCCCAGAACCCTCAGTGGTGCCCAAGTGACGTATTTAGCAAAACTCAAAAATGACGGGTTCAGAGGCTGAGGCAGAAGGAGCAAATCTAGGAGCAGTAGGCAGCAATCGCCCATCGGCGCACCAAGACTAAAAAAGAATGGAGGATAAAATCTATAGTGGTCAAGACCGATGAGGGTGCCACAAAATCAACACAAGCTCCTGCGTCTGTGAAAGGTAAAGGCATAGCATCGGTTTCTGTTAACATGGTTTTCGTATTGCCAGCAGAGTACAGCGTACAGATGGCCGATGAGGCAGTAGCCGACGATGAGATAGAGCAATCTTCGGCTAGGCTGCAGTTGTCACCAGACCAAGCCGTGTTCGACAAGCCGGCCGACACCAGCTACAGGCACCTCCGGCCGTTGTACATCAAGGGATTCGTCAATGGACGGCCGATGACGAAGATGCTAGTTGATGGCGGCGCGGTAGTAAACTTAATGCCATATACAACTTTCAGGAAGCTTGGAAAAGTACCTGAAGACCTCATCAAGACCAATATGGTGTTAAAGGACTTTGGCGGCAACGCATCTGAGGCAAAAGGGGTGTTGAATGTGGAGCTCACAGTGGGCAACAAAACAATACCTACCACCTTTTTTGTCTTCGATGGAAAGGGTTCCTACAGCCTGTTGTTGGGACGCGATTGGATCCACGCAAATTGTTGCGTCCCTTCAACAATGCATCAGTGCCTCATTCAATGGCAAGGGGACCAAGTCGAGATCGTGCAGGCCGATAGGTCAGTACACGTGGCAAGTGCCGATCTTGCAGTATGGGAAATGGAAGGAATTGATTGACTGTCCGGACGAGTTTGGGAGGCCGATTTCTTAAAGGTAACTCACTGTGACATTGAGCCGATCGAAGATCAAGACAAGCAGTTACTTTAACAAAGGTGTAACATCCACTGGCCAAGATGAACAAGCTAGTCCCTACACAGATGATGCGGTGGATGAATTAGATGGAAAACTAGGACAAGGCTTTACGTCGGCCGATGAACTTGAAGAGGTTGACATAGGAATAGGTGATAGGCCTAGGCCGACGTATGTAAGTGCTAACCTGCCAAGGGATTATAAGAATAATTTGATAAATCTTTTGAAATAATTCATGGACTGTTTTGCATGGGAATATCATGAGATGCCAGGATTAAGCCAATCGATTGTAGAACATCGGTTACCTATCAAACCAGGCTATCGGCCATTTAAACAAGCTCCTAGGAGATTTAAGGCCGATATGCATGAAGCTATCAAGGCAGAGATCACCAGACTTTACGACGCCAACTTTATCAGACCCTGCCGATATGCGGAGTGGGTTTCCAACATAGTTCCAGTATTGAAGAAAAACGGCAAGCTCAGGGTGTGTATTGATTTTAGAGATTTAAACAAAGTAACGCCAAAAGACGAGTACCCTATGCCGTTGACCAATTTGCTAGTTGATGCTGCATCTGGACACAAGATCATCAGCTTTATGGACGGAAACGCAGGCTATAACCAGATTTTCATGGCTCAGGAAGATATTCACAAGATAGCTTTCAGGTGTCTAGGGGCAATCGGCTTATACGAGTGGGTTGTTATGACATTTGGCTTAAAAAACGATGGAGTCACTTATCAGAGGGCTATGAATTATATTTTTCACGATCTTATTGGCTCTTTGATTGAGGTTTACAACGATGATGTCATCGTAAAGTCGAAAGAGTACGATGTGCACCTGGCCGATTTACGCAAGGTACTAGAAAGAGCAAGGAAATATGGCCTAAAGATGAACCCTAACAAGTATGCCTTTGGCGTATCGGCCGGTCAGTTTTTGGGTTTCTTGGTCCACGAAAGAGGAATTGAGATTACACAGAAGAACATTGATGCTATAAAAAAGTTCAAGCCTCCAGATAACAAGACCAAGTTACAATCTCTGCTTGGCAAGATCAACTTTGTCCGGCGTTTTATATCAAACCTGTCAGGCAGGATAGAGCCGTTCACTCCATTATTGAAGACGAAGGACGATCAAGAATTTACATGGGGTGATAAGCAACAAAAGGCATTGGACGGTATCAAAGAATATTTGAGTTCCCCACCAGTTCTAATTCCTCCACAAAAGGGAGTTCCATTCAGGCTGTACTTATCGGCCGATGAGAAGTCTATCGGTTCAGTCTTGGTTCAGGACATTGACGGCAAAGAAAGGGTTATTTTCTATCTCAGCAGGAGATTGTTGGATGCCGAAACAAGGTACACGCCAGTGGAGAAGTTATGTCTATGCTTATATTTTTCATGTACTAAGTTGAGGCATTATTTACTTTTCAATGAGTGCATCATGGTAAGTAAGGCCGATGTGATGAAAATACATGCTATCGGCCCCCTTGTTGAAAGGGAGAATTGGGAAGTGGATTTTTGCCTTAATAGAGTTTGACCTCAGGTATGAATCGGCCAAAGCGATCAAAGGACAAGCCCTGGCCGATTTCATTGTTCAACATAGAGATGATTCAATTGCATATTCATATATTGTGCCATGGACGTTGTATTTTGATGGATCTGTTTGCAGACAAGGATGCAGTATCGGCCTAGTTATCATATCCCCTCGGGGGGCAAGCTTTGAGTTCGCGTTTACTATCAAGCCTTATTATACTAACAACCAAGCGGAATACGAAGCCGTTCTTAAGGGTTTGCAGTTATTACAAGAGGTCGAGGCCGATTCCATGAAAATTATTGGTGATTCACAGTTGGTCATCAATCAACTTTCTGGGGAATATGAATGCAATAATAATATTCTCAGGGTTTACAATGAAGAGTGCAAGGAGTTGCTACAAGCTTTCAAGATTGTGACGATGAGGCATATACCCAGGAAGCAAAACTTCGAGGCCAATGATTTAGCTCAGGGGGCATCAGGATACAGGCCGATGGCGAAAGATGTTCAGGTTCAAATTGCAACCGTGGATGCCGATGACTGGAGGTTTGCTATCACCGAATATTTGAGAAATCCTTCTCAATCGGTGTCACGAAAGATGAAATACAAAGTTTTACATTATGTCTTGCTAGATGATGATCTATACTATCGGACGATTGATGGTGTCTTGCTAAAGTGCTTGAGTTTAGAGGAAGCCAAAGTTGTTATGAGTGAGGTCCATGAAGGGATTTGTGGAATACATCAATCGGCCCATAAAATGAGATAGGTTTTGAAGCGTGTTAGATATTTTTGGCCGACAATGCTAGAGGATTGTTTCAAGTACTATAAAGGATGTCAAGATTGTCAAAAGTTTGGAGCAATTCAGAGAGCACCGGCATCAGCTATGCATCGAATCATAAAGTCGTGGCCGTTTCGTGGATGGGGTATAGATATGATCGGACAGATTAACCCACCATCAAGCAAAGGACACAAGTATATTTTAGTGGCTATAGACTACTTCACAAAGTGGGTTGAGGCCATCCCTCTTAAGAAGGTTGATTGCAAGGATGCCATCCAGTTTGTCAAGGAGCATATGATATACCGGTTTGGACTACCACAGACATTGACTACAGATCAAGGATCAATCTTCATGTCCGATGGGCATCAAGCTGTTGAATTCTTCTCCATATTATGCGCAGGCTAATGGGCAGGCAGAAGCTTCTAACAAGACTATAATCAAGTTGATCAAGAGGAAAATTGACGAACAGCCGAGACGGTGGCATACCACGCTGGCCAATTCCCTTTGGGCGTATCAGATGGCTTGTCATGGTGCAACTCAAGTGCCGCCTTACCAGCTGGTTTATGGCATGAAGCTGTGCTGCCGTGGGAGACCAACATCGGCTCAAGAAGGATTGCATTTGCAAGACGAGTTGACAGCCGATGACTACCACAATCTTATGGTTGATGAGTTAGATGATTTGGCACACGTCCGATTGCGGGCCTTGGAAAAAATAAAGCGAGATAAAGATCGAGTTGCTCGTCATTATAACAAAAAGGTTGTAGCCAAGTCATTTGAGGAAGGGGATCTTGTTTGGAAATTAATACTGCCGATCGGTTCCAGAGATAACAAATTCGGCAAGTGGTCACCTAATTGGGAAGGTCCTTTTCAGATTCATCGATGTGTTCCTCGCAATGCTTATCTACTAAAAGGATTAGATGGAGAAGTTTATGGCAGAGCTCTTAACAGCAAATACTTAAAGAAATATTACCCAAGCGTATGGATAGACTCATGATCGGCATGCCAGCCGATTTATGATAATAGCCGATGCACATTGCATCGCCTTTAGATGGCCGATATACACTATCGCCCTTAGTTCAAATTTTACAACATGAGCCCTCATCTTCCAAAATTTGGGGGGCATATATATACTCAGCAAGCAATTCTCCAAGATTCTTCAAGTTTATCAGATCGATTCAAATTTATGGACTTCAAAATTTTTTCGGATGGACTTTTTCAGACTTCTTCATATATTACATCAGCCTATGAAGTTTTGGATAGCTGCAATGGCCTTGCGACGGATTTGATCGATGTCTTCTATCGTCTGAGCGTCATCGGTCGTCGACCCTGGAATTGGCTTCAATGACTTACTCAGGGTCGCAAGATATTTGGCCGATGTCTTCAGCTTCGCCGTTTGATCTTCTATAGCCTTTGGCGATGCAGTTATCCTGGCTTCAACTTCTTGGATCTCTTTGCGAGTTGCCTCTAGCTTCAACACTAGATTTGCTTCGAGGCGACAGAGTTCTTCAAGCCTTTTGTTTAAGGCGATCGGCTCAATAGCCAGCTCGTCCAACTTAGTCTTGTCAGAGTTAACTTGAGCTTTGCTGGCAGTTAAGGCCGATTCCAAGCCTTCGCGCTCCCGCCTCTCTGCAATTCTCTCTTTGGCCCTGTGAAGCTTGAAGTGGTACTGCTCCAAGAAGATGGCTGGCGTCAGGGTCTCCATCAGGTCTTGAGGCAGTTGATCTTGAATTTCTTGTACCCTAATCTTGATGGGATTACAGTTTTCCACCAATGATTCTAACGATGACTCCAGCCGATTAGCAATATCAGACAGCCGGCTCTTTAATTCTTCAGAGACCGATGCCTTGGCTGTGCTGGGTGGCTCTTTGTCCTCATCATTAAGAAATTGGCCGATATCAAAAGTAAACCTATCGGCTAAGTTCTGCAATCATCAAGATAAGGCATGGTTAACTCAGTCAAGCAAAATCGGCAAGGGATTCGATGTGATCTGGTTTACCTGTGATGGGACATTGGCTGTGCTTGCATCGGCCTCCTTTTGTTGTTCTGAAACAGCAAGCGAAGGGGTTGGCCGATGTGGTGCAGGTGATGGAGCTCGTGGTTGAAGAAAGGCAAGAAAACGGTGATCAGATCCACATTATCAGAAGAATAAGGCAAAAAGAACAACTCTTACCGAAGCAATCGGAGAGGGTGGTGGAGAAGGAGATGGTGTTCTCAATCGAGCCTTGGCCTATTCACGTCTTTTCAAGGTGGCCTTCTTAGTCCTGGGTAGTGGGACCGATTGAGTTCTTTCTTTGAGTAAAGACGATGCAATGACCTGAAAGGGAAATCAACTTATAATAGACCAGCAAAAGGAAATCGCATAAATTCAAGAAGGAGATTATATTAACCTTGCGGACTGCATGTCTGGTTCTCCTTGGTTGAGCAGCGTCAGCTTGGTCATTGGCCTGTGGATCCGCAGTGGTCGTGGCCGATGGCTCTTCAGCAGTGTTGGCCGACGGGTTTTCTTCTTCGGGCAGATCGGCGGCTGCTGCATCGACCTCCTCCTCCATTACTTGATCGTCTAGGAATTCTTCCACGGAGGGGTCTAGCTTGTCAAGATTGGCTTGGTCGTCAGTCTTGGATTTCTTGCCGGGTTTCTGAATTTTCTCTTTTGCTGGCATCTTCCTTTTTGTAGTCTCTTTGACTATCGGCCCTTGGAGCAGCGACGACACCTTCGGGGCAGTAAGGCCGGTAGTCGATTCCATAACAGATTTGCCTGACGGAGCCAGGACCAGAGCATAGGTTATCTTCTACCCGCTGTTGCTAACAGATGGCATTGAGGCGTCAGGGACCTGGGGATTGATATTGTCGATAAGCTCTGTCAGATAGAACCTGGCCGATTGATGGAAGATGTGAGTAGCCCACTCCTGCCACCATGATTGGAAGCTGATATGGATGAAGGCGCTCAACCACAATCGGTCACAATCACCCAAGTTTGGTATTCTGATCTCCAAGGCTTTACTCATGATCAGGGCCGATGAGACTGTACCCCTGCTCTCTAGGAGCCGATGGAAGTGCAGGCTAATAGGAAGTTGTCCAAGCCCGCATTGTCTGGCAGCCACCATGGGGTTGTAAAACTCGTACGACAAGCTGGAGCTTCTACCCTGAAACACGCCTACTGGGAGCAGGCAAGGAGTGACGCCGATCATGAAGACCTCCCTCGAGACTATGTCATCATTCAGCTGGCTCAGGGTCAGATCGGCAGGGAGCTCAAATTCAGAGTCCGAAGGATAGACAAACATGTCCATCTTGACTGATGGAGGGCCAGTGTAGAATTGGATGAACCAGGTGGATATCTCTTCGGCCGATTGATCTGCTGCATGATAGATTGAAGCTGCTTCTCCAAAGGACATACACCTCCTGGATGAGGGATTTTCGTTGTCAGTGTAGTCCGATGGGAAGACTGAGTCTGATAATGGAGGCCGATCGACCATGGTGTTGGTGTGGATTGTTAGCCAGAGCTGGATAAACCACCATGGACCTCTATGTGCCACTGTCCGTTTTAACATCAGATCCTGAGTGGCAGAGTAAAGCAGCCGATAGACAGCTCCAAGGAGATATCGGCCAAGGGGAAATTGTTTCTTTTCAACTAGGGCCTGAGCTAAATGTTGGCAGTTCAAAGTGGGGCCACAGGTTGATCCACAGAAGACGAATTTTCTAACCACAGAGTCAGAAAAGCCACATGTTCTCTTTCTGAGACAGATCCTTGCTCCATGTGCTCAGATATATACCTAGACCAGCCTCCAATCTTCTTGGTCTGCAGCTTATGGCTGCTGTTAATGAGGAGGTTGAAGGGATTAATCTCAGAGAGTATATCCAATCCTGTCAGCATCTTGACATCTATTAATGTTGGGGTCATCGGACCTTGCCGGAACAGGAAGGCATTCAGGGTGCTGGACCAGAAATAAGTGGCTGCTGACATAAGGGGTTCGTTCTTTTTGGTATCGGCTAAAGACAGAGTGATGCATTGGCCAATTCCTATTTCGTCCCAATGAACTTGCTTGGCCACGGCAATCCTCTTGTACCAAGTCCTATAGCCATTAAGCTTTGACGGCCAAGATTTGAAAGTATGCTTCCATGAAGAGACATTGGGCTTTACTTGCTTGAAAGGGATTCTGTTCGTTTCCGCATTTATCAGCCAGGTGGGGTCAGAGTTGCCCATGGGGCCTAGAAGGAACCGATGTGATTTGTCATTGGTAGGGATTAGAATCTGGTTCTTGAAGACCTACGGCATATGAACAGTAATGAAAAATAAGACCCGGGAGGCAAGACCAGAAACCCTAGTTTGAAAAGACTCGGCGAGAAAATGAAAATGTGAACTCAGAGAGGGATTGATTTACCTCAGGGATCTCGGAAGTGTAGAACGGCAAGGAAGCCATTGATGCTGTTGAAGAGGTTGCCGATGAGGGAGTCGATGCCGAAAAGATGTCGAGGAGTCGCCGGAATCAAGAGGCGCAAGTGGCTAATGAGGAACTGCGCGAGGAAATCGGCGGCGGAAGGCTGCGAATCTGGATCTACGCGGTTTTAAGACAAACCCTAGCGAAGAAGTCGATGGGTTCCTCGGAGCTAATTCCGCCACATTATATAATGAAGCGGAATTGGGGGCATGTGTTAACAGCAGATTTTCGTAATCTACTCGGAGAGGAAAGAGAAAACCGATGCAGAGAAGAAGGGGCGTTCTTAGTCGAATCGGTTACTTTATCGGACCAAGCCAGAGTCGAACCCAATTCCGTATCAGACTCAGCATCGTATCGGATCAGGTGGAGTGCTGACAGAGGGACCGTATCGGCCGATACGAGTTCAATACGGCCATTGGCCGATGGGAGCAGGAAGCTGATAGAGTCAGCATGGGCTTGGTTTGGGCTCGAGATAAGCTTGAAGGAGATTGCCAAATAGAGATAAGGCTCGGTTTTAGGCAATCATATCTCTTTAACTAGGCAGTTAGAGTAGGTTTAATCTAATCGATGGCAAGAGTCCGCCATAAGGACTTGTTTGTTAAGTTGTAGATAAAATCGTGTCCTATCTGGACAATGTTGTAATCTCGGGTATAAATATCCTGGTAGTTTGTACATAGAAACTCTCTCAATCAATTCAACAAACAAACTTGTTTCAATCTACTTTCGGCGCATCGCCAACCATCGTAAGAGGTTAACTTCCGGCGAGTTATTGCTTCCCCAGAGCAGTGGTAAGAACTCGTACCCGACGATCTACATCGTTGGGGCTAGCGTGTCGCTTTAGACACGTTAAGCCCTGATGATGTGATCGTCGTCTATCATGTTTTGGCTAATCTTGATATGGTTTTCTAATTCCATCTCGCCAGCGATTAACTTGTTTTAGGGTTTATTGCCGACGATGGTTGAATTAGCTTGCTTGTCTAGATTATCTAATGCATCTACCATCCCTAAAAGCGATCGACAGCTTGATTTTCTTTGTGTTAAGTCTTGATTTACACTCTGAGTTGCTATCGACCTTAGTCGTTTCTTGAGATTTAACTCAAAGCCTGTTTTCGGTAGTAATTAAGGATAGTACCGGGGTTTCAGCCGGTCTTACCTAATGCATGTGATTACTTTATGTTTTTATATGTATTTGCCACTTGTATGGGTGGATCGACAGATATAAGTGTATTTATTACAGATTAATTTCTGGGTTTCTCTGTGATCAGTATGTTTATATTGACCGATTGGCTTATACAAGTCTATACTAGAGTATTAGCTAGTGTATTTATCTTTTATATATTCTTCATCGGCCAGTGTCATCTGACTAATATTCATATATTATTAAAGGCCGATGAGATTAGATCTGTATCTTATTCTTATTTCATTATTACCTCAAGTTGGCCGATACAACTTTGCCCTATCGGCTAGGCCTTCACGATGCGACATCGGCCTATCGGCCAATCGGCCATCGTATATTAACTTGGTTTACTTGTTTATTCTTGTTGATTGCAGATCAAATCAACTGGCACGCCCTACACGGACCTAGGCAAGCCATTGGACCTGCACTGGAGCTAAGCAGATCTCCCAGGCCGCCGTGGAAACGTGGAACCTGCTTTGTTGTGAGGCAGGTCGAAATTCTACGCCAACAATATGGTACCCATATTCTTCACAAGATTGATCTTGGATAAGGGGTGGATGAAAGCATCTGGGTCCAGTGTTGAACATAGTATTGGGGTTGGTAAATTTCTAGAGCTCGCTTTGTCCAATTCAGCTAACGACAATAGGATCCTTTGCCCTTGCAAAATCTGTGGAAATAGATATTGGTTAGGTGAACATGAGGTTCGTGAGCATCTGATTTGTGATGGATTCTTGGCTGGGTACACCTCATGGATTCATCATGGAGAAAGCATGTTGACTTCCAAGCCAAGTGTTGCCTCAAGTTCACATCATGAAGAACATAATGATGACATGGAGCAAATGCTACTTGAACATAATGATCGGCCATCGTTTATTAACTTGGTTTACTTGTTTATTCTTGTTGGTTGCAGATCAAATCAACTGGCACGCCCTACACACACCTAGGCAAGCCATTGGATCTGCACTGGAGCTCAGCAGATCTCCTAGGCCGCCGTGGAAACGTGGAACCTGCTTTGTTGTGAGGCAGGTCGAAATTCTACGCCAACACACGTGTGGAGTTCTAGCAAGAACATACGGTCCATTGAATGTAAAGCTGTGGGAGCAGGTAGACGAAAGCGTCAAGACAACGATGTGAATGAGCTACAGAAATACCTTATGTATCCACCGGGATGTGAGGTGAGGGGGAAAGAGTATGCATTGAATAAGTTGGGAGACCGTTGGAGACAATGGAAGTCAGATATGAACAAACACTATGTCCAGAAGAACAAGTCTTCATTCACGGTGTATGACAACATATCTCAGGCCGAATGGGATAAGTTTGTCGTGATGATGACAACACCAGAAGCGTTGGCAAGAAGTAAAAGGATGTCAGACCTGGCAAAAAGAAACAAATATTTGCACCGACTAGGGTCGAGTGGGTACAATGGCCATTTGGATGAATGGCGTGAAAAGGAACAAAAGTTTGCAACTGAGGGCAAGCTCCTAGTGGTTGACCCCCTAATAGAAAGGAGTAGGAACTGGCTTTGGGCAAGAAGCACGGGGTAGGTCACGAACGAGGGCGAGATCATGTTTGATAAGCCTAATATCGTGGAGGTCACCTCGAAGATTGTAAATATGGCCGAGAAGGAGAAGTCAGGGGAGTTCATTCCCAAAAGGGAGCACGATCAGCTGACAGCGGCATTGGGCAACGCTGAACATACCGGCAGGGTAAGAGGTCTATCATCAGAGACCAATTGGAGAGAAGGATTTCCACGAGAGGTCAAGAGTTACAAGAAGCGGGACAGATACAAAGAGAAGTTGGAAGAACAAATAGCCGAACAAGTGAAGACATATTTCTACTCTCTGTCAGCATAGAATCCAACTGCATTCCCCAACCCACATCCCAAAGCGCCCCAGCAGACTGCTCAGATGCTGAGCACTGTCGGGTCGGTTGAAACAACTCCATACCCAGTGGATCTTATCACCGGTCCGACACCGTGCAGTTTGGTTGTTCCCATTGGCAGATATGGGAAAACAAGAGAGGTTGGGACTGGCTTAGCAATACCAATCCGAGATTTTCACAACACTACAATTCCGGCCGAGTACGCAAGGGTGCAAGTGGCTAAGGTCCATGCCGATCATACATCGTTGGAGCTAGACATCCCAGCACCTATGGGGATAGAATAACTCGTGGATGTAGTGAACCAGCTCATATTATGGCATCATCGAGACATAATTCTATTCGGACAACTACCGTCAACACCAGCTCAATCGACACCAATGACAGCTGGCCCGCCAGCACTGCTGTTACCATCAGGATCTCCTTCCCACCAGGGTCTCCTACCCCACATGGCCCGTCGGCACTGCCGTCCCCACCAAGACCTCCTTCCCCACCAGGGTCTCCTACCCCACAAGGCCCACCGTCCCCACTAGGGTCTCCTACCCCACAAGGCCTGCCATCGTCACCCGTTGATCCCGTTCATCAATCTCCTACACCACAATCAACTCTCGTGCAACAGGTTCAACTCCCACAGAAAGCCACATCTGTCCCCATTCCTACCATTGAAGCTCGTCGACGAATACCAATAATGGTTTGCAAGTATGATCCCAAGGAAAATGAGTGTATGAAGCGAGATTAGCATTTTTGTCATTCAGGGGGAGAAGTACGACAAAACCAAGGAAAGAAGAGCCTGCACAACTGTCGAAAGATCAAAAATCAGTACATGATTGCGTGGACGACTTGAATTCTTGGTTATCTGACGACGTGCCACAAACATACGAATATGACAAGCCATTCTTACCTTGGCACGTCATGTAAGATCTTCCTTGGCAAATGAGGTTGTTGCACGAGTGGTACATGACGGCGACCAAAAAGGGCCTTGGTTTTATTAGTGTCATAGTCCCTAAAAACTATTTTGTCCAGGGACCCAATAATTTTTTGGTAATCAATTTCAAGGACCTGCACGCCCTCTTCAAGCTTGATAAAATGGATATCAATCTCGTTACAGCGTTTTGCATGTAAGTTCTTACATCTTATATATTTGGTGCAAGTGAATAAAGAAACAAACTTCCATCTCATCAAAGTTGTGTTATTTCGTAGGTCACAAATCCACGCAGGGCAAAATGTGGGGGAAAAGGTAGGCTACTTAAATTCAACAAGGGTTTGTCAAACACAACACACGGTGCAACTTCGAGATGATGATCCTGCCTTAAAGAACAAGACCGTTGAGGAAAAAGAAGCATATATCAAGGGTTTGTACACTAAGAAGAGGGTCAAGGTGGTCATGTACTTGGGACAAGCAATGCTCGGGCACCAGGACAAAAATGTCTTAATGGTCCCTTACACTTATACGTATGCAGCATCCATCTTAAGTTGTGTTATTCATTGCGTCGTACTACATACATCATTAGTACTAAAAACAGTATTGAATTAATCTTATCTTATTTGTAGTGACCACTATATATTAATTTTGGTGTATCCAAGGGACAACGAGTCGTGGTGCTCGATCCAGCACACTACGACATGGAGACGTACAAGGATTTCCTAAATTTACTGAACTTGTAAGTGCTAATGTACCCATCAATAAGTAGTTTTTCTGTCAAGTTTTAAATTAACTCAACCAAATTTTCTTTTTTTACATAGAGCAGACAAGTACTACATTAGACACAATGGGCCAAGGAACGATCCAAATAAGACAAAGCTTACCGTGAAGACAAACTGGCTGGTAAGATGTGTATGCAATCAACATAGATTGTTGTCATACTTACTTTTCTATATTGATGGGTGCTATTTGTTTTGTTCCTAGTGTTTCAAACAACCTGCGAATACTAATCTATATGAGTATTACGTGTGCCATATACTTAGAGCCGGCGGGAGGTTCGCAACAGAGAACGCTACTGTAAGTCTGGATATTGTTCTTCGTACATGCTATTTCGTCTAATTTTATTTGCTAACTTATGTTGCCTTCTTTGTACAGATCCCATAAATATTTACTAGGGAAAGCCATGTCGACAACAAGACCATTTTTAACATATGCTGACCTGTGCCACTTCCTCCACTGCGAGTGCTACAACGCATTAGGGGTCTTCTACGACAATCAGAGCTAACTCGTATTAAAAGACGAGTTCAAACCCCTTAGGAAATGGTAGAAAGAACATGTGCATTGAAAATATTCAATATTGATGAAACAATCAATAATTTGTACTATATACATGAATCAAATATGTTTGCTTGTTTATATAAGAGACACAACGTGTGTACATATGTATATAAATGTTTTTAGTTATTTATATTGAAAGATTAATTATTTGTATATAAATGTAAACCACGGCTCTCTTATATCGTATGCGTATCATTCCAAATCTTGGTTATTAAAAATATAATATTACATAAGCAACGTGATCTTCTAATGCGGCCAATAGTATTAAGGCTGCGTGGAAAGATCGATCTTCGAATGCGGCCGGCCTAAGCAGCCGCATGCGAAGATCGATCTTCCCAAGAGCCGCCCGCATGGAAAGATCGATTATCGCATGCGGCCGGCTTAAGCCGACCGCATGGGAAGATCGATCTTTACATCCGGTTGGGCCGGCCACATGTGAAAAAAGTAATTTTCGTTGATTTTTCCGTGCATGCGGGCTGGCAAACCGCATGCGAAAATCGGATCTGGAGCCATCTGTAAAAACCTTTTCCGTAGTAGTGTATACACTTGAGTTATGTAAAACAATGATAAGCAACCGTAGATGTATATAGGGCATATCAAACATTTAAACTATCCTTGTGTTAGCCTATTCGTGATTCCCTTCGCCGAAACAAGTTGCATATTTTCCCAAAACTTTGCTTGTTCTGTGTCTGTACTATCGAATATTACCAGCTTATGGTTTAATATTACGAAACCTTGCTATCAGAGTTAAACGAGTATAAAATAACCTTTTGGACTTTAAGGTATACATAGCATGAACAGGCAGTATTATTAACAGACAATATCTATCTGCCTAGCCACAGTTGGAACCTAAAATGTTCCTTTTTTGTTCTTTTCAAGAACAGTGGCCATCAGTAAAAAACATTGCTGTTCATCCGCTATTTTCGCAGAAAATTAAACCAGTCGTAACCACAGGGCTTTGAAAGTACAAAAGGGCAATCTCTCAGCTCACCTGATATATAATTATTAACACCAAAATTTAGTACAATTTTTTAGTGGATTTAGTTAAGAAAAGATGCCAATGTAGATGACGTTTATTTAGAAGAGACAGAGTTCAAGAAGGAATCGTGAAGACTGCGGCATGACAATTTAATTCTATCTATTAATTAGGCTGGATTTAGTAATTTTTCTTTTATCTTTAGAAAGTTTGTCTAGTGTCCGATCAGGACTTATATTTTTCTTTTTATCTTTAGTAAACTTTTATCGTGTCCGATTATAACTAGTATCAACCCGACAACTCTGGCTAGTAGGAGTGGCTAGTAGGAGTAGTGATTAATTACTACTCGTATTTGTTACTACTGCTAGTTACTCCTATCCAGTACAAAGTGGAGTACTTGTCATATACTCCCTCCAGTACTACTGAGTAACAGTGATGGAACCGGATTTTTGAAATGGGTATTCAAACTTCCAAACTATCTTAGTTGATATATATTATTACACAAATGTATTCTCCTCTTATGTTTTAATTTACTTGTCGTTAAATGAAGGGAGTATTTTCTTAAAATACCGGTATCACAAATTCATAATTTAGTAATAGAAAAAACATATACTTGTATATAAAATTTAATGATGCCTTATTATGGGCATGAATTTACACGGCAAAAGAAAAGGAAAACAAAATTAGGTGAAGCAACTAGTACGCTTTTACTGCCAAGGTGAATGTATCTACAGCATGTCTCATATACATATAGTATATCTAATCTAGTTTGAGATGGATAAAAATGTTCTGACTTATATTTGGACAACCTAGGAGAGTGTTAGATAGGGTTTTTTTATAGAACTACTGAATTAGCATGCCGATGGGTATAAAATTCATTAATATACTTGTATATACTGGATATATTAAGTCGTTTTCTAAAATTTTTATGGGTATTCACATCAATACCCATGAATTATTGGTGGATACGCCCCTGGTGAGTACTCCTCCTATACTGCACTTGCTCATTGACTTATGAATTTCAGAGCAAACCTTTGCTATACACACACGAAGAAATTCGTACTAAGCTTGTATGAAAACTACCTTACGTGTGTAACTTCGGTGACTAGACCACTAAGGCTAAGGCTACCTTCTTTCCACTTGTTCCCAACTCATCTTTAGTTTTTCGCATGTATATTTTTCAAACTAATAAATATTATACTTTTTTAAAGTTACTTTAAAAAATCATATTAATCTATTTTTTAAGTTTTTTTAGACTAATACTTAATTAATCACACGCTAATAGACAACACCGTTTTTCGTACAGGGAGCTCGACCTCCGGAACACAGTCTAAAAACGCACCAAAGGCTACAGCGCACACTGTCTATAAGCACACTGGATTCTTCTAGTAGAGAAAAAAAATCAAATCTCCATAAAAAATAGACAGATTCAGTATACCGCTGCTCGTTCAGAGCTTAGCTTGAGCGGAGGTGTCGAAAGCAAGAGAGAATAAACTCAATCAAAAATATGGCCATTTGGGCAGGAGTACAAGAATATCGATTGGACGACCAGCCCTGGCGGAGGTTGCCACTCTACGCTCAGCTATGGCCACAATACGATATATGTACTTGTCTGATATATTACCTAGCTTCAAATTAGTTTTGATGTGTATGCTCAAAGAAACTAAAAGCAGCAGTAGTACACAAAACATACATATGAAGTATTTAACTAAGCTGGCCATAAATCAGAGCAGGACTGTTTGGGTGTACTACATATGTGCAGGATTTACATTAAACACCAACAAAGAATACACCCAGCATGATTGATTAAGTTATAATGTTTAATTAATCAACTAGCAAACTAAGAAGAGGCAACTCTAGCGCAGTACTTATAATCTCTCCTAATCTGTATCATGGCAGAGAAGTAATTTTTCAGTAATATTCATACATCTACATGATTGATTTAAGTAATAATGTATCATTAATCAACTAGCTAACTAGAAGAGGCAACTCAGTACTTATATTCTCTACAAAAGTAAATTGATCATTGTCTAGCAAATGGATCTATACATTCAAATGATTGTATTATGATATTTCAGAAGTTCAGTTCTGCACATAGGATCAAAATTCTAGTGTGAATCTCAGCATCCAAGCAATGAACACAAACCATAAATCACCAAAGAGGTCACTATGATTAGCTGAGATTCCATTCAGGCCTAATCTAAAACATCTCGACAACACCAAACATCTCCTGACCAATAGATCAAGCAAATTTCTCAAATTCTACAACGATTGAGGTGGGAGAAGGGTGGGTAGTGATAGGATGTAATGTACCTTGTACTTGCTGCAGTAGGCCAACAACTGTCCTTGTCTAAGGCAGCGGCAGTGCTGGGGCAGGCGGCGGCGGCAGCAACGGCAGATCGCGGCGTAGCGGCCTAGGGCTTGGAGTGGCGATGGGGGGTCGCAGCGCTAGTGCGTGGAGCGGCGACGGAGCAACCGGTGCGGTGAATCGAGTGTGGAGAGGTGGCGGTGCCGACGCCGACACCAGCGGTGAGTCACCTGGCTGGGAGCTAGTCACCCACGAGGTTGCTGGCCGGCGGCCGAGGGTCGCAGCGCGCTTGAGATTTTTTTTACTTTTGTGCTCGATTTTTTTTTCGCTCGATCTAAGGAAGGGATAAGGTATGTAAGTGTCCTGATTGGTTGAGTGGTGGAAGGACTAATTTCTATACATTAAATTCTTCAAGGGTTCTTTTTGCATATGTGACATAGATTAGGAGGCATTTCTCTTAAAATTGCCTTCTATTGCCTTGGCGATTTTGCAAAATGCACCAAATGACATAAAAATATTTGCGTCATTTTGTGATTACGCCTAAAATTGGGAGATTTTCTAGGTGTTAATGAAAAACGACTTGAAAGCACATAGTTTCGAGGTATTTTTTTTTAAAACGCCTTCTAATGATAAAAGTATTGAAAGCATTAATTAAAGTTGCCATGTATATAACAATACTTTTTGAGGTATTTTATGAAAACTAATGATTTAAGTCAGTTTTAAAGAAATGCCTTTCACAAAATGTCTTTAAATGACATACATCCGGTAGTGCTAGCTAATCACTTCAATGTTGCAAAGGACAATGATTAGTTGTGTACTAGCCGATGGTACGATGAGCATTTAGTAATTAGACTTACTCGTTTTGAGATTGGACAGATACATGCTATGTATAAATTTTTCTCAGTAACACAGATTTGTAGGAAAATAAAGGTAGGCCGTGTACTTGTTCTTTGTACATGTTTCGTAAAAGAAGTTTCGTACATGAAGACTTTTCAATTTTCGAGTAATATCATGTAGTCAAAATCTGCACGCTCAAATATTACTTTATTCAAATTTAATTACTAAGTACAGAAGATACTTTTACATAGTGAGTACCGTATATACTACAAGGACCCCTTATTACGGTTATTACTGCTCAGAGGGTCCGGAGGAAGCGGACGCCTTATTTGGAGCATGTGGCTAATGCCTCTTTCAGGCATTCAGGCACCTGAATCCAGCCACACTGCTTTTCAATGTGGTTGACGCACTCTCCAATGTGACCGGGGAAGTGACTCGCTATGTATTTTTTATTTTTTCTTGCCGAGGTGGCCAAAGAAAAATTTTTGTTCATCGTTTATGCGATCACCGAACAGAAGAAGAAAGAAAGAAAAAGCATATATGCACAAGTAAGTACAATACATCAGGAAGATCGAGCATATGAAAAGATCGATACGTAAGAGATGATAAGATGAAGACCGCTGCTTGGTGAGCCTCGAGTGGCTACCTTCCTCAGTAGCAAGACGACGAAAAAGCTACCATGGCAACCTTCTTCAAGTCCATTTTGTCTCAATTTCCTTTTACTGGCAGTACGTGTGTGCTCGATTTGATCCCTCCTCTGCTTGCTGGGTGCCATATAATTACTCCAGCTCACACAACGACCAATTAATGGATAGAGAGCATTGAACATGCTAATTAATTACTCTTATATAATACACTACTCTATTGCGTATGCTTAGCCCACACTAGGATTAGGAATCAGTATCTTTTAGCTAGCTAGCTCCCGTGTAGCATTAACTTACTACCTTCAATCATTTTACAACATCATTAATTAATTGTGCCAAATATATACAAGTATACAAAATCATTTTTTATTCATCTTTTGTCTTATATCTATCTACTTATACTTAAAATATTTTAATAGCATTTCTATCATCCGTCTCACCGGTATAACTTGAGATGCGATATCATGTGAGTCCTGCGCGACTCCTGTTCTGTTGGTAAAGACGGCCTATGTGAGTCGTTTCTATCTCGTCCGTGCATTATTGATTCGGTGTCGGGTCCATCGACCCCTCATGCACGTGTTCCCGCCAGTCCGCGGTCAAGCCAGCTCAACATCCCATCCGATCCACCCCTGG
Source organism: Oryza officinalis (assembly GCA_008326285.1). Taxonomy (NCBI): domain Eukaryota; kingdom Viridiplantae; phylum Streptophyta; class Magnoliopsida; order Poales; family Poaceae; genus Oryza; species Oryza officinalis. The sequence goes on from BDMV01000009.1 coordinate 16,580,421, forward strand.
ATTGATTTTTTGTTGTAAAAGAACAGTAATATCGTTTAGAGGAGGTGAATAGGCATTTAAAACTCTTAAATAAATATGAAAGCTAAACTTTTTGAATATTTCAAAATATTTTTGGATATTTCAAAAAACTCAAAATCAGAAGCAAATTAGCAACGCAAGCAAAAAGTGATAGCAGCACAAATAGGAAGAGAATTGCACAAACAACAACTAAACTACTAGCAACACCAAATAACAAAGCTATATGAGTGAGCACTACAAGAAATATGACCTTCTATGATGAATTTCTTGTGACATTGGAGCTATTCATGATTATGTCATTTCATTTATGGCGTTCAGCTCAGGGCAATGTGACTTTGTGATGAAAACGAGGTGTTTGTCACCGAGACCAAGGACAAATCGTCATAAACTAGCCAAATGGTGTATCGTGACGAATGTTGTTTTCGTAAGAGGCTAACCAACAAACATCATAAGTTAATGACAATGTTTGTTTGTCATAAATATTTTTTTATTAATTCTTTTTCAAAGAAAGAGCGTTTGAGGAGCCACTTATTCGGCCCAACCATTATATTACGAAGTGAATGTCAATAGTACAGAGTTCTCGGATACTATTGTCCAAAGTGGACCTCAGCCTATATCACACCCTAAAATTAATTTAATTTAACAATTCATTGATAATTTTCACACCTACTTTTCAAATCAGGAATAATAAACTATTTAATAATTTATAATAAAGTGCAATAATTTAAAAGTGAAGTTGATATAGGAAATAATTTTTTTCTAATAAAATATGACTTGGATTATTTTTAATAAATTCTCCATAATTAATTATGCTCTATGAAATTTTCTTGAAATTTTAGGAGCTAAAGAAGTAATTTTAATAATACAAACATCATTTCTGTCATTATTTAAATTAAAAAACAATTTAAATCCCTCTTCCTATCTTTGGGCCGAAATCAGCCCAGCTCCTTGTTAACGGCAAAATTTGATAAATATATGCCAGCAATCAAGATTGGATCCGTGGCGGATTTAAAGGAATATAAGAGTTTTCCGAAACAGACAGCGCATCGACTGAAGCCGTATTGGCTGATATGGAATCGGACTCGGGATGCCGATACGGGTGATCTGAATTGGACTTGGCTGAGCTGATATGGGTAATCTGGGTTTGTGTTAGCTTGGAAGCAGGGTTTAAAGATATTACCAACTAGGAATTAAGTTCAGAAAAGGCAATTGTATCTATTAAATAGAAATAAGAGTTAGTTTCCTTTTGTAATACTGTGGTAAGAGTACACCTAGGACTTGTTTGTTTAGGTAAGTTATAAATAGTGTCCGGTAAGGACAAGATTTGTATGTACGGGTATAAATATAAGCCCAAGGTCTATGTAAAAAACAACAACAGTTCAATAAACACTTTTGGCGCATCGCCATAATTTTCTCTTTACTTTTTCGACGAGTTACTGCTTCGAGTTCTTCAGTTGGAGGTATGGCTTGTTATGTTACCGCATAACTTAGCCAGTCTAAGTTGATGGCTGATTTAGCCGTATCAGCCAAGCCTTTTCTAAGATTTGCTGGTATCGGCTAAATCAACTCATTAGCCTAGATTGGTATAAGGTATATACCACACTGAAAATCATTCAAGGACTTAATTGTCTAAATATCATGTATCCTTATACATTTTGTGCTGCATCAGCCCTAGTCCTAACCAGAATCATGATCGCTAGCCTGTCTCTTGTTTGTAATAGCGGTAGCGTTGGAGTTTTAGCCGATCTTATCTGATATAGCTACTTGGTCATGTTTAAGTTACTTTAATCATGTGCTTTATGTTATATCTGCCCCTTATACAAGGATATCACTTTAGTTAAATATATCAAGTTTGCCTCAATATGTTTATCTAGATTGATATTCTTGTATAAGGCTATATCAGAGTATTAGCCTATATGGTATCAGTTTTTAACCTACCTATGATTTCATCGCCTAAGATCTAATCTTTGTCAATAGATTATGTATTTGCAACCAATGGAGCATATTGAGGGTTTATTTTGAATTATTTATCTTACACCTCATAGCCGATTCGGTCAGATCGCATCAGCTAGGTCCATACGATACGTCATCGGCTTATCGGCCAATCGACTGTCGTATATCTAACTCAGTTTTATTGTATATTTTGTTGGTTGCAGGATCAAACTAACTAGCACGCCCTAAACCTGTTTTCTAAGAGTTGGACATACACTGGAGTTAAGCAAATCTCCCAGGCCGCCGTGTTTTTGCATCAACACGCTTTTTGCACATTTTTGCGTCAACACGCTTTTGGCACGCCCAGTGGGACACGACTTTCAAGACAACCATCATGCCAGAAATAACTGAAGACAACATCATCCCAATGATAGTTGAGCAATTGTCTGAAGAACAAAAGGTAGAGATGGAACAACTTATGCAAGCTTTTCACAAGATGTATTTGGATTCTTTCACTGTGTCTCAGCAAGGCAAAATTATTCAAAAAGAAAAAGTCATCTTCCCAAAGCCCGAGGCAGAATCCAGTACACGACAAGACAAAGCTAAAACAAAAGATATCAAAGCTAAAGAAGAAGAACCAGCTATGCATGAGAAAGTTTCATTACAAGACAGGTTGGATTATGCAGTGCATCAAGCTTTAATCAATCAATCCAATGTGTTGGTGAATACATTAACTAATGTGATAAAAAAGGCGATGGATGGAATTATAGAAGAGAAGAAGACAAAAGGACTAGTATACTTACCAAATAATGTGTTTCCTCCATATAGGACCATCAAAACTGAGATTCCAGGTTCTTCAGGATGCAACAACAATTTATACCTAGGGGGCAAGTGTCTCAGCAGGATCAATAAAATCAAGCTCCAAGGGTTCTACCATCAACATCGACTGGGATTTTTCAAAATGTTACTCAGCAGCGATGGGGAGTAAAGGAAATCAAATTCCTGTGCAGCAGCCAATTTTTCCATTGACATCATCTGGACCACAAATATATGCATGAGGTGCCTCAAAATTATCAATATCAACCGCATCAACTTTTCTTGGGACAAACATCAAGTTTTCAGCCTCAGCCGATATCACCTCAACAATATCGGCCAGAACCTATTCCACAGTATCAGTATCAGCCTTTGTTCAATAACTATGAGCAAGTTCCACAATTTGTTGGGCAACAACAACAATGGGCTGGCATGATTGCAGATGTGGTTAGAGAACAATTTGGTTTGAAGCTCAAGGACAATGAAAACATGTATCAGTATCCATATCCAGAGTACTTTGACAAGATGCCATTACCAAGCTGATACAAGATTGAAGACTTCTCGAAGTTTTTAGGACAAGACAACGTTTTTACATATGAGCATATTAGCCGATTCTTAGCACAATGTGGAGAAGCATCAGCTGTGGAAGCTTTGAGAGTTAGGTTGTTTCCATTGTCCTTATCTGGATCCGCCTTCACATGGTTTTCTTCATTACTTTATAATTCTTTCAGGGGATGGGCCGATCTGGAAAAACAATGTCATAGATATTTTTTCAATGGAGTTCAAGAGATGAAATTGTCAGACTTGACATCAATCAGGCAAAAGACTGATGAATTGGTTCCAGATTATATTCAGAGATTCAGAGACATGAGGAATAGATGTTACAGTCTTAACTTGACCGATTCACAACTTGCCGATCTGGCTTTTCAAGGATTGCTTGGGCCGATAAGAGAGAGATTTTCTGCACAAGATTTTGAAAGCTTAGCTCACTTGGTTCAAAAGGTATCGGCTCATGAATAGAGATTCCAAGAAACTAAGAGATTTACCAGGAGAGCCAATAATGTTAACAATATTCATAGCTATGAGTCAGAATCTGAAGATGAAGACCCAGAGATTGGTTTGGCAGAATGGTCAAGAAACAAGAAAACAGTTGTTTGATAATGGGTCAAGGGCAATGGAAAAAAGGAAAGATATGATTTTGACATCAACAAAGCCAATAGGATATTTGATCTGCTTCTTCAGGAGAAAGAAATTCAACTTACAGTAGGTCATATGATTCCATCGGCTGAGAAATTAAGGAAAAGGAAATATTGCAAATGGCACAATACAGGATCTCATCATACAAATGAATGCAAGGTGTTTAGGCAGCAGATCCAATCGGCTATAGAACAAGGCAGAATCAAGTTTGATGATGGAAAGAAGCCGATGAAGATTGAAGGTCATCCTTTTCCCGTCAACATGGTCCACACCAATGAGGCTAATAAGAGGAATTATCGGACTTTTCAACAGAATAAGTTTGGTTCTACCAAGTTGATCAATAAATACCAGAAAAGATAGGACAGGCAAATTCAAATATATTCTCAAGATAACAAAGCTCGTTTTGATACTCATTGGAGGTGTGAGTTCTTTAGGTTTTGCTGGAATGAGAGGATGAGATTGCCATCAATTGAAGATTGTTCAGGCTGTAGTGATGCAGATGCAATTTACCAAGGTAGTTCTCATCAATAGAAGAGGTTGTCGGTACATCAATGTTTAGGGCCGATTCATCAGGATTATTTCAAAGATGAAGATTAAGATCAAGAAAAGCAAGTTCAAAACCCTCAATAGTGTCCATTTGGTATTTTCACCAAGAATCAGAAAAGGAGAGTATAACGGTTACGAAACAGGGAGCAGATGCAAGAAGTTGGTATAGAGATTGGTTATCAGCTGCAACAAACCAGGAAGGAATGGTGTGTCAAATCCAAAATTGTATCAGCCGATGAAGTCAAAGCCAATAAGGTTTCAACATCTGCTAAAGGTAAAGCTGTTGCTTCATCTTCAATCAATATGGTGTTTGTGTTGCCAGCAGAGTATAGTATACATGCAGCCGATGAGGAAATAGAAAAATCATTGGCAAAGTTGACACTAGCACCAGAGCAGGCTATCTTTGAAAAACCTGAGGATAATGAGCATCGACACTTGAGACCATTATATATTAAGGGTTTTGTAAATGGGAAGCCAATGTCCAAGATGTTAGTTGACGGAGGAGCAGCTGTCAATTTGATGCTATACACAACACTCAGGAAGCTTGGGAAGACTCCAGATTTTGGAGGGAATTCATCTGAGACAAAAGGAGTTCTGAATGTTGAGTTGACAGTTGGTAGCAAGACAATTCCAACCACATTTTTTGTCATTGATGGGAAGGGATCATATAGCTTGTTTTTGGGAAGAGATTGGATACATGCTAACTATTGTATACCTTCAACAATGCACCAAAGCTTGATTCAGTGGCAAGGAGATCAGGTAGAGATCATGTAAGCCGATGGGTCAGTTAATGTTATTATTGTCAATTTATCTATTTGGGAGATGGAAGGAGTTGATTGTTTGTCAGGTAAAGTTTGGGAAGGTGATTTCTTAAAAGTGTCTGATTGTGATACTCAGCCGATCGGTGATGAAGAACCCCAACTTTTACTTTAAAGACATAGAGGTTAGCTACCGATATTTGTAAGTGCTAAATTGTCACATGAGTTCAAAGAGGAATTAATTAAGTTATTAAAAGTGTATAAAAATTGTTTTGCATGGGAGTACCATGAGATGCCCGGACTTAGCCGATCTATTGTAGAACATCAGCTCCCTATTAAACCAGGATATTGGCCATATAAATAACCTTAGAGACAATTCAAGCCTGAGATGTATGATGCTATCAAGGCAGAGATTACAAGACTTTATGGTGCTAATTTTATAAGGCCTTGTTGATATGCTGAGTGGGTTTCTAATATAGCACTAGTGGTCAAGGAAAACAAAAAACTTACAGTTTGCATTGACTTTAGAGATTTGAACAAGGCTACACCCAAAGATGAGTACCGAATGCCGATTGTTGATTTATTGGTTGATGCAACATTTGGACATAAGATTATTAGTTTTATGGATGGCAATGCAGGACATAATCAAATCTTTATGGATGAAGAAGATATTCATAAGACTGCCTTTAGGTGTCTTGGTGCAATCGGCTTGTATGAATGGGTTGTTATGACTTTTGGATTGAGAAGTGCTGGTGCTACATATCAGAGGGCAATGAATTATATATTTCATGATCTCATTGGTGTATTGGTTGAAATTTATATTGACGATGTGGTTGTGAAGTCTAAGGAGGTTGATGAACATATAGCCGATTTACGAAAGGTACTAGAAAGAACAAGGAAGTATGGTTTAAAGATGAATCCTAATAAATGTGCTTTTGGTGTATCAGCTGGATAGTGTCTTGGTTTTCTAGTTCATGAAAGGGGGATTGAGATAACACAGAGAAGTATAAATGCTATCAAAAAAATTGAGCCTTCACATAATAAAACCAAGCTGCAATCCTTGATCGACAAGGTTAATTTTGTAAGGAGATTTATTTCTAACTTGTTAGGAAGATTTGAGCCTTTTACTCCATTGTTAAGGTTGAAAGCCGATCAAGAGTTTGTTTGAGGAGAAAAACAACAGAAGGCATTGGATAATATCAAGGAATATTTGAGTTCACCTCCTGTATTGATGCCATCTCAAAGGGGATTCCATTCAAGCTTTATTTATCGGCCGATGAGAGGTCTATCGGTTCAGTTCTAGTTCAAAAGCTTTTGGATGCAGAAACAAGGTATACCCCTGTTGAGAAATTGTGTCTATGTTTCTATTTTTCATGTACAAAGTTGAGGCATTATTTACTTTCAAATGAATGCACAATAATTTGCAAAGCTGATGTAGTCAGATATATTCTATCGGCTTCAGTCTTGAAAGGTAGAGTTGGAAAGTGGATTTTTGCCTTGACAGAATTTGATTTTAGATATGAATCGGCTAAGACTGTAAAGGGACAAGCGGTCGCCGATTTTATTGTTCAACACCTGGGTGAGTCAATTAATTATGTTGAGATGATGCCTTGGACGTTATTCTTTGATGGATCTGTTTGTACACATGGTTATGGTATCGGCTTGGTGATTATATCGCCTAGGGGAGCAAGTTTTGAGTTTGCTTTTACAATCAAATCTTATTATAGAAACAATCAAGCTAAGTATAAAGCAGTGCTTAAGGGTTTGCAACTCTTGAAAGAGGTTGAAGCCGATGCCATTGAGATTGTTGGGGATTCATTGTGGAGAATCAATCAGTTATTAGGGGAGAATGAATGCGAAAATGAGGTTTTGAGGGTTTATAATGAAAAGTGCCAAGAGGTGATGAAGAAATTTAAGGTTATTACTCTGAAGCATATTCCTAGGGAACAGAATATTGAGGCCAATGATTTAGCTCAAGGTGCATCAAGCTACAAGCCGATGTTGAAAAATGTTGATATTGAGATTGCAGAGGTCAATGCCAATGATTGGAGGTATGATATTATTAATTATTTAAAGAATCATTTTCAATCGACGTCAAAAAAATTGAAATATAAAGTTTAAAGTATGTGTTGCTTGATAAGGACTTATATTGTTGGACGATTGATGGAGTTTTACTTAAATGCTTGAACCTGGAGGAGGCTAAAGTTGTCGTGTTTGAAGTTCATGAAGGGATTTATGGAACACATCAGTCGGCTCATAAAATGAGATGGTTACTTAGAAGAGTTGGGTATTTTTGGCCGACCATGCTAGAGGATTGTTTTAAATATTATAAGGGTTGTCAAGATTGTCAAAAGTTTGGAGCAGTTCAAAGGACACCAACATCGTCTATGAACCCAATCATCAAGCCTTGGTCGTTCAGAGGTTGAGGAATTAATATGATCGGCCAGATTAATCCACCATCAAGCAAGGGGCACAAATATATCTTGGTGGCAATAAATTATTTTGCAAAGTGGGTTGAAGCAATTCTTTTAAAGAAAGTTGATTGCAAAGATGCTATTGAGTTTATTAAGTAATATATAATTTATCAGTTTGAGATTCCACAGACTATCACCACAGATCAGGGATCTATTTTCATAGCTGATGAGTTTATTCAGTTTGCTGATAGTATGGCAGCAAGTTGTTGAATTCTTCTCCTTATTATACGCAAGCTAACGGGCAAGCTAAATCTTCGAACAAAAGGTTGATCAAGTTGATTAAGAGAAATATTGCAGAACACCCTAAAAAAGTGGCATATTACTTTGGCTGATTCACTATGGGCTTATCGAATGGCATGTCATGGAGCTACACAAGTGCCACCTTATCAGCTTGTATATGGGCACGAAACTATTTTGCCTTGGGAAACTAACATCGGCTCAAGAACGATTTCTTTGCAAAATGAGTTATCAGCCGATGATTATCGTAGCTTGATGATTGATGACTTAGAAGATTTGGCACAAGTTCAATTGTGTGCTTCAGAGAAGATCAAAAGAGATAAAGAAAGAGTTTCAAGATATTATACTAAAAAGGTTGTGCCAAAGACTTTTGAGAAAGGGGAACATATTTGGAAACTGATTTTGCCGATAGGGACCAAAAATAATGGATTTCGAAAATGGTCACCTAATTGGGAAGGATCTTATCGGATTCATCGTTGTGTACCTAACAATGCATACATGCTCGAAGGTCTTGACTTAGAAGTTTTTGGGAAGGTTTTAAATGGAAAATATTTGAAGAAGTATTATCCAAGTGTTTGGATCAATTCATAATCGGTTGTTTAGCCGATGTATGATAACATCTCCTCAAGATGGACGATATGTATTATCGCCCTAACACCAAAAATACGACAAGATATAGAGAAGGCAAGTATGAAAGCCAAAATCGGCTAAAAGGCCAATGAATATATTACACAAAAACATTTAAAATGTGATGAGACAAATGTATCAAGAGCCTAAAACTATACATCAACCCAAGAAAGCTTGGATTGCCGATATCGCTCACAGGCAAATTTGTTCAACTTCATCTATTGCACGTGCATCATTAGCTTCAGTCCCAGGGATCGGCTTCAGGGTTTTGTTGAGGCTTGCTATGTGTTTGGCCGATGCTTTTAGCTTGGTTGTTTGGTCTTCGATGGTTTTTGGAAGATCAGCTAATTTTTGTTTTTCTTGGGTGATCTCCTTACGAGTTTGTTTCAATTTAGCCAAGAGATCAGTTTCTTCTTGTTCAAGCTCGGTGATGCATTTTTGTACTATTTCTGAGCCGATTGTGAGTTTATCCAACTTGGCTTTGTTTTCATTGACTTGTTGTCTGCTGGTCTGGATGGTTGCTTTCATGTCTTGGCGTTCAAGCCAATCAGCTATTCTTTGCTTGGCCCTTTGGAGTTTGAATTGATGCTGCTCAAGAAACATAGCTGGGGATATGATATCTGCAAGCTCTTCGAGAAGTTGGTCTTGGATTTCTTGGAACCTGCTTTTGATCGACCCACAGTCGGCTACTAAGGCATCTAAAGAAGATCCTAGCCGATCAGCTATGTCCAAGAACCTTGCTCTCAGATCGTCAGAGATAGGAGACTTGGCTTTACTTGTTATTTCTGCATCTTCCTCATCCAAGAATTCCCTAATGTCGAAGGAGAACATATCAGCTAAATTCTGTAAGACAAGACTAATGTTTATTGACAATCTTGATAAAGTGTATTGATGAGTTTACCTAAGCCATCGGCGCCGCAGTGGTCTTTTCTTGTTCTTCTACATGGTGGCTACTAGCAGTAGAAGGAGCTCGATCACTAGGAGCTGGCTGATGAGGGGAAGCCGATGGAGCCCTTGGCTGAAAAAGAGACAAGCATTAGATGTGTTTTGCTGATGATGAAAGTTTGGAGGATTGTAGAAGTTACCGATGCTACTAGAGAAACTTGAGGACTTGGAGATAAGGGGGCATCGGGAAGTTCTTGTCCTTGGCCATAGCCGATACCATCTTGGGCTACAAAAAGTAAGTGTTAGCAAGGTTTTGAGAAAAGTTAAAACTGAAGACGAATTATATTTTACCTCCACTCCATGGATTGTCCTGCGTTGACGAGGTTGAGGTGAAGCTTGGTTGTTAAATTTGGCTGGTGATCTTGTGGGAGAGGCTACATCGGCTAGTTGTGGATCGGCAGCAGGTTGGTCTTTAGTTTCACTTATATCGGCTGTAGCCTTATCAACTTCTTCCTCCATAATTGCTTCATCCAAGAAGGCTTCAACGTCAGAATCAAGACGAGGGATGCTATCGGCAGGCTTCTTGGAAGATGCCGCTCTTGGTTTCTTTGATAATTTCTTGGTGATCGGCTATTTACGCTTCCCACCAGCCTTAAGTATCGGCTCCCTGACTTGGCCTTCTGGCAATGATGCCACTTTAGGGGCAGCAAAGCCGATGACTGATGGAGCTAGATCGCCTGATGGTAGCAAGGACGGTGCATATAAAATCGGCTGGCCACTTAAGCTTTGAGCTGGAGAAAGAGTATCTAGGACCTGCAAGGGAAAATTTGGGCAATTTTTGAAGACAAAAGGATAAAACTAATTGAAGAGAAGAAGAAAGGTGGTTTTACCTGAGGGCTTACGGATGGAATCATTGTAGTCAAGTAAAAGCTAGCTGATAGATGAAATAAGTGCTTCTTCCATTCAGTCCACCACTTGTCAAAGAGTTGGTTTCTCAAAAGATGGATGTTTACATGGTCCAAGGATCTAAGTATGAGGCCTTCAATGCTCAGAATTCTGTCCATCTGCAAAGCCGATGTTACAACACCCCTTGTCTGAATTTTCCTTGCAAAGTATAAGCTGACCGGGAGTTGACTCATTCCATGTTATCTCACAGTTGACGTTGGGTGATAGAATTCATAAGATACTTGTATGTTGCAGCCTTGAGATACTCTTGTTGGGAGGATGCATGGAGAAAAAGCCGATATAAAATTTTTCCTTGAGCTGGGATCAGCTACATCGTTCAAATCATTTACCCTTAAATCGGCTAGGAGCTTATAATCTATGAAGCCGACATAAGGGAACCAAACTCTTGCAGCTTTGGTAAATCCATCGTAGAACTGGTCAAACCATTCTTGAAAAGTTTTAGCCGATGGCCCTGATCTAGAATAGGTTGATGCTGCTTCACCAAAAGACATGCATCGGCGTGTACTAGCTTCCTCATCGTGTGAGTGGTCCGATGGAAAGCTTGATGAATACAAGGGGCTTCTTTTGGCAGCATTGATTGTATAGAGGTTTAGCCAGAGTTACAGAAATCACCAAGGTCCTCCATAACTGACAGGGATCCAGAGAGGAGTTTAGCTGTTGATTGGCTTAAGGTTTGATACATAGTTCCAAGTAAGAACTTGCCTGAGGGGATTGATTTCTTTGATACTAATGCTTGGGCCAGGTGTTGCATATTGGCTGTTGGGCCACAGGTTGATCCACATAAAGTAAACCTTTCCAGCCAAAGGTTGATGAAAGCTATGTGTTCCCTATCTGTTACTGGACCTGTGCCGATTTGCTTAGATATATATCCTGACCAACCTCTGATGTTCTTGGTTGATAGCTCATGCTCACATTTGACTTTCAAGGAGATGATGTCTAGGCTAGTAAGCATCTTAACGTCCAATAAGGTTGGTGTCATTGGCCCTTGGCCAAACAAGAAGACATTGAGAGTATTGAACTAGAAATATGCAGCCGATGACAGCATGAGTTCATCTTTCTTCATATCGGCTAAAGACAAAGCTAAGCATTGGGCTATGCCTATTTCTTCCCACATAGATTGCTTGGCGACCGATATCCTTTTGTATCATGTTCTCCATTCATCCAAGCTAGAGGGCCAAGATCTAAACACAGTTTGCCAATCGATCAGATTAGGCTTGGTTTGCTTATAAGGGATTCTATCAGTCTCGGCATTTATGAGGTAGCAGGGGTCTACATCGCCCATCGGTCCAAGGAAGTAGTGGGTTGGTTCTTTCAGAACTGGAATGATAATTTGGTCTCTTAAGTGCTACAATTGAAGAAAAAGGCGTAGAAATCAAGGATTTGCCAAGAAAGGGGACCTAAGAGCGTAATTCGACCTAAGGCATGGATGATGAACAAAAGAAGATGATAAGGCTTGAGAAATTTAAGGAGCTTAGCAAAGGGACGTCAGTGATGGTAGCCATTGAGCTTGAAGAAGCGGTCACTGAGGAGTCGATGAAGGTTGCCACAGGGGGCTTGCGTCGTCGGTGAGATCGCCGAAGAAGACGAGAAAGGCTTGCACTGTTTTCAGGCATTAGTTGGCATGGAGGAAGAGTAACGGTATGAAGATTAAGACCGAAACCGTTGGTATTTATTGCGCAAGGCTAGTAATGGTCATAAAGCAAAAACCCTTGCTTTTTGAGGATCTAAAAGATAATTTCGCAGCATATCAATTTATACTCCAAAATTGGGGGGCATGTGTTGATAGCAAAATTTGGTAAAGATATGCTAGCAATCAAGATTGGATCCAAGGTGGATTTAAAGGAATAAAGGAGTTTTAGAAAACAGACAACGCATCGGCTGAAGCCGTATCGACCAATATGGAATCAGACTCGGGCAGCCGATACGGGTGATCTGAATTGGACTCGGCCTGAGCCGATATAGGTAGCCTGGGTTCGTATTAGCTTCGGAGCAGGGTTAAAAATTATTGACAACTAGGAATTAAGTGCGGATAAGGCAATTGTATCTATTAATTAAGAATAAGAGTTAGTTTCCTTTTCTAATATTATGGTAAGAGTCCACCTAGGACTTGTTTGTTTAGGCAAGTTGTAAATAGTGTCCGGTAAGGGCAAAGTTTCTATGTACGGGTATAAATATAAGCCTGAGGTCTATGTAAAAAACAACAACAGTTCAATAAACACTTTCGGCGCATCGCCACAATTTTCTGTTTACTTTTTCGACGAGTTCCTGCATCGAATTCTTCAGCTGGAGGTATGGGTTGTTAAGTTACCACATATCTTAGCCAATCTAAGTCCATGGCTGATTTAGCCGTATCGGCTAGGCCTTTTCTAAGGTTTTGCTTGTAGGATCAAAAAGCAAGAACTAAACCAACCAGAGGAGCGGTGAATGGTTGTAGTACCCAAAAACTAAAACTTTTAGCGGAATTAAAAGTTACCCACAAATCGATGTAGATTGATCTGACCAAAATAGATCGGCCTGCCTCTTGCCACCATCACCGGTCTAACCGCCGTGTCCCCGCCGGTCTGACGGTTGTGATGCCGCCGGTCTGACCGCCGTGAAGCCGCCGGTCTGACCGCCGATGTCTTGTCGGTTAGACCGCAGAACCTGGGCAAACACAAATTGAAGATCTATTAAATAGATGACTACTTTATAACTTCTCTCTGTGTTTACAAAGTGCAACAACAACACTCCTCATGAAAATCTCGACTAAACTCTAAACCCTAACCAAACTCACAACTCAATGCTCTCAAAAGCGATACCGGGATGCCACACCCTCCCTCTCTATTTATCCATGAGGTAGGTAGCCCAAAACCACGAACCAAACTCATACAAGAAGTCCTAATCCACCTAGGAAACCTTCTCATACAAGAACCCAACTTTACATATTCTAATTATACCAATTTTGGACTCTTTCCAAATTCAACTCCGCGTCCCATACGCACACAATATCTCCATCGTATGCCATATGAAATCTTCACCAACCACATGCATTGATCTTTAGCCTAAGTATCCTGCATGATATGTGACCGTCCGGACATCACCTTATCTCAAGTTGACTCCCGATCCATCACCGGCAATACTCTCCCGAGACGTAAAGATTACCTACACACGAATCCAACAAACAAACCATATCCGAGCACAAGCTATCTCAAACTTGACTCATTGTTAGCACACAACAGTATTACATATGCATAGGATCCATCTAGAAACCATAAACACGAATTAACCATAGATATCCAAAGAAACAACCCGAAACCGAAACCGATACAGAGTCGGCCGGTCAGACCGCGAGCTGGCCAGTCTGACCGCACACACACCTCCGGTCTGACTGGCCATACCTACCCGGTCTGACCGGACCCAACAAAACAACAGTCCCTGTTCACCATCTGAAAATTCAATCATCTCACAAGTCACTTCACCAATAATCTCCAAATATCAAAACCAATAACATCAGATGCCAATTGTTCATCACAACAAAAGAATCAAACACACTTTGATTTTACATTGCCGGTATGGGCTAAATCAGCCCATTAGCCTAAATTGGCATAAGGTATCTACCACCCTGAAAAGCATTCAAAGACTTGATTGCCTAGATATCATGCATCTTTTTACAGTTTGTGCTTCATCAGCCCTAGTCCTAACCAGAATCATGATCCCTAACTTGTGTCTTGTTTGTAATAGGGGTAGCATCGGAGTTTCAGCCGATCTTATCTGATATAGCTACTTGGTCTTGTTTAAGTTACTTTAATCATGTGCTTTAGGTTATATTTGCCCTTTATACAAGGATGTCACTTTAGTTAAATATATCTAGCTTGCCTCAATATATTTATGTAGATTGATATTCTTGTATAAGGCTATATCAGAGTATTAGCTGATATGATATCAGTTTTTAACCAAACTATGATTTCATCTGCTAAGATATAATCTTTGTCAATAGATTATGTATTTACAGCCAATGGAGCATATTTATGGTTTACTTTGAATTGTTTAACTTACACCTCACAGCCGATTCGGTCAGATCGCATCGGCTAGGTCCATACGATATGTCATCGGCTTATCGGCCGATCGACTGTCGTATATCTAACTCAGTTTTATTGTATATCTTGTTGATTGCAAGATCAAACCAACTGGCACGCCCTGAACACATTTTCTAAGAGTTGGACTCGCATTGGAGTTAAGCAAATCTCCCAGGCCACCATGTTTTCGCATCACGCTTTTCGCACATTTTTGCGTCAACACTCGTCCCCTCATAGTGCAGGCTCAACGGCCACCCGAGAAAAGTCTATCTCTATTCCCTCTCTCCCTAAACCTCCTAAACATAGCCAATAATTCTATTTTAAATTGTTTGACCTAAGTTCATTTTTCGTCCCTTCGCCAGCGTAGCAAGCAGCAACCCACAACCTACCACAGCCCGTCTAGCCTGCTAAGTCTAATCAACCTCTCTCCTCACTTCTTCTAAATTTGTAATGCTTATTTGGTTCTCTAAATGATCTTAAATGAAAAAATATTCAATTACAAAGTTGTAGATATAGTCAACCTCTATGACTTTCATATAGAGCATATCTTAATTGGAGGTCATTTGAAACATCGATCTGAGATTGAGATGTTATAATGAATATTTGGGCCTCCAAACAATCTCAAATGAAAAATATGTCAACTATAAACTTTTAGATCTAGTCAAGACCTACAATTTTGATATAAAGTTCATCTTCATCACATGTATTAAATGCTAAATTATTTCATACCTCTGGTTGTTTGTTCAATTCTAGCCGAGGAGATCTAAATCTTCCACCCCATCATTTGTCCTTAAAGTACGAGTATCAGACATCCCAAGGCCTTCAAGTAGCATTTGCTCCATGTCATCATTATGTTCTTCATGATGTGAACTTGAGGCAACACTTGGCTTGGAAATCAACATGCTTTCTCCATGATGAATCCATGAGGTGTACCCATCCAAGAATCCATCACAAATCAGATGCTCACGAACCTCATGTTCACCTAACCAATATCTATTTCCACAGATTTTGCAAGGGCAAAGGATCCTATTGTCGTTAGCTGAATTGGACAAGGCGAGCTCTAGAAATTTACTAACCCCAATACTATGTTCAACACTGGACCTAGATGCTTTCATCCACCCCTTATCCATGATCAATCCTGTGAAGATTATGGGTACAATATACCCACACGGCTGGCCTATCCGACTGGTTATAGGGGATAGGTTTTATATGATGATTATGTAACGGTTTAGGACTTGAGTATTACGTTTCCTTGTGTATTACAGAACGGCTTATAGTCCTGAGTCGGGAGAATTACAGATAAGGATTAGAAGACCAATATCGTATGTGGCTAAGTCTTTATTTTGTAAACTTGCCCTCTAAAGCTATATAAGGAGGGCAGGGAGCCCCCTGAGGGGCATAACTTCTCAGATAGATTCTCTAGACTAATACAGAACTCGGTAGATACAATCCCCAAAACAGGAGTAGGGTATTACTTCTTTATAGAAGGCCTAAACCTGTATAAACCTTCATGTTATAACCCATCGTGTTTGGTGCTTGAGCGCTACCCCCTTTTCTTATTGTCGAAATCAAGTTTTGACAGTTGGCGCGCCAGGTAGAGGTGCGTCAAGTTTCTCGCCAACAAGCACGATGGGATCTACATCAAGCATCGACGACTTCACCTTCCTGGCAACCTCGACTTCATCACCGACAGCTTCGGCAAGATCTGTCTTCTCGACTCGGATTCGAATCAGTCGGGAGGAGAAAACTTCTCGTTACCATTTGGGTTACCAAACGCCGCTGAGACCTACTTCACTCTTTTCTCTTCCGAGTCGGCTTCAAACCACTGCAATATCACGATGCCGTTCAGTCTCAAGAATGCAGGAGCTACATATCAACGAATGATTCAAAGATGCTTGCAGACTCAACTCGGGCAGAACGTGGAGGCCTATGTTGATGATGTTGTAATCAAGACTAAGTAAAAGGAGGATTTGATCGCCGATTTAGAGGAGACTTTCCAAAATAGTCGAGCCTTCAGAACGAAGTTGAACCCAGAAAAGTGTACCTTCGAAGTACCATCAGGGAAGCTGCTTGGTTTCATGGTGTCTCATCGAGGCATTGAGGCCAACCTGGAGAAGATCAATGCTATATGGAATATGAAGCTACCGAGTATCTAGAAAGACGTTCA
Organism: Oryza officinalis; assembly: GCA_008326285.1. Classification (NCBI taxonomy): domain Eukaryota; kingdom Viridiplantae; phylum Streptophyta; class Magnoliopsida; order Poales; family Poaceae; genus Oryza; species Oryza officinalis. Next base: position 16,597,096 of record BDMV01000009.1, read on the forward strand.
AAAGCTTACCGGGTGCATGGCAGCTTTAAGCCGGTTTGTTTCCAAACTCGAGGAGAGAGGCATGCCTTTCTTCAAGTTGCTCAAGAAGACGGACGAGTTCCAATGGACTCATGAAGCCCAGAAAGCTTTTGAAGAGTTCAAGGATTTTCTCATAACACCGCCTGTGTTGGCTTCGCCGCATCCGCAGGAGCCCTTATTACTTTCCGTGTCGGCAACTTTTTAGGTGGTTAGCATGGTTTTGGTTTTTGAATGAGAAGAGGAAGGTCGAGTCCAGAAGGTTCAGAGGCTAATTTACTTCGTTAGCGAGGTGCTGGCCGGATCTAAAACATGCTATACTCAGGTATAGAAATTATTATATGGAGTTTTAATTACCATTAGGAAATTAGCTCATTATTTTCAAAGTCACTCGATTATGGTGGTTACATATTTTTCACTCGGCGATGTTCTTCACAATCGAGAGGCCACGGGACGTATTGCAAAGTGGGTCTTGGAGTTGATGGCTTTGGACATTACCTTCAAGGCACGGACATCAATTAAGTCTTAGGTTCTGGCTGACTTCATTGTCGAGTGGACCGAGTGCCAAGGAGATGTACAATCGAGAGGCCACGGGACGTATTACGAAGTGGGTCTTGGAGTTGATGGTGTTGGACATTACCTTCAAGGCAGGGACATCAATTAAGTCTCAGGTTCTGGCCGACTTCATTGCCGAGTGGACCGAGTGCCAAGGAGATGTACCTGCGGAGAAACAGGAATATTGGACTATGTATTTCGACAGATCTAATAGGGTCACTGGTACGGGAGATGGAGTCATTCTGATTTCTCCGACTGGAGAAATATTGTGATATGTTCTTCAGATTCACTTCCCAGCATCAAATAATGTACCCGAGTACGAAGCTTTGCTCCATGGCTTGCGTCTTGCCGTGTCACTCGGAATACGGCGTATGATTGTACGAGGAGATTCTCAGTTGGTGGTGAATCAAGTAATGAAGGATTGGTCTTGTTTGAATGACAACATGGCTGCTTACCGTCAAGAGGTTCGTAAAATGGAGGACAAATTTGATGCTTTGGAGTTATCTCACATTCTGAGGCATAACAATGAAGCTGCTGATGAGTTGGCTCAATTTCGATCCAAGCGGGAGGTAGCTCCGACTGATGTTTTTGTTGAACACCTTCATGAGCCGACTGTTAATAAGGAGATCGTTGAAGACGACGCTAATAAACAAATTTCCATGCTTGATACCGACTAGAGGATGCCTTTGATCAAGTTTCTGACTTGGGAGGAGTTACCTCAAGATCGAGACGAAGCCGAACGAGTTTGACGTCATAGCCAAGGTTATGTCATGGTTGATTCTGAGTTATATAAGTGAAGCCCATCTGGTGGTTTGTTAAGATGTGTTACTCCTGAGGAGTGCCGGCAGTTATTGCAGGACATTCACTCGGGAATGTGTGGCAGTCACGCTGCAGCACGCACTTTGGTGGGAAAAGCTTATCAACAGGGATTTTTTTGGCTCATAGCGTTTACAATGCAGATAAAGTCATTCAGACTTATGAAGGTTGTCGGTTCTTCGCTCGGCAAAACCATGTTCCGGCTCAAGAGTTGCAAACTATACCACTATCATGTCCTTTTGTTGTCTGGGTTTTGGATATGGTGGGCCCTTTTAAGAAAGCTTCAGGAGGTTTCGCACATCTTTTTGTTGCCATCGACAAGTTTTCCAAGTGGATTGAGACTAAGCCGGTTGCAACAACTACACTGATAAAGCTCGTGATTTCTTCATTAATATTGTGCATCGGTTTGGTGTTCCAAACAGGATTATTACTGACAATGGAACTCAGTTCATAGGAGGAGTTTTTAAAGATTTTTGCAAAGATTTAAGGATCAAGATATGCTACGCGTCGATTGCACATCATATGAGCAATGGACATGTGGAGCGTGCTAATGGTATGATTTTTCAAGGCATCAAGGCTTGTGTTTTCGATAGACTACGCCCTTATGCTGGACGTTGGGTTCAAGAGTTGCCTTCGGTTTTGTGGTCATTACGAACTACACCTAGTCGGGCCACAGGTCAATCGCCCTTATTTTTGGTTTATGGTGCTGAAGCTATGTTGCCAAGTGAGATGGAATTTGAATCTCTTTGACTTCGTAATTTTAATGAACAGCATTATGACCAAGACCGCGTTGATTATTTGAACCGACTGGAAGAAGCTCATGAAGTTGCTCTTATTCAGTCGGCTAGATATCTCCAAGGACTTCGGCGTTACCACAATCGCAATGTTTGATCACGGCCAGATACAAACAATGAAGGATAGACACAAATTGTCTCCGCTATGGGAAGGGCCTTTCATAATCGCTGAAGTCACTCGGCCGGGGGCTTATCGATTAAAGCGTGAAGACGGATCGATCGTGCAGAATTCTTGGAATATTGAACACCTTCAGCGCTATTATACTTAAAGTTACTTTTTTGTTCTTTGCTTTTCTCGACTGTCGACTTCAAGTAAGTTGTCTTCTTGAGTTACCAATCGAGGGCTACCAATATCAGTAAACTAAATTTTCTTCAGCATATGACTTTTTTAGATTTGGTTTATCATTGTTTTTTGTTTTGATCTGAGTCGAGTGGATAAGGACTGAAAATTTTTTGAAGACTTCATCAAATTTTACGCTTGATGACAGTTGGATGAGAATTTTTATGAAATTAAAAGCTTGATTCAAGTCGGAGCACATACATAAATAAGAGAATATATTACAAGTTAGGCTACAAGTGTCTTTATAGAGGGAATTTATCCCTGGAAGTTTTCTACAACATCGGCAGCTATCTTCGTAGCGGACTCTTGCACTTTATTTATCAAATCTAAAGCTTGTTCATCAGAACTACCGTCTATGAAGCCATCTCCTATAGTATTTATATCCACTCGGGGATATAGGGACTTCGTCATCACTAGGGCTTGGCTTGCACTCATTGTGGCTGCGTCATTGATGTTGTCCAAGTATTTTTCAGGAGCCCTTCTGAGTTTCTCTAATATTTCTTCAGCATCTTCAGAACTTGAGCCGAAGCCGTTTTGAAAGATTTTGTTTAGGATCGGAGCAGCTGCATTGGCAATCTCATCTCTGATTCTTTCTGCCTTCTTGATCCTCTCGACGAAGATTTCAAATTGAGCTAGGGATTTCTTCTTGTGGGCTGCGAGGTTTCAAATTTTTAAGATATATTGGCAATATGTCGAGATAGACCGAGAGTCAGAGTCAGAAGAGTTTACCTTCAAGATCGGCTATTGCTTTGGCTTTGTCAGTCTCCAGTTTAGCGTTGTCATTCCTAGCTTTCTTCAATTGGGCTTTTAAGTGACTCGATCTCAGCAAGATGAGCTGACATATGAAGATATAAAATCAATGGTGATATATTGAACAATATATGACGTTGAGTTATTTTCTGTTACCTCCAATTGAACCACGGAATTCTAGATTAGTATCCCACAGCTGGCTAATCTCTGTTCTCACAACCTTTTTCTTGCTATGGCTTCTTCCTTGGCTTTTCTGAGTTCTTGTTGGATATTTTCCAAGGAATTCAGGTGTGGCACCAGTTTTTCTAGTGTCTCTGACTTTGCTTGAGATCTAAGATATATTATCTGCATACAAGAAACAAGTTGGCATATCAAGTGGGAATTGAATAGCAAGGATTTAAGCTTAGATTTAGCAGTCGGGATGACTCTGTTAGTCGGGCAACCAGCATGTCATGTTCTTTAGATTCTATCTGCATGTTTAATATGATTCCGTGTGCCTAGCCATCACCATCGCGCCAGTGGATTTTTACTGGAGGCAGCGAGTCCTCTACTAATTTGATTTGAGGGATTTCTTCGTCTTCTCCTCATATGGGATCTAAAAAGAAGCGGGATTGCAAGATTTCAGGACCAGTGTTCAAGTCAGAAGATTTATGTGATTAAAGAACTCACTTGTGATTACTTCAGGATGTGTGCGTGGAGGACCTTGATCATCCTCGTCTGCGTTAAGGATTGTTTGGTCTTGGTTTCCTTGCATAGTGGCATTTTCAGTTGATTGATGTAGGATCGAAGAACGAGAACTAAGCCAACCAGAGGGGGGTGAATGGTCGTAGTACCCAAAAACCAAAACTTTTAGCGGAATTAAAAGTTACCCTCAAATCGATGTTGTTCGGTCTGACTAAGTAGATCAATCGGTCTGACCACCCTGTATAGCCGGTCTAACCGATGTTAATCTCTTGGTCTAACCGCTCCAAAATTGCCTCTGCCTCCTGCAGCTGTCGCCGGTCTGACCGCCTCGATGCGTCGGTCTGACCGCCAGTGTCTCGCCTGTTAGACCGTCGAATCCGAGCAAACACAAATTGAAGATCTCTCAAAGTAGATGACAACTTTATTACTTCTCTCTGTGTTTACAAAGTGCAACAACAGCACTCCTCACGAAAATCTCAACTAAACTCGAAACCCTAACTAAACTCTCAACTCAATGCTCTCAAAAGCGATACCGGGAGATCACACCCTCCCTCTCTATTTATACATGACGTAGGCTGCCTAAAGCCACGAACCAAACTCATACAAGAAGTCCTAATCCACCTAGGAAACCCTGCCGTACAAGAAACCAACTTTACATATCCCAATTGTACAAAATTTGGACTCCTTCCAAATTCGACTCCGCATCCCATATGCACACAATATCTCCATTGTATGCCATATGGAATCATCACCAACCACGTGCATTAATCTTTAGCCTAAGTATCCCGCATGATCTCTGATCGTCCGGACACATGAATCAAACAAAGAAACCATATCTGACCAGACCCACTGTTCACCGTCTGAAAATTCAATCATCTCAAAAACCACTTCGCCAATAATCTCCAAATATCAAAACCAATAACCTCAGATGCCAATTGTTCAGCACAACAAAAGAATCAAACACACTTTGATTTTACAATCTCCCCCTTGATGAAGACATTGGCAAACTCATCAAAAATGTTTGTTTTGGTGTTTGGAAAAATAAAAAATAAAAATAAAAATTTCTCCTCCTTTGAAAGAAAAACAAAATACTTGCATTTGCTTGTATTTGCATTGGCATTGTTTGTATCTCTTCTTCCCCTTTTAACAATGATTTCATCAAGCATAAGAATTATGTTCAGTTATTATTCAAGAGCTTAATAACATACATATAGGAATTTATGTCATGTATTGCAACAAAGAGAAGATAAACCCATCAATTATATAGCAAGCATAAACTAGACTATAATCATAAACCAAAGATTTTACAATAAAGTTCAATAACGCAATCAAGATTCATGAATTCAAAAGATTTATAATGCAACATCTTTACAAACACATAAGTTGAAAAATAAATCCATATATATAGATCTATTGACATCATTACTCTTTCCCAAATGAGCTTTAACTCAAAACAACCAAGAGAATTTTCAGAGCTTTTTTTTCATATTTTTGCTCATTTTTAATTATTCCAGGTACGTCCTTGTCGTCAAGACTGTTTCCAAAGATTCGGCACCCATTATTTTCTCATATCAAATACATCCTTGTCGTCAAGACTGTTTCCAAGGATTTGGTATTCATTTTTTACATAAATATTTTTTACTCTCTAGCACAATGAGCAATTTCAAAGCTATTTGAGGAATAAAAATTCAATAAAGCATATACATAAGTATTTAGAATCCAACCTATGCATTAGTATCAATATTACATATTTCATTAATTCAAATATTAAATTTAAATGTCATGCATCATCTCCCTTAAAAGCAATATCTAAGTCTTATGAAAATACTAAAATTCATACAAACTATAAAATAGACAAATAAACCTTCAAAGTATTGCTAGCATGAACAAAAAAAACACTATATGCATAATACAAAGCTCTCTTGCAAGTTGTTTCTTTTAATTGTTGCTTGATAAAATCAAGAGCACAAAAACTCCCCATCAAACCATGCCAAATGGATGAATGTTTCCCAACTCTCTACGAAGAAAAGCAAAACGAGATGAATCCAATGGTTTAGTAAAAATATCCGCAAGTTGCAATTTTGTATCCAAAAACTTCAATTCAACATCTCCCTTTTCAACATGATCCCTCAAAAAGTAAAAGCGAATATCAATGTGCTTTGTGCATGAGTGTTGTACAGGATTCTTTGCAATGTTAATAGCACTCGTATTGTCACAAAACAGAGGAACCTTTTCAAAAACAAGACCATAATCCGTCAAAGTTGAAATAAGCCATAGAATCTGAGAAGAACAGCTAGCAATAGCAACATATTCTGATTCAGCAGTTGATTGGGCTACACTAGATTGTTTCCTAGAAGACCATGCAATCAAGGAAGTACCAAGAAAATGACATATCCCAATAGTACTTTTCCTATCAATTCTACAGCTCGCAAAATCAGCATCAGAATATCCACTTAAACATATAAAAGACGAAGTAGAATACCAAATTCCAATTTCAAGTGTATGATTCAAATACCTCATTATTTGCTTGACTGCTTGACAATGTGAAGCACGAGGAGAAGCTTGAAAGCGTGCACACAAACACACAACAAATTGTATGTCTGGCCTAGAAGCAGTTAGATACAACAAAGATCCAATCATACTTCTATACTCCTTTTGATCCACAGCTTCACCATCTTCATCAGGATCCAACACAGCAGTAGAACCAATTGGTGTAGAGATTGGCTTGCTGTTCTCCATCTTGAAACGTCTCAAAAGATCCTTGGAATACTTCGTTTGATGCACAAACGTACCTTGAGGTGTTTGCTTAATTTGCAATCCCAAAAAGTGCGATAACTCACCCGTCATGCTCATTTCAAATTCCCTGCGCATAGTCTCAGCAAACTCCACAACCAAAGCATGAGTAGAACAACCAAAGATGATATCATCCACATAAATCTGAACAAAAAGTTGATTATCACCATGCTTAAGAACAAAAAGCGTTTTATCAATCTTTCCCATTTAAAAACCTTTCATAAGCAAAAAGTTTTTAAGTCTATCATACCATGCCCTACGTGCTTATTTCAAACCATACAAAGCTTTTGACAATTTAAAAACATGGTTGGGAAAATCAGGATTTTCAAAACCCGGTGGTTATTTAACATAGACTTCCTCCTGTATATAGCCATTTAAAAAAGTACTTTTAACATCAATTTGATACAATTTAAAACCTTTTGAAGCAGCAAAAGCTAACAAAAGTCTAATTGCCTCAAACCTAGCAACAGGAGCAAAAGTTTCATCAAAATCCAGACCCTCTACCTGAGTAAAACCTTGACCAACAAGTCTAGCTTTATTTCGCACAATTAAACCATCCTCATTTTGTTTATTTTTGAAAACCCATTTGGTTCCAATAATATTATGTCCAGAAGGTGGTTCAACTAAAGTCCAAACTTTTTTTCTCTCAAAATTTTCAAGTTCTTCATGCATAGCGTTAATCCACGATTCATCAGTTAGCGCATGAGTAACATCTTTAGGTTCAAAAGAAGCAACAAATGCAGAATTTGCACAAACATCATGAGTTGTTACCTTAGGCCTTGTAGTCCGCTCACCTATATTACCAATAATTTGTTCCGGTGGATGATGTCGTTGAATGTGCAAAGGAGTAGTGACTTCTGAAGTTATTTCACGTTCTGTACCCTCACTGGTCAAAGGTGTAGCCTCTGGAGGACCATCTCGACCAGCATCAACAGAACCGGAAGCCGATGACCCTGGCCGATCTGACCGCGTCTCCTGCGCCGGTCTGACCGGAGGTGTGCTGGCGGTCTGACCGGCCGAGCCGACCTCATCGTCCTCGTCGTCGCTCTCGTCTTCAAAAATACGACCATCCTCCCCCTGAACCTGTGACAATGTACCTGCAATTTTTAGTCTAGTTCTTGGACTAGCCTCATCAAAAGTGACTTCATAAGTCTCAACAATTTTATTAGTCTCCAAAACAAGTACACGATAGCCACGAGAATGAGCGGGGTAACCAAGAACATTCCATCGGTACAACGTGCCTCAAACTTATCCAAATTTCCAGATTTCAAGACAAAACACTTGCAACCAAAAACACGCAAATGTGAAACTTTGGGTTGATGTCCAAAACGAAGCTCGTAAGAAGTTTTTTCAAGTTTTGATCTCAAGAAAACACGATTGGAAATATAACATGCAGTTCTAATAGCTTTGGCCCAAAATTTTCTAGGAGTATGATACTCATCAAGCATTGGTCTAGCCATCTCAACCAAAGAACAATTTTTTCTTTCAACAACACCATTTTGTTGCGGAACACGAGGAGAAGAAAATTGATGTTCAAGACCTTTTTCATTGCAAAATTGTTCCAAAGAAGCATTTTTAAATTCACCACCATTATCACTTCTGATTCGCTTCAAAGAACCGGGATGTTCACAATTCAACCTAAGAAACAAACTCCGAAAGTGTCCAAAAGCCTCATCCTTACTTGCCATAAAGAAAACCCAAAAATATCAAGAAAAATCGTCAACAACAACCAACGCATACCACTTTCCTTCAACAGATTGCACTCTAGCCGAACCAACAATGTCCATGTGTAAAAGCTGTCCCGGTGCATCCGTCACCACGGAAAGAATAGGAACATGTAAAGAAGCAACCATCTTAGCATGACGACACGGTGTACAAACCAAATCAAGATCTTTCTTAAGTTTAGGCAAATCACGAACAAGATCCAAGCCACTTAACCTAGTGAGATGATCAAAACCAACATGTCCAAGTCTACGATGCCAAAACATCAAATCTTTGTTAAACTTAGCAACCAAACATGTTATAACCGGTGAAACAGGATTTTCAAAATCAGCTTTAAACACTCTTCCAAAACGAGAAATATTCAACACAGAATCACGACAAGAATCAAATATTTTACTTCCAGTTTTCTTAAAGTGAACCTCAAAGTTCTCATCAACAATTTGTGAAACCGAAAGCAAATTGTATTTTAAATCCTTAACCAAAGCTACTTCTTTCAATTCAAACTTGTTATTTACCTTGACAGATCCTGTAGCAAGAACGACACTAGTAGAAGCATCGCCAAAGATAATCGATTCCGTCTTGGATGCCATCTTGAGGGAAGAGAACCAATTTTTGTCACCGGTCATGTGCCGCGAACAACCGGAATCCACAATCCACACGTTCTCCTTCCTCGCCACCAAAGCCTACATGGAAGAAGATGTTGAAGCCTTAGTATTGGGGTTAGATAAAAGAAATTTAGGAATCCAGTACTGAGACACACGACCAGTAGATCCAATAAGCATATATCCACGAGCAAAAACAGTTTGAGAACTTTTAGAAAAATTCCTTCGAGGCTGGTCTGACCGAAGTACAGTAGCCGGTCTGACCGGGAGCCGATCTGACCGCTACTTAGATTTAGCAAAAACAATCTATCTTTCTTTTTTCTGTTTACGTGCCAATCTGAAACGAAAACCAACAAGATGATCATCTTTGCCACAAAAGGAACAAGTATACTTTTCCTTAGCATTTAATGGTTTTGAAAAAATAGTTTTAGTTTCTTTTGGTGTAGCAGAAAGAGAGGGCATAATTCCAGCAGATTTAAAAACTGTTTTCACAACATTAGGTTTTGTCAAAATTTCACCACGTTCAGTCACTTTCAAAACATTGGGTTGATTTTTGGTGAAATGATCATGAGCATCAAAACCTACACCTCTATTGTAACTAGTCACTTTAGATTGATCCAAAATCATGTTAAGTTGTTTCTTACCACTAGAAAATCTTTTCAAAAAACTTTTCAAATAAGAGACCTCTTTTTTCAAATTTACACAATTTTCACAATCTACCATGACACCTTTGTTTTTACGACATTTTAAACAAGAAAGCACTTCATCAGATTTTACAATATCTTCCATATATTCAACACGACCCAAAGCATCTTTCAACCTCATCTTGTTTAGAGTACATGTTGAGCAATTCAAAATATTGTGTTGTTTTAACTTTTTAGCACAAATCATGTTTAACATCGAACTAGCATAAAAAGCAAATTGATATTTTTTCAATAATTTCTTAGTTAAAAACAACTCATCTAATGTGCGTGTGTACATAGCAAATCCAAGAGTAAAAGAAGATTTCAATTTCAAATCATGAGCAACATTAATTTTTCTAATCTTTGAAATTTCATTCATTAAGATCTCACAATTTTTGCAATCATCATCATCAGGAATAAGATATTTCAATCTAGCAATTTCAGCATTTAGACATTCAATCATGAACTCTTGTTTTTTATACATTTTCTCACACTTCTTATTTTTTGCACTTAAAATAAGAATAGCTTCCTCAAGAGAACTCACCTCATTATCTTCATATTCTGAATCCAATTCACCACGATCCATGAAGCAAACACCGAAGATTTTCTGTTCCTTCTCCTTGTCTTCATCACTATCAAAATCTATGTCACTTAATGGCTCAAAAGCAGCATAGACTTGACTCAACACCTTCCTGACCACATCCTTGGATTTCTTTCCTTTGAAGGTGTTGTTCGACTTGGGCTTATCGTCCTTGATTTTTTCTCCACCATGGACTTCCTTCTTGCCTGTCCCAAGCCTAGGACAATGTGAACGAATGTGACCAAGTGCGCCACATTCAAAGCAACGAGTTTGACCTCCTCTTTTCCTGTACCTGACATTGTTCACAACTCGAGAAATCTTGTTAGCAGCCAGAACCAAGTCCTCCTCCTCGAACTGTTCGAGTTGCTTATCGGACATGGCATTAATCAAAGCAAGAGCGGTAGCGTTCGACGAAGAAGCACCAACATCAAAATAAGTCCAGGGAGAAATCAAAGCACTAGACTTAGAATCTATCTTGCGAGAAAGAATATTCATCTCATGAGTTTTTAGTTTTGTGTAAAGAGAATCCAACATCAAAGTAGACATATCGACAGACTCTTGAATAGATGTAACCTTCATCTCCCAAATAGACATATCAAGACCATTCAAAAAGTGACGAGAAACCTCAGATTGTGTGTAATTTGAATTATAAGAAGAATCAACAGATCTAAGATCACTCAAAATCTTATTAAATCTACCAAGATAATCATCCAAAGCTTCTCCAGTTTTCATCTCAAATTTTATATATTCCTTTTTGAGAAGATCTCGACGAAGTTCTTCAATATTAGTAGTTCCTTGATGAAAGTTTCTCAAAGTAATCCAAATCTCATGGGCAGTTTCAAGATGTGACACACGATCAAAATCCGAATGAGAAACTCCACTCAACAAAATATTACGAGCTTTGCAATTGTTATTAAATTCAGTTTTCAAAGCTTCAGTAGTAATTTGATCAGGAATCTCATAAGGAAGAGCAACCTTTTGCCAAACACCATAATCTTGGGCCATAATGTAAGATTGCATCTTATGACACCAAAAAGCAAAATCCGAACCATCGCAAATATGCGGCTTAGTTGAAAACTTATTAGCCATGGCTTAAAACTCTAGATTGGTAAAAATCCAAAGAAGAAAACGAGGCTCTGATATCACTTGTAGGATCGAAGAACGAGAACTAATCCAACCAGAGGGATGGGTGAATGGTTGTAGTACCCGAAAACCAAAACTTTTAGCGGAATCAAAAGTTACCCTCAAATCGATGTTGTTCGGTCGGACCGCCCTGTACAGCCGGTCTGACCGATGTTATTCTCTCGGTCTGACCGCTGCAAAATCGCCTTTGCCTCCTGCAGCTGTCGCCGGTCTGACCGTCCTATTGCTGCCGGTCTGACCGCCTCGATGCGCCGGTCTGACCGCCGGTGTCTCGCCGGTTAGAACGTCGAATCCGAGCAAACACAAATTGAAGATCTCTCAAAGTAGATGACAACTTTATTACTTCTCTCTGTGTTTACAAAGTGCAACAATAGCACTCCTCACAAAAATCTCGACTAAACTCGAAACCCTAACTAAACTCTCAACTCAATGCTCTCAAAAGCAATACCGGGAGATCACACCCTCCCTCTCTATTTATACATGAGGTAGGCAGCCTAAAGCCACGAACCAAACTCATAAAAGAAGTCCTAATCCACCTAGGAAACCTTCCCGTACAAGAAACCAACTTTACATATCCCAATTGTACCAAATTTGGACTCCTTCCAAATTCGACTCCGCATCCCATACGCACACAATATCTCCATCGTATGCCATATGGAATCATCACCAACCACGTGCATTAATCTTTAGCCTAAGGATCCCGCATGATCTCTCATCGTCCGGACGTCACTTTATCTCCAAGTTGACTCCCGATCCATCACCGGCAATACTTTCCCGAGACGTAAAGATTACCTACACATGAATCAAACAAAGAAACCATATCCGAGCACAAGTTATCCCAAACTTGACTCATTGTTAGCACACAACAGTATTACATACGCATAGTATCCATCTAGAAGCCATAAACATGAATTAATCACGGATATCCAATAAAACAATCCAAAACCGAAACAGACACAGAGTCGCCCGGTCAGACCGCAGGCTGGCCGGTCTGACCGCACACATACCTCCGGTCTGACCGGCCATGCCTGCCCAGTCTGACCGGACCCACTGTTCACCGTCTAAAAATTCAATCATCTCAAAAACCACTTCGCCAATAATCTCTAAATATCAAAACCAATAACCTCAGATGCCAATTGTTCATCAACAAAAGAATCAAACACACTTTGATTTTACAATTGACCCCTATTGGTATCTTCATTGTTGTCCGGGGTTGGGTCTTCGATTGGGATACCCTGACCGCCAAGGGCTTGATTTTCTTCACCTGACTGGTTTCTAGTCAGGGGCTCTTGTTCAGGGGCTCGGTCATTAGAACCAGACTGGTTTCCAATCAGGGGCTTCTGGTTGGCAATCGGTTGGTCTTGTTGAGTAACCTGGGAGTCGGGAGTTGCAGTTTCTTGAATTGTTTTCCCTGAATCTGGAGGTGGTACTTTAGCCTTGCCGATAGGATCAATATCTTGGGGTTTCTACAAGTGTGTTATATAGGCTTAAATACTAGAAGTAATCCTAGATATTTTTAAACACATGGTGAAATTTATACGAGAGTTACCTGTTGGATTTCCTGCTCTTGGGTGCTGATCTAGAGGAGGCTGGCTTTGGCAAGCTGATATTTGTTCTCGGAGTCATAATCTCTTCATTTTTCTTCATTCGAGTCATTGATGACTAATTTTCTCTGCTTGCTTGTGTGTTTGCACGTTTCATCAGGTGCAGCCCATTTATTCTTTGCCTGGGGCTTAATCATTATCCCGCTAGTCGCCTGACCACTAGCAAGTTGGTTGCTAGTCGGCTGAGCTTGGGGATCTTCATGGTATACTTTGTATGGCCGGGAAACCACTAGGGTGTTTAACTGCAGAAGGGGTTTTGTTAATATACAAAGTGCTGGCAAGCATGGTAAAGCAGATGATATTGAAGGAAGTTTTGGAATTTGCATACTAGAACAGGTAGCCGAAAGATGTTGTAAGGAAGAACTGGCAGTTTGTTGTTGTAGTCGACCACTATTGCGGCGAAGAAGATTTTATACATATGTGCACATAAGATTTGGAAGTCTAGGGATTCACGATCCTGCCGGTTGGGGTCAGTTTGTCCTTCATACTCATAGGCTGGCTTGGATCTATCTTTGATCGGTGCCAGTCGACACTTGATGAAGTGTCGAGTGATCTGTTCTCCCTCGAGAAGAGGCAAGTCAGTACTTATAATCTCTACAAAAGTAAATCGATCATTGTCTAGCAAATGGATCTATACATTCATATGCTTGCATTTTGATATTTCAGAAGTTCAGTTCTGCACATAGGACCAAAATTCCAGTGTGAATCTCAGGATCCAAGCAATGAATGCACACCATAAATCGCCAAAGAGGTCACCATGGTTAGCTCAGATTCCATTTAGGCCTAATCTAAAACATCTCCACAACACCAAACATCTCCTGACCAATAGATCAAGCAAATTTCTCAAATCCTACAACGATTGAGGTGGGAGAAGGGTGGGTAGTGATAGGATGTAACGTACCTTGTACTTTCTGCAGTAGGCGGACAGCCATCCTTGTCTGAGGCAGCAACATAGCTGGGGCAGGCGGCGGCGGCGGCGGCAACGGCAGATCGCGACGTAGCAGCCTAGCGGTTGGAGTGGCGATGGGGAATCGCAGCGCTAGTGCGTGCAGCGGCGACGGAGCAACCTTTGCGGTGAATCGAGTGTGGAGAGGTGGCGGCACCGACGCCGGCACCGGCGGCGAGTCACCCGGCCAGGAGCTAGTCACCCACGAGGTCGCCGGCCGGCGGCCGAGGGTCGCAGCGCGCGTGAGATTTTTTTTTTACTTTTGTGCTAGATTTTTTTTTGCTCGATCTGAGGAAGGGATAAGGTATGTACGTGTCCTGGTTAGTTGAGTGGTGGAAGGACTAATTTCTATGCACTAAATTCTTCGAGGGTTCTTTTTGGATATGTGACATAGATTAAGAGGCGTTTCTCTCAAAATTGCCTTCTATTGCCCTGGCGATTTTGCAAAATGCCCCAACTAACATAAAAATATTTGCGGCATTTTGTGATTACGCCTGAAATAGGGAGATTTTCTAAGGTGTTAATGAAAAACAGCTTGAAAGCACATAGTTTCTGAGGCGTTTTTCTTTAAAACACCTTCTAATGATAAAAGTATTGAAGGCATTGATTAAAGTTGCCATGTATATAACAATACTTTTTGAGGTATTTTATGAAAACTGCCTTTAAAAGAGATGATTTAAGGCAGTTTTAAAGAAATGCCTTTCACAAAATGCCTTTAAATGACATACATCCTGTAGTGCTAGCTAATCACTTCGATGTTGCAAAGGACAATGATTAGTGGTACTTGTCGATGGTACTATGAGCATGCAGTAATTAGATTTACTCGTGTTGAGATTGGACAGATACATGCTATGTATAAATTTTTCTCAGTAATTAGATTTACTTGTGTTGAGATTGGACAGATACATGCTATGTATAAATTATTCTCAGTAAAAGAGATTTGTATAAAAATAAAGGTAGGCCATGTACTTCTTCTTCGTACATGTTTCTTAAAAGAAGTTTCGTACATGTAGACTTTTTCATTTCCGAGTAATATCATGTAGTCAAAATCTGCATGCCCAAATATTACTTTAATCAAAATTTATTACTAAGTACAGAAAATATTTTCACATAGTGAGTATCGTAAATACTACTAGGACCCCTTATTACAGTTATTTCTGCTGAGAGGGTCCAGAGGAAGCAGACGTCTTATTTGGAGCATGTGGCTAATGCTTCTTTCAGGCATTCAGGCGCCGGAATCCTGCCACATGTCTTTTCAATGTGGTTCACGCACTCTCCAATGTGACCGGGGAAGTGACTCGCTATGTATTTTCCCATTTTTTAACCGAGGTGGCCGAGGAAAAATTTTTGTTCATCGTTTATGCAATCACCTAACAGAAGAAGGAAGAAAGAAAAAGCATATATGCACAAGTAAGTACAGTACATCAGGAAAATTGAGCATATGAAAAGATCGATACGTAAGAGATGACAAGATGAAGATTGATGATTTACCAGCTCCACCGCTGCTTGGTGAGCCTCGAGCGGCTACCTTCGTCAGTAGCAAGACGACGAAAAAAGCTACCATGGCGACCTTCTTTGAGTTCATTTTGTCTCAATTTCCTTCTACTGGCAGTACGCGTGCGCTCCATTTGATCCCTCCTCTGCTTGCTGGGTGCCATATAAATATTCCAGTTCACACAGCGACCAATTAATGGATAGAAAACATTGAACATGCTAATTAATTACTCCTATATACTACACAACTCCATTGCGTATGCTTGGCCCACACTAGGTTTAGGAATCAATATCTTCTAGCTAGCTAGCTCCCGTGTAGCATTAACTTACTACCTTCAATCATTTTACAACATTATTAATTAATTGTGCCAAATATATACAAGTATACAAAATAATTTTTTATTCACCTTTTGTCTTATATCTATCTACCGATACTTAAATTATTTTAATAGTGTTTCTATCATCCGCCTCACCAGTATAGCTTGCGATGTGATATCATGTGAGTCCTGTGCGACTCCCGTTCTATCGGTAAAGACGGCCTATGTGAGTCGTTTATGTCTCGTCCGTGCGTTATTGATTCGGTGTCAGGTCTGTCGGCTCCTCCCCCTCATAGCACTGGCCCAAGGGCCACCCGGGAAAAGTCTATCTTGATTCCCTCTCTCCCTTGACCTAGCCGATAAGTCCCTTCGCCAGCGTAGCAAGCAGCAACCCACAACCTGCCACAGCCCGTCTATCCTGCTAAGTCTAATCAACCTCTCTCCTCACTTCTTCTAAATTTTTAATGCTTATTTGGTTCTCTAAATGATCTTAAATGAAAAAATATTCAATTACAAAATTGTAGATATAGTAAACCTCTATGACTTTCATATAGAGCATATCTTCATTGGAGGTCATTTGAAACGTCGATCTGAGATTGAGATGTTATAATGAATATTTGGGCCTCCAAACAATCTCAAATGAAAAATATGTCAACTATAAACTTTTAGATCTAGTCAAGACCTACAATTTTGATATAAAGTTCATCTTCATCCGACTTTATATAAAGAAGTTAGGTGTAGTTTTTTTTTTTGAAATTTGATTTTCGCTGCCTACGATGATTTAGTCATTTTTCTAGGCGACTGATTTAGTGCCTCTGTTTTTGTTCTACACAAAAGAGTATGATGATGAATTAAAAGGGAGACCAAATGGAAGACACAAACTAATTAAGTTCAAAATGTGCTTCCACCGTTCGTAGATATGGATCGAGTGATAATTTACCTATATTAAGCATTCATAACAAACTGTCGTTGCGTGTTCAGCATTATTTACAAAAGAGAGACATAAGGGAGACTGTTGACGGATTTGTTGACGTAGGATTCAACCGGTGCCAAGATATACGTGAGATTGTAGCAACGAGAGAGACACAGAATCATTTCTACAATCTCACTTGTGTGTCGACCTGCATAGCTATCCAAATTGGGATCGATCTCGGTCGTCCATTTCCAATCAACTCCAGTCATAGGTCGTAGGTTCGAATATCGACCATGGAAGGGGCCATAATTTTTTACCTTTTTTTTTCCCACATCTACTTAAACATAATTCTTTTTAGCTAAACAACATTAATTGATTATTTTCATAATTCATTTCAAATTTAAGGTTTTCTTTCACAACTATTTAAGCATACAAAATATTTAATTATTCCTTTTTTACCTGAATAACATTAATTCATTATTTTCATCATCATAATTCATTTCAAACAGAAAGGCGTGTTGATCAAAACAATCGACCATATGAGACATAAGGAGAGAGTTAAACAGAGATTAGATAATATTGTTTGACTGGACTGAAGCTCAACGATCACGGGATATCTAGCTTGTACACATAACCAATAATCCTTTCGCCCGCGTATATAAAACACTGATAGATACTCAAGCATATCATGTATATGTTGTGGCCGTACTGTACTAACCAAGTTCGAACCACTTTACTACCATCCTATAGATCGATCAAGTGGTAATTTTTTACATCCAACTATGCAATCATTCAAAACTGAATGTGTTGCCCCTTGGGCGGATGATAGGCATAGCCACGTAGGATAGGAATAGTGGCTTTACTGTGCAGCTTCGTCTCCATGGCGTCCATGGATTGGCTGAAGAATTGCGTCAACGGACCTCACGTCTCGCCGACCGAGCAAAAGCGAAGGAACAAAGGACATGCAATTTCCTCCCACGATTGCTTTTCTGTAAGCTTTCATGCAATTTCCTCCTCTGATCAACTCGAGTCCTGAGTAGCCGCACCGGCCTTCCGTCTTCTCCGCTCGCCGTGCTGCACCTCCTGCTTCTCGCTGCATTGCTACGATCCTCCTCCCCCATTGCGCCGCTCACTCTCCTTTCCCTAGCGTGTCCGATTTAACTGGCGCTGCAGCCATCACCACAGCCGCCATCGCTGGCAAGGCATCCACCTCCTCTGCACCATGCCCTCCCTACTCACACTTCTCTCCCAGCCTCAACACTCCATGAGTATGGATCCCTCAGTTTAGCACTAGACCACGACGCCGCCTCAAGCCTTCGCTGATGGGTTCACTGCTGCCGCCACCACTGTGCAACCAGACCACAGGATGCTCGTGAACCGGATGCAATGGCTTGGTAAGGTCAAAGATTTGATCTCTTTTTGCTGGAAACTGTTTGCAATTGTGTTTATTATTCTTCTTCTTTTCCATACTGTGAAACCTAAACTGGCGCATAACGAGGTTGCTTCAATTATTAGGGTTATTGAGCATGATGAGGTTGCTGCAATTTTTAGGGTTTTTCAGATATAATTGTTCATTAAATGGTCTGGTGCATATGAAAAAAATGGTTTGAAAAATAGTCATAATTGGTTGTTTTGTGCAGCTCACTAGGATAACTGACACATCGGCAGTTCCTGCTAGAGCAGGAACGGATGATATACAGGTATACCATGGGAGAGTTTACAAATAACCAAAAGCTAGGTTACAACAGTACAAGAACAAGCAATTGCCTCAGTCCAGAGCGCTGATGGACAAGGCCTTAATATGATCATGAATTTGTATTTATAAATGTTTGTTTTTTTTGCTGCATAAATGCTCCAAACTCTTAGAAAAACATTTTTTTCCATTTTCAGTTATGCAAGCAAGTGGATAAGAGCAGCAAGTATTATGAATTTCGCTGCAAAACTAGATTAGTGAAACCATCAATCCTCCACTTTCAGGTGAGTTATAATTCTATATTCTATTTAATGCAGGATAAGCTATTTTTCCTAAGCTATTAGCATTTTTGGAGTATTGAGTATCATCACCAGAGTTGTTACACCTCATTTCACTGATCGTATGTATTTGTCCATGTCAATAGAACTAAGAAGTTCAAAAACATTGTACGGTCAATAATAGCCTTAACAAAGGGACCTCTAAGCAAGAAATCTACAATCCCAGGGAAAATATTTTATAATACTTTTGAGGAAATGCTATAGTGGTTAAATACTTAAATGTTCTCATATTGAACTGTTAAAAACACTCATAACTTGATGAGTTCTTGACAGAACCTAGACAAAGATGAGCTCTTGGAGCAACTGCTACAGTCAGCTGCTCTACTGGTTAGTTGGTTGTCACTTGTCAGGTAGTATGCACAGCCATTTGTGGTATATCATCTGCTTTATCTAATTATTTTGGCTCATTTTTACTAATGTTATAATTGTGTGTGCAGCCTGAAGGAGAAGAATTTAAAAGCTAACTTATACTGTGTGCTTTATCTAAGTTCTGAATTTTTGAGTGGTGTTGGTTAGAACCATTTATCTGGTTGCTCTTGTTCATGATGAATGGCAATACAACGCGATTACTCTTACAGCATTGAAGTTTCATGACATGCAGTCAATGATGGCATCATAAATCTCATGGGAATGGTAAAAGTATATCATTTACTGGTTTTCTCTTTTGCTGAATCATGTATGGATCTACTAGATTTGATCCTGATCAAATCACATTTTTGAACTAATGTAGTTCTTTGACATGAAAAAAACTTCATGTTAACTACAGAAGAACCAGGTATGCGCACTACTACAAAAACCTCCATAGGTACCGGCCACATAGGTGCCGGATTTGCTAGAACCGGTACCTAAAAGACAAATAGACCTAATTTTTCCACGAACCGGCACCTATAAGGTCTTATAGGTGCCGGTTGGATGGGAGAAACTCATAGGTGCCGGTTTGTAAGAAAAACCGGTACCTATGAGCCCAAAAAAGGTACCGGCTTTATTTACGAACCGGCACCTATCACATAGGTGCCGGTTCGTAATAAGAACCGGCACCTATGTTACGGCAACATAGGTGCCGCTTTAACCTAATAAACCGGCACCTATCACATAGGTGCCGGTTCTTATTAAAAACCGGCACCTATGTAGTGGCTTCCTTCGGAATGAAACTAAATAGGTGCCAGTTCATAACATTAACCGACACCTATATCCCCCAGTCTATATATACCCCTTGTTCACTGCATTCTCATGATTTTGTGGCTTCTCTTCAGCTCATCCAAACGGGGGGAGGAGGTTTTGCCCAAAAATTTAAAAAATATCGAGAGGTCTATGTGTTTGCGTGCGTAAAGGTTAGTACGTGTTGATTCGATATGTAATTCGCAATAATATTTGTCAAGTTAATTTTTTTTTGCAATTTGTTTTGTTGAATGAGAAGCATGAGAAAGTATGATGACTTATTATTTTGGAGTAATTTAGAGATTAATCATCAATGAGTAATGTAACTGTTATTAACATATATCAGAATTTCAATAGATATAGAGAATGATATACGTATGTTAGTGGTTAATTTAAGAATTTTCGTAGGAGCGATGGATGAAGGAGGGATGAACATTCCGCAGCGCGGTACCTTGGAATATGCCAGGAGAGTAACCAACTTCGTGATCGCAGCCACGAGATCC
The DNA here is from genome assembly GCA_008326285.1 of Oryza officinalis. Lineage (NCBI taxonomy): Eukaryota > Viridiplantae > Streptophyta > Magnoliopsida > Poales > Poaceae > Oryza > Oryza officinalis. Next base: position 16,617,539 of record BDMV01000009.1, read on the forward strand.
AGATCATTGAACACGACGGAACACTTGCGTTGTCCATGCGCTGATTGCAGGAATGAGAGACAGTTTCCTGCAAAACAAGTTCATGAGCATCTCCTAACAAGGGGTTTTATGCCTAATTACACATGTCAGGACAATCATGGTGAAGATGAGAATCCGGATGTAATGGACGGAGGCAATGTGGAGTTGCCTGCTGACGGAGGTGGATATGATAGTGACGAATCAGATGGTTTAGATCAGATGTTACGCGACGGGGAGACAGCCCTCGACGATGACAGGCAATACGAGAAGTTCAAGGGCATGGTGGAGGACTCAAAAACCCCGCTTTATCCAGGATGCAATGAGCAGCACACCAAGTTACACGTCGTCCTCTCGTTGCTGCAGATGAAATCAACCAACGGTTGGAGTGACAAGAGCTTCACAGAGCTTCTACAGCTGATTGGAGACCTCCTTCCAGCGGGTCATGTGCTGCCAGAAACAACATACCGAGCGAAGAAGGTTGTCTGTCCACTCGGACTGGAAGTGCAGAAAATTCACGCATGTCGAAATGACTGTATCCTATATCGAGGTGACTATGCAGACTTGGATACATGTCCAGTTTGCGGAGCACCGCGGTATAAGGGTGGAGTTAACGATGATGATGATGTTGATGATGACAGTGGTGGCCCGGTCCTGAAGAAGAGGAAAGTGCCCGTTAAAGTTGCGTGGTATTTTCCTATAATCCCTCGGATTGAACGCATGTATGCAAATAAAAAACATGCAAAGATGATGCGTTGGCACCACGAAGAGCGTAAGAAGGATGGAATGATAAGACACCCTGCCGATGGATCTCAATGGAGAAAGATAGATAGAAAGTATAAAAAGCATTTCGCGCAAGAGATTAGGAATATAAGGTTTGGGCTGAGCACGGACGGGATGAATCCATTCGGTGACATGAGCAGTCGACATAGCACGTGGCCAGTGGCACTTGTTATCTACAACCTTCCTTCATGGTTGTGCATGAAGCGTAAGTATATTATGATGCCACTTCTAATCCAAGGGCCCAAGCAACCTGGCAACGATATCGATGTCTACTTCAGGCCATTAGTGGATGATCTTAAGTTTCTATGGGACCGGGGTGTGCAGATGTGGGATGCGTACAAAAGAGAGTACTTCACCTTAAGGGCAATGTTGTTCGTTACCATCCAAGATTACCCTGCAGCTGGTAACACATCCGGGCAAACAGTGAAAGGTGGTTGTGCATGTGTGCAGTGCATGCGGGATACAGCGAGCAGGTGGCTGAAGTACTCCGGAAAGACTGTGTACATGCGCCATCGGAGGTTTCTTCCAGCCGGCCACCAGTACCGTAGCAATACAAGAGATTTTGATGGCACGGTGGAGGAGGGTACAGCTCCAACACATCGTACCGGCGGAGAGATTTTTGAAGAGGTACAAGATATTAAATGTATATTTGGTAAGGGGCAAGGCAATCGAGGCACAACGAGCAAGGGTGGTGAGAAACCTCTTTGGAAGAAGAAATCTATCTTTTGGGAACTACCATATTAGAAATATTTGGATGTCCGTCACGCGATTGACGTGATGCATGTTGAGAAGAATGTGTGCGAGAGTTTGATGGGACTCCTGCTAAACATACCCGGCAAGACAAAGGACACGTTGAAAGCCCGGAGAGACCTCGCAGACATGAACATCAGGCCCGAGCTACATCCTCTAGAACGGCCCAATGGTCGCCAGTACCTCCCTCCCGCATGCTACACCCTTAGTGCCACAGAGAAAATAAGCCTGTTAGAGTGCCTGCAGGGTGTCCGAGTCCCCTCTGGTTACTCTGCGAACATTAAAAGACTTGTCAACATGAAGGAGAAGAAATTAGTGGGCATGAAGTCACATGATTGTCACGTGCTGATGACACAACTTCTTCCTGTTGCTATTAGAGGCATTTTGCCAGATAAGGTTCGAAACCCAATCATAAAGTTGTGCTCGTTCTTCAATGCTACATATCAGAAGGTGATCGATCCAAGCACGCTAGACAAGCTCCAAGCAGATGTAATCATTACCCTTTGCCAGCTCGAGATGTGTTTTCCACTATCATTTTTTGATATAATGGTTCACCTCGTGTCACATATCGTGAAAGAGATAAAGATTCTCGGCCCAGTGTATCTGCATAACATGTGGGCTTTCGAGAGGTTCATGGGGATCATAAAGAAGTATGTGCGTAATAGAGCTCGACCAGAGGGCAGTATCGTAGAGGGTTATGCAACAGAGGAGGTGGTTGAGTTCTGTATCGACTATATGGATTTGCATCCCATTGGTGTGCCGATGTCTCGACACGAGGGCAGGCTACTAGGGAAAGGGACACTAGGGCATAAGGCAATTTTCGCTCCTAGCCTAGAAACATTACGGCAAGCACATTTCGCAGTGCTCCAGCAGTCGGCCTTGGTGGCTCCATTTGTCGACATGCATTATAACACACTCCGCAGCGAGAACCCAAGCAAATCAGAGGCATGGATAGCTAAGCAGCATAGGTTGAATTTTGGCGATTGGTTACGGAAGCATATCATTGCTATGAATACTGATAGTGACCAGCTGTATGTTTTGTCTCGGGGACCTGCGAGCACAATTCATTCATTCCAAGGGTATGACATTAATGGATATACATTTTACACGAGAACCCAGGATGCCAAGAGCTCGTATCAAAATAGTGGTGTCCGCATAGACGCCTTCGACAGTAATGGTGTAGAACAAACGTACCATGGTTATATAGAGGCAATCTGGGAGCTTGAATACGGACCGCTGAAGGTACCACTTTTCCAGTGTCAATGGGTCAAAATTCCAAGTGGTTTGAGGATTGACAAGTACGGAATGTTCATCGTGGACTTAAACAATGTGGGTTATCAAGATGAACCATTTGTGCTCGCAAAATCCGTAACACAAGTTTTCTATGTCAAAGACCCTTCTTCGTTGACCGATCGCCACGTGGTTCTCCATGGAAAGCGAAGCATTGTCGGAGTTGAGAATATCGTTGATGAGGAAGGCTATGATCAAATCGATGAGCTACCACCGTTTGCAACAGATGTAGAAGGAGGTGATGAAAGTCAGGAAGACGAAGACGAGGAAGAAGCACCATATGTTCGCAGCGACCATGAAGAAGGAGTAATTGTGATCGACCTGCATGTTTGAATTTTATTGTAACAAATATGTAATTGTGTAATTGGTCCAGCCTTAGTAGAGGCTATTGGTGTGTGTCTCTACCTATCTATCTATCTTGCTATATATATATATATATAACGAGATTTAGATTAATTGAATTCAGTATAAGTTCAAGGCATATTAGAGCTCTAAGCATGTTATGGGTTGTGATCAAACCATAGATACCAATCAAAAATAAATAGGCACTAAAAAAAGTACATGTTCAAACATCATTAACTAACTCTTTATCAATCTCGATTCATTTGAATATGAGGACAAGAGTTGAACCGAATCAATTAATTAGAATAGGACAATTACACAACAAAAAAGAAAATATGGGTTTTACTAAATCAAAATTGTGGCTCTTTATTTATTTTAGATTTGAAATTCTTATAATTTTGATATATATATATATATGAATGATGCCCCAAACAACAGCTCACTAGCATGGATCTCTGTAGTCAGAGTCTTTGCTGTGAATACTGTAAGATTTCCACACATATCCTGGCTGTGAATACTGGCTGTGAAGTACTACATTTGCAAACATGTATTTGTGATTGTGTTAAAGGTACCTGTATAACCCCCCAGAATTGTCCATAGGTACCGGTTCGTATTAACAACCGGCACCTATGTGGTAAAAGGTGCCGGTTGTTCATAAGAACCGGTACCTATATGGTAGAAAAGGTACCGGTTCCAATTTACAACCGGCACCTTTTACCATAAATAGGTACCGGTTCCAATTTACAACCGGCACCTTTTACCATAATAGGTACCGGTTGTAAATACGAACCGGTACCTATGTGGCTTGTATATATGCTGGGCCATCGCCATTTCCCAAGCCACTGCCGACGCCATTTTCCCCAAACCAGCCTGCCGACGCCATCGCTCTACCGGCCGCCGCCCGCCGCGCGCCGTCGCCGTCCACCGCCATCCCCCTCCTGCACCACCGTCGCCGTCCACCGTCGTCCTCCTTCCGGATCCGCGGGCCCCTCGCCCGGCCACCTGCACCCTCCATCCCCGTCCTCCTCCAGCGCCGCCCCTGCCCTCCTCCAGTGCCGACGTCCTCCCTCGTCACCTCTGCTCTTCTCCATCGCCGTCGTCCTCCTTCCGGATACGCGGTCCCCTCGCCCGCCCACCTGCGCCCTTCATCACCATCCCCGTCCTCCATCGTCGCCATCGCCCTCCTCCACCGTCTCCTCGAGCTGGTGCTGCTGCTGCTGCTGCGGGAGGTGGTGGCTCCATTCTTCGCCGGCGTCCTCCATTCTTCGTGGTGAAAGGTGTGCAATAATGTCAATTAGTTGTGTACATTGTGAATATTAAGTTAGACTGATTAATGTGATTTCAACAGCGTGCTTTTGTATTTGCATTCTTGCTGAGTTCAACTAGAGGGATGTGGACTTGTGGCACAGATAGTTAACAATGCAAAATATTCTGGCAATGCTGGAGGTCAAATTGGCATATGGACTGACCATTTGAGAATTGATGAATTAATTCAGTAAAATGTTTTCACTGTTGGAACTTGAAAAGGATACCATAATACTGATACTCTTCCAGTAATAAAAGAATGTGATGGTTAGAAATTATGGTGAACAATTTGAAATATAACCAACATCTTTGTGAATTTTAGGTTAGAAATTAAGCTTCTGGCTTGTATGTGCATTTCTTTTTCAGACCATGTTGTTTCATCAAAATTTCAGTACTAAATGTTCTTGTGCTATTCTTGTGCTATTTGGGGGATTTGTTCATTTGTACATGACAGAAGCACTTTGGTGAAAATTGTTTGATATGCACTTCACTAACATGATGTTTCCATAACTGTTTTGAATAGATCAAATTTGTTTTTCTGTTCCTTGGCAGTGGAGTCTGTGATGTGTTTCCATTGATTCATGAGCATATGTGTTTTAATAGATGCATTTTAGTTTCTGCCCTAGGATGCCATGGAAGATAAATATACTTTATTTTTACTAATCATGATTGCATCAAATAAAGATTCAGTAAGTATTCGATCGTAATCATGATTGCATCAAATAAAGATTCTTCTTTTTCATTTATTTAAAAAAACTGAATTGTTCAAGGGTTCATCTTGTACTTAGTCGGATAGTCACTACACATATAGGTGTGACCTTTTTTTATCATAGCTCTAGGTGTTATTGGTTACATATAATTCCTGCTTATTTTGAAGTTTAATTGATGTATGCACGCTGCTGGGTTAGCTACTACCTCGTGCAATTATTTAATTAGATCGTACTGGTCCAGTCAAGTTACGTATGGAATTAGATGGCATTACTTAACTTTTGCTAGATTTATAAGAATATCATCAAGAGGACAATAAGTTCTAACACTAATTTCTTGTATCTATCTAGCAATAGTTGTAGCCTAGGTCTACAAATTCGGAAATGTCAGGCGAACAAGATAACAGTAGGCCTGCAAATTCTGGAGAAAGCGATGGTGGTAATGGTAGCCCAAGTGGCTTTCTAAACTTGAATCAGCCCGATGTTAACCCGCACAATACAGAGGTAAATTAACCCATCTGGAACAAATAATACCTTAAAACTACATATATCGTCAGATATGAATGACTAATTTATACTGATGTTTGAAGGAGGTTGATCCTTCGGCCACTACGCACTCCGCGAATACTTCAACCTCATCGGCAAGAAGAAAGGCTAGAGGTCCAACTAGGATGCCCTCAGGTCTATACACTATCACAGAGTTAGTTGCAGATGGGACCCCTATAGCTCCAGAATCGGCACTCACCCCATATGGCAAAGCTATAGGTGTCATCGTGAAGGATGACATCCCCATCAAGTACCGGCACTGGAAGAGCAGTGATACAGACGAATTGGAGTGGACGGTACCAGACAGAGACAAGGATCTTGCATGGGAAAAGCTAAAGCGGACATTCCAGTTTCCCGAGGGACAAGAAGAACTCGCAAAGTCCGGGGCTCTTAAGAAGATGTCCATCAGCTTCAAGAAGTGGAAGACGGATCTTAACAGGAAGTTTGTCAAGAAGGGCCTGACACCAAATTTTGAAGATGCCAACTATCGAAGGTGTCGTCTTTTCTGGGATGACTTTGTGGCCTATAGAACATCAGATGAGGCAAAGGAGATTAGCGAAAGGAACCAGGCCAATGCGGCCAAAAACCGATACCCTCACCGTCTCGGCCCTAGCGGATATGCTAAGAACATAGCCAAATGGCAACTCCGGGAAGATGAGCTGCTGCAAAAGGGAATCGAGATCGAGACGAAGGACTGGTGCCAACGGGGAAAGAATTACCAATACGCCCGAGGTTCAACACTCTCGGATACAGGCGAGTTGGTACACAAGGGTCCTCGAGAGCAAGAAGTGTCCCAGAGGATCCACGAGGCCCATCTAAAGTCCTCAGAAGGTTCTTTTGTTGCGAGCAGGGAGAGAGATGAGCTTTCACTTGCATTGCAGAACCCTGAGCATCCAGGACGCACAAGAGGAATTGGCCTAGTTCCATGGAGAGAAGGTTTTCCTGAAGACAGACATAGGTACCGGTCTCGGAGCAATAAAAATTCCAGAGACCAATCGGAAGAGATAAGGCTATTGAAAGAACAAATGGCACTGGTAATGGCAAGGCTTGAAGGTCAGCAAGGAGGCAATGCTGGCCACTTAACCAGTCCAGGTGGGAAGAAAAGCAGCTGCGCTTCAACTGAGGTTCCTCAAGAACCGGACACGGTTCATTACCCCGTGGACCACATCACTGTACGTACTGCATGCAGGCTGCATGTGCCACTTCAAAACATCAGTCAAGAGGTGGCACGCGCGATGGCACATCCCGTAACGGAGGGAGGGACGATACACGGTAAGCCGATACCAAGTGGCTACTCAAGGGTCGAAGTGGAGGACGTGCCGAGGAGGTACAGGGCAGTGCAGCTTGATTTTGCTCCAGAGGAGGGGGTGAACACTCTTGGTGAAGCCATCCACAACATAATCCTGTGGCGCAAGCGTTTCATTATCTTTCCTTCAGGAGATGGTGATGACGAGCCAAGCGATGGCGGGTCTAGCTCTGAAGGGCTTCCTCCCTCCCCTCAAAGGATGCCAACTCCACCACCATTGCCACATAAGAGCCCGTCTCCTCCACCGGCGCAACGTAAGAGCCCATCTCCTCCAGAGGCAGCACATCAGAGCCTAGCTTCATCAGACCGGCCGAAAAAGAGGGGACGCCTCTGTAAAACTTCCCAAATGTCTGAACCACCATCTCTGAAGAAGACCAAGAAGACGCCATTGCCTACCAGGTCGGAGCCATCTTTCAAAGTGCCAGTCGAAGTACAGGATCACTTCATTCGCATGGCAAGGCCACCTGCCCGAAAGCAACCTATTACGGACTTCCGACGCACGATCAGGAAAAAGGGTTTGCAAGAATTTTCGAAGAAAGAATTCGAGAAAGATGTGGCCAGCAAGACTACGCAAGACTTTCTAAAAGAGGCAGGGCTGAAAAGTTTGGATGATGTGGATAATATTGAGATGGCCCCATTGGCAGCTCAGTTCAAGCTTGGTCATTCTTTGACTACCGACGAATATCGCCATGTCGTTGGCAAATGTACTCAAATGAGAAGGGTAGAAGAGTGGTACTTACAGATGGCCAAGGATGGTAAAGAGATGTTCCCCGTCTTTTACAGGGACGAGGACTTTCTTCACTGTGATGGTATAGTTTGGGTCCCATTTAGAGAACTATTTCATCTATACAATCTGAGGGAGCTAGACTTATCGGTAATTCAGTTATGGGCATTGTAAGTATACTCGACCTCTCGCCATTTTTCTAAGTAAATATCCTCGTTGCGTGTCTAATTATTTTCCTTATGCAGAATGGGGTCGCTTGAATGTAGAGCGACCCATAACAAGCTAGGATTCCTCGACCCACAAATAGTCAATTCCTGTAATATTGACGCAGGCGAATGGTCCTCCCAAGAAGTGCTGAACTACCTTTACACATCCTTTGTCAAGCTGCAGGACATGAATACCATCCTTCTGCCCTACCACTTTAAGTAAGTGTGGCATTATCGTTGTACCTCCCATCGTTGTACTTTAAGATGTTAATTGTTCTCTTCCCTTGTATGTAGGCCTCACTGGATTCTTATTGCCATCCATTTAAACGATTCCAAGATTGTCGTCATGGATTCAATGAGGAAACCGCAATCCAACTACCAATCCCTCATTGACATCCTAGATAAGGCACTTGTGAAGTACAAGAAGAAGTGCATTCGACACGCTCCATGTGCAAATAAATTCCGAGTTTGGTGCCACCCTTATTGCTCACGTCAGGATCCGGGCACGAGCACATGTGGGTTCTACGTGATGAGATTTATGTGGGTTTTCATGGAGGACGGCAACTGGAACATTACGGATGCTGAGGTTCGCCCTGTCTCCTAAGACATAAATCCAATTTACTAAACACATAGTATCTTTCCACATCTTTAATCATTCCATTTGCAGAAATTAAAGCTCCCGACAAGTAAATTGCTGCTACATGTTTGCTTGGGCCTCGCTGAACAGCTATGTGGATTCATCTTCGACCATATCATCTCGTCAAACGACGCATACAACATTTCGAAGGCTCCTGCTGGGCTAGTGGGTTTCATTGAGGCTGGCGGCCCTAGTGACACTTTAGATAGCCGATCAACGCCAAAGCATACAAAGACCTAGAATTAGTGGGCCATACCTTTCAAACATTTTCTAAGTATCTTGTAGATTAGTTATTTGGATTGATGTGGTTTTCTTAATGTCTTCAACATGCATTTTCTCTATTATTTAATGTTTATCTATTATTTTTTCACACATATGTCTAACCATGTATTCAATTTTCTCTATTTCATATTTTTATCCCTAACAGCAACAGGTGAT